>JAWWEX010000341.1:6132-16792 GCA_035583215.1 Arremon brunneinucha
TTTCACTCGGGTGGTTTTTACTTTCGGGGGGTTTTATTGCTGACGTTTTCTCGCCCTCAGTTTCTCGCTGCTGTGTGTGAGAGCCTTTCTGGGGGTCGGGTTCGGGGTCAGTAAAGGGGGTTCAGGGTCCATAAAGGGGGTTCAGGGTCGGTAAATGGGGCTGAGGTGCCGCAGGAGCGGGGCGGGCGCTCGGGGCTGGCTCCGCGTCCTCCCGCACAAAGAGCTGGGGATGGGGGGCTCAGCAGAGGAACCAAAGCCACGTTTGGGGTTTTTCCTGAAGGCCAGAGCCCGGTCCTGCCCAAAGCCCCGAGCCCAGCGCCGCTCTAACAAACACCTGCTCGATGCTGGAGCACCACGGCTGCCCTGCCCGCGCCCGGCCCAGCTGCTCCGCTCGAGCGGTTTCCTTTCTTTTTAATTTTTATATGCCGGATTAAAACAATAAAAACATTACAGTCCTAAAATTCCCGCAGGGAATAGAGATGCAGACAATGAAGATTTGTGCGAGAGGAGCTGGGCTGGGCTGGGCTGGGCTGAGCTGGGCTGGTTTTGTGGCAGCGCACAGAGAGCCGGGAGGGGTTTGGGGTGTTTGTCCTGGGGGTGTTTGTAAAAGGGAATGTCTGCGAGGGTTTGGGGTTTGGGGTGTTTATCCTGGGGGTGTTTGTGAAAGGGAAT
The DNA here is from genome assembly GCA_035583215.1 of Arremon brunneinucha. Taxonomy (NCBI): domain Eukaryota; kingdom Metazoa; phylum Chordata; class Aves; order Passeriformes; family Passerellidae; genus Arremon; species Arremon brunneinucha. Next base: position 6,805 of record JAWWEX010000341.1, read on the forward strand.
GTCTGCGAGGGTTTGGGGTTTGGGATGTTTATCCTGGGGTGTTTGTAAAAGGGAATGTCTGCGAGGGTTTGAGGTGTTTATCCTGGGGTGTTTGTGAACAGGAATGTCTGCAGGCTCGGTGGTCACCAGAGCATCCCCCCGGCTGCAGAGGAGGGGTCAGAGCTGGGTCTCAACCCCCTCGTTTGGAGAATGAAGCCCCAGCCGGGCGGGGATGGATGGAGGGAATAAGGAGGGAATGAAGCCCTGGCCAGGCTCGGTTGGAGGGCAGCGCTGCTGCGGTGGCTCCGCCAGCGCTTTTCCCTCCCCGTCCCTTTTGTTGTGGGGCTCCGGCCCTTCCCGGGAGCCTGCCGAGTCACCCGGAGGTGATCCCGGTGCCGGGAATTCGGCAATGAGCCTTTCCCAGTGCCGGGAATTCGGGAATGAGCCTTTCCCTGTTCCCTGCAGTGCTCAGAATTCGGGAATGAGCTTTTCCCGATGCCCTGCAGTGCCCAGGGCTCAGCCCTGAGCTCTCCCTGCCCAGCATCACCCCTGCAGTTCCTCCTGCCCGGCCTGGGTGTCAGAGCTCCCATCTGCAGAGCTCCAGAGCACAATTCCAGCGCTCCAGAGCACAATTCCAACGCTCCCTGCCCATCTGCAGAGCTCCAGAGCACAATTCCAGCGCTCCCTGCCCAGCCTGGGTGTGCAGCTCCCATCCAGAGCACAATTCCAGCGCTCCTGAGCACAATTCCAGCGCTCCCTGCCCAGCCTGGATGTGCAGCTCCCATCCCGAGCACAATTCCAGCGCTCCCGAGCACGATTCCAGCGCTCCTGCGAGGTTTCTCTGCCTGCAGCCCAGGCGGGGGCCGGAGGAGCGGCTCAGGCTCCCCAGGGATGGCTCGGCTGACCTTGGCTTTGTGTTTCCGCACGGCTGCGCCAGCAGCTCCTCGCCGTGGCTGCGGGGGAAGCTGCGGGAGGGTTCAGGGCTGAGTCTGCTCGGGGCTGCAGGAGGGAGGGTTTGGGGCGGCCGGGACGTGACTGGGGAGCCGAGAGCAGCCGGGAGGGAATGGGAATGGTGGGAATGGTGCGGGGTCGGGTCAGGGTTTGCTGAAACAAGCAATTGTGGGCTCAGACCTCCCGGTGGGGAAATGGAGAAGGGCAAGGGAAACCTGGAACACCCAGCTCCTCCTGAAAACAGACTGCAGAGGATTTTGGGGGAAGAAAGGAGGATCAGGGAGCTGAACCGTAAATCTGCAGGGGGAGGTCACTGAGAGCCTGGAAAGGCAAGGAAAACTGGGAACACCCAGCACCTCCTGAAAACAGACTGCAGATGATTTTGGGGGAATAAAGAGGGGTCGGGGAGCTGCAGGATGGAGCCAGGCATGGCAGTGTGCCGGGATAAACCGTAAATCTGCGGGGAGAGGAGGTCACTGAGAGCCTGGAAAGGCAAGGAAAGCCTGGAACACCCAGCACCTCCTGAAAACAGAGGGTTTGGAGGAATAAAGAGGGAATAAAGAGGGATCACAGAGCTGCAGGATGGAGCCGTGTGCCACAGGAACCGTAAATCTGCGGGGAGAGGAGGTCACCGAGAGCCTCATCAGGGAGGGAGCAGCAGCTCCGCGGTAATGGCCCATAAATCCCCGCTCCACAGAACAGGTGGCTCTTCCGAGAGGCAAAGGAGCGAACGCGGGGCTCTGCTGCTGCTGCTGCTGCTGCTGCTGCTCTGCTGGTGCTGCCGATCTCCTTTCTAAAGCTTTAATTACCGCAGTGCTGAGGCTCCGGCCGGGAATGCGGCGGGATGGGAACACGGACAGGGAGGGAGGGAAGGGAGCTGCGGGATGGCCAGAATAGCCAGGAAAAGGCACAAAACCGAGAATTTATACAGGAATTGAGGCACAAAAATGAGGGTTTACACAGGAATGGAGGCACAAAAATGAGGTTTATATAGGAATGGAGGCACAAAAGTGAGGTTTTGTACAGGAATGGAGGCACAAAAGTGAGGTTTATACAGGAATGGAGGCACAAAAATGAGGTTTATATAGGAATGGAGGCACAAAAGTGAGGTTTTGTACAGGAATTGAGGCGCAAAAGTGAGGTTTTGTGCAGGAGTTGAGGCGCAAAAATGAGGGTTCATATAGGAATGGAGGCACAAAAATGAGGTTTTATACAAGAATGGAGGCACAAAAATTAGGTTTTGTACAGGAATGGAGGCTCCTTTAGAGGGGACAAACCCCAAAGCCCTGAGTGAGTGGAATTCTCTTTGTGTCTGACCCGCTGCCCTTCCCAGGCAGCTGCTGCTGTGCTGCAGCATCCCCAGGAGATGAATCCCCACACAAATCCCCACACAAACCCTTTCCAGGCCATAAAGCCATCAGCAGCAGCGGCTGCGCGCCGTGAATGGGTGGGCACATTCCCAGTGTCGCTCTGAATTGAAGGAAATGGCCATCGCAGGGCCCTGAAAAGCTGAATGGGGCCGGGGCAGGCTCCGGGTGCTCGGGGAGGGTCCCAGGGTCAGGGCTGAGCCAGGGCGGTGCTCGGGCACGGCCGGGCCCCTCGGAGCCCAGTCTGGGTTAGGGGCTCGTTTGGGGGCATGGAGCCCGGTTTGGGTTAGGGGTTGTTTGGGTTAGGGGCTGTTTTAGGGCCATGACATTTGGGTTAGAGTTTGTTTTAGGGTTGTGGAGCCCATGTTTGGGTTAGGGTTTGTTTTGGGGGTGTGGAGCCAATGCTTGGGTTAGGATTTATTCAGATTAGGGTTTGTTTTGGGGTCGTGGAGCCCACGTTTGGGTTAGGGTTTGTCTGGGTTAGGGTTTGTTTGGCTTAGGGGTTGTTTTGGCGTCGTCATTTGGGTTAAGATTTATTTTGGGGTCGTGGAGCCGATGCTTTGGGAAGGGGCCATGAGTGCATTTGGGGAAGGGGCCGTGACTGCATTTGGGGAAGGGCCGTGAGTGCATTTGGGAAGGGCCGTGAGTGCATTTGGGAAGGCCCGTGTGTGCCTTTGTTACCGGCCCGTGGCTGCCTTTGTTCCCCGCCTGGTTCCGTGCGCGGCCCCGCAGCCGCCGGGGCTCTGGGCGTTCGGAGCCCCCTCCCCGGTGCCGGGGCTCTCCGCACCCACCCGGGGGTCCCTGGCTCCCCCAGGGTCACCCGGAGCCCCCTCCCCGGTGCCGGCGCTGTCCGCGGCCCCGTGATTCACCCCCGAGCGGCTCCCGGGGGACGCGGGCCCGGCTCGGCCCGGTGCGCACGGCGGGGCCGCTCCCCTCGCCTCCGGGCTGCCGTAATTAACGCCCGGCTGGTAATCTGTTAATCAGTTAATCACCGCGCTCGGGGGGACGGGAGAGCGGCGCTTCAGAGCGCTCCGCCGGGCTCGGGCATCGCGGCGTGCCCGCGGGGTTTGGGGTACAAAAAAAACCCCCAATCCCGAAGGGTTTTGGGGATTTAAAAAATCCCATTCTGCGGGGTTTGGGGATTTAAAAACCCCAATCCCGAAGGGTTTTGGGGATTTATAAACCCCATCTCGCGAGGTTTTGGGGATCTGCTCCGTGGGGCCAGCTGTGTCCAGCTGTGTCCAGCTGTGCCCAGCTGTGCCCAGCTGTGCGAACCACGGCGCTGCTCCTGCCCAGGTGCTCCCCAGCCCAGCCCGTCCATCTGCTCCTTCCCAAAGCCCGGAGGTTCCCTGGGTTTGGTGTGAGGGGTCCCTCGGCATCGCCCCGTGCCCGGTGTTCCCGTCCCGGCTCCGCTCCCTGTGCCCGGCTCTGCCCGGGGCGATCCCGCCGAAATTCAGGGGGAAAATGAGAAGGGAAAGGGCGCGGGGTGCGGAGCGGGCGGAGGATTTCGCCCCCGACGTCCTTGGCTCCTCACGCACGGAGCCAGATGCTTCCTCCCCCTGCCCAACACCTGCATCCAGGAGGGGGCCGTGCCGGAGGAGCCCTTGGGGATGAGCGAAGCCATAGAAATGTAAATTAAATTATTTACCTCCTCCCCGTTAAACGCTCTGCCCTTCTGGCCAAGGAGGATGGCGGTGGGATGGGGTGGGCTCCACAGCCCGCTCGGCTCTTTGTGTGAAATTGCGGGGAACTTTGGGCAGCAACCTACCGAAAAAAGGAAAAAATACTTGAACAAACAGGGGGAAAAGGGGAAAAATCTCAATTGTGGTGCTTTGCACAGTGCTCCGTGGGGCTGCTGGGCCGGGGATTCCTCACCCAGCGCTGCCCACTGCGTGATTATTATTGTTATTCCTCCCTTTTTTTTTTTTTTTTTCCACACAAGGAAGGACCCGGCATCAATCACGGGGCAGGAGGGAGCAGCGTTTTAAAGGGAAAGGCAGAGACACAGCGGCGTCCCTGGAGCCGCCAGAGCCAAAATCGCCATTTCAGGGCTTAAATCTCGCTGCGGTTTTAGCTGGGGGCAGCTGCAGGGCGGGAATGGCTCCGAATGCAGCCCGGGAGCTGCTGGAGCCTTCCCGCTTTCCATGGACCCGGCTCGTCCTCCCCTCCCGCTTTTCCCTGGAAAAACGCGGCCCCGCCGTGCAGCCCCAGCTCTCCCAGCGCCTTTCCCGGCCTGGTTTTCCTTCCTGAGCTGCTCCTTCCGAGCCTTCCTCCCTCCTCCTCCTCCTCCCTCCCCCGGCAGCACCGAGAGCGGAGCCGCTTCCCGTCCCTGCTCCGGCCGTGGGGAGCGGCCCCGGGCACCCCCGGGCCCCAGATCGGAGCCTCTGTGGGCGCTGGCACGGGTCCGGTTGGAAAAGGCAGACGGACAGATGGCTCCGTTTGTCCGTGCGGGGCTGGGCTGTGCCGAGCCGAGCGTGTGCGCGGCGCTGCCCCCGCACCGACACCTCCTTCCCTCCGGTGGAACGGGGCTCGGGGATTGCCGAGCTCCTTCCCTGCCGCGAATCACCGCGATCGGGGCACTTGGGGCACATTAGCGAATTAATTCATTAATCTGTGCGGCCGGGGAGGAGGCAATTACTGGGCACTGCTCAGATGGGAGATGGGAGATGGAGCCAGCGCCGGGGTCAGCACACCCGGGACTGTCATCCTGGTCACGGCACACCCGGGACAGCCACCGGGGTCCCTCTGCCCACAGGGTCACCCTGACCCCACCGTGCGCCCGTGCCCGGCGAGCAGGGAATGGCAATGAGCTGGGAACGTGTCTGCAGCCTGGGAATGAGCTGGGAACGTCTCTGCAGCCTGGGAATGAGCTGGGAACGTGTCTGCAGCCTGGGAATGAGCTGGGAACGTGTCTGCAGCCTGGGAATGAGCTGGGAACGTCTCTGCGGCCCCGAACGCAGAGGGTGGCGGCGTTTCCTGGCGGTGACTTTGAGCTCAGCCCGTGCTCGCCCTGCACCGTTTTCCTCCCGCTCCGCAGTGCAGCCTCCGTGCCCGGGTGGGCCAGGGCCGTGTCCCCAAGGGCACGGCGGCTCCAGCGCTGTCACCAGGGTGGCTCCAGCCCTGTGACCAGGGTGGCTTCAGCCCTGTGGCCGCGGTGGCTCCAGTGTTGTCACCACAGTGGCCCCAGCACTGTCACCGCGCTGGTGGCCCCAGCCCTGTCACCATGGCAGCCCCAGCCCTGTGACCACGGTGGCTCTAGTGTTGTCACCAGGGTGGCCCCAGCGCTGTCACCATGGCAGTGACACCCTGTCACCCATCCCCGTGGCCAGGGTGGCTCCAGTGCGGAGCCACGCTCGGAGCAGGGCTCGGCCTCCCCGCGGCGCTGACAGCTCGTTAATTAATCCCGTTAATTCCGCCCTGAGCGGCCCCGCAGCTCCCCCGGCCCTGCCGAGACCGGTGCCGTGGGGTTCCGCCGGGAACTGCGGCCCGGTGCCGCCGGGTTCCCCCGGGAACTGCGGCCCGGTACCGCCGGGTTCCACCGGGAGCTGCGGCCCGGTGCCGTGGGGTTCCACCGGGAATTGCGGCCCGGTACCGCCGGGTTCCACCGGGAACTGCGGCCCGGTGCCGTGGGGTTCCACCGGGAATTGCGGCCCGGTACCGCCGGGTTCCACCGGGAACCGGTGCCGCCGGTGCCAGGCTCGGAGCGGGCCCGGCGAGGTCAGACCCTGCCCCGGCTCCCCCATCCCCCGATCCCCCCGCGCAGCCCCGGCTCTCGGAAGGCAGGAGAGCCCCGAGCAGCCAGGCGCGCCCTTGTCGCTCGTGTCGCGCTCGTTAAACGGCGGCACAGATCCCTCCCGCCCGCCCGGGGCCGTGGGGCAGCTGCGGCATTGTGTGTGTGTGCTACAGGCGGCTCGGGACGGCTCGGAACGGCTCGGGACGGCTCGGACGGCTCGGAACCAGCGCGTCCATCCCGGAGCTGTCACAGCCCGGGGGCACCGCGGGTTCGTCCCGCCCGGTCCGGCTCGGTCCGGCCCGGTTCCGTCCATTTTCCATGCGCAAAAACGCCGAATTTGGGGCTGCGGGAAAGCCCGAGGGCCGCTGGCAGCGCTCGCCCTGCTGCTGTCCCTCGCCCCCAAGACTTTACAGCCAACATCTTCTTTTTAATTCCGACACCCGCAAAATAGCAGCTGAAATAACCCTGCTGCATGTCAGCTGCTGATGGAAGGAGATTAAATATTAAAGCCAGCGCTGTGGCTTTAACTCATTCCATTTTTTTCCTCTCGTTCCCCCCCTGCTCTCCCCCTCTGCTTCCCCTCTCTGTGTAAAATGACATGATTTAGAGCCCGAGCGCCAGACTCAGCCTCTGGCTTTCGGCGTTTGGAAATGTGTGCGGGAAGATATATTGTGTCTGTGAGCATTTCTGCGCAGGGAAGGAGAGAGCTCCCGAGCTGCGAGCCCACATAAAGATGTTAAATAGAGCTGTAACGCGCGCCCGGCGCACCCAAAGTGCCGGGAAAAAAAAAATTAGGGAAAAAAAATAAAAATCCGACAATGAAGGAAAATGAAAGATTAAAATAAACCTGGCGTTGGCGAGGCCGGGCTGGGGCTGCTGGGGGAGACACGACCCCGCTCTGCGCCTCCCGCGCTTCCCTTCCTGACCCAAAAATCACATTTATTCAGCGCAAAGCGGAGCGGGAGAATTGGGGATTTTCTTCTTTTTCATTTCCCCCCACCCCCGTCTCAGGTGCTCGGGTTTCCGACGCCGCCCGCCTGCTCAGTATTCAAATATTCATCCCAGCCCCGCACAAAAGCCGGGTTCATTTCCCTCCCTTCGCCCCATCCCAGCCGAATTCCATAAAACCCGGGGAATTTGGGGCCAAAACCGCGGAAAAACGCGGGCGTCCCTTCCCCTGCAGGGCCCCTCGGCGGGGCGATTCCCGAATTCCTGAATTCCCGAATTCCTGAATTCCCGAATTCCCGAATTATTGAATTCCCGGATTCCCGAATTCCTGAATTCCCGCATTCCCTCGCTCCTGCTCCTTTGTTCGGAGCGTTTCGGGGATCTGTGGGAGCTCCTCGGACAAAAAGCGTTTGTGGGAGGCTGGGGCAGAGCAGCGGGGAGGGAAAACAAGCCCAGATCAGGCAGATTTTGGCCGGGCTGCCGAGAATTTTATTTGGGGTTTATTTAGGGTTGGGTTACAGAACAGAGCCAGGGGAGACAGGGGGGGCTCAGTCTGTGCCTGGCAAAAACCTCCTGGCGCTTCTGCCGCCAGCTCCGATTTCTCTAAATCTGAGCCCAAATCGCGGGCGGCCGGCAGAGCACCTGGAGAGCTCTGGAGGACGCTCGGTGTGTGTGTGTGACCCCCGTGTCCTTGAGCTTGGGGACAGGGGCTGGGCCCAGGGCTGGGTGTCCCCAGGGCTGGGTGTCCCCAGGTATGGGTGTCCCCAGGTCTGGGTGTCCCCTGTCACCGAGGGATTATCTCCTGCCATCGAGGGGCAGGATTGTCCCCTGCCATCAAGGAATTGTCCCCTGCCATCGAGGGGCAGGATTGTCCCCTGTCACCAGCAGATTGTCCCCTGTCACCGAGGGATTATCTCCTGCCATCAAGGGGCAGAATTGTCCCCTGTCACCGAGGGATTGTCCCCCCTGTGCTCAGCTCAAAAATGAGATTTATTTGCTCGAAGAGCAGAGCCATAAATAAAGCCGTGGACAGGCCCCTGGTGGGTGTCCCAGTGGGGCAGCCCCCCAGGAGCAGGTGGCTCTGGGTGGGACTGGGATGCCTGAGAGGGAGGGAAGGGGAAAGGGCAGGAATGTGCTGCTGCTGCTCTGCTGCTGCTTTGCTGCTGCTGCTTTGCTGCTGCTACTTTGCTGCTCTGCTGCTGCTGCTCTGCTGCTGCTGCAGCGTTTGTTCCCGTGCCCCGGGCGCTGCGGAGCCCGGCCCGTTTGTCGCAGTCTATTAGGAGAGCTGCAATCCATCCTGAGCTTTATGGGGCTGTGCTTTAACCCCGTCCGTGCCGAGCTCCCTCTGCTCAGCCTTTGTCTGCCTCTGCAGCCCCACAGCCGGCCCCACAGCCGGCCCCACAGCCAGACCCACAGCCAGACCCACAGCCGGCCCCACAGCCGGCCCCACAGCCAGACCCACAGCCGGCCCCACAGCGCTCCAGGGGGACGGGGTCCATCCTGCAGCTCCCCCCGGGTCTGGGGTTTGGGTGTGGGCAGATGCTGCCCCTCCCTCGCTCGCTCCTCAGGAGCTGAACCTGCAGGCAGGGGCCGGCTCTGCCTCACCCCACACAGCAAAAGTTGCCCAAATTGCGCCAAATTCGCCTCTTCCTCTGCCAGCAAGAGAGTGGAATTTTGGGGTTCAGAATTTCCATGCATTTACCCCTAACCCTTACCCTGCTCCCACAGCCCTGTCCGCTTCTGTCTCCTTGTCCCACACCCTGTCCCTTGTCCCACACCCTGTCCCCCTCTGTCCCTTCTCCCACCCCAGATCCCCCCTCCATCAGCTCCAGCCCCTCTCCCTGCACCCAGCGCAGGCCAGCCCATACCCCCGAGCGCCGATTGCCCGTTCTGTGCCCGTTCTGTGCCCATTCTGTGCCCATACCCCGAGCATTGATCACCCGTTCTGTGCCCATACCCCGAGTGTTTATCGCCCGTTCTGTGCCCATGACCCCGAGCGCTGAGTGCCCATTCTGTGCCCGTTCTGTGCCCATACCCCGAGCGTTTATCGCCCGTCCTGTGCCCATACCCCGAGTGTTTATCGCCCGTCCTGTGCCCATTCTGTGCCCATACCCGGAGTGGTGATTGCCCATTGTGTGCCCATTACCCCGAGTGCTGATTACCCGTTCTGTGCCCATTCTGTGCCCATACCCCGAGCACTGATTGCCTGTTCTGTGCCCTTTCTGTGCCCATACCCCGAGCGTTTATCGCCCGTTCTGTGCCCGTTCTGTGCCCATACCCCGAGCGTTGATCGCCCGTTCTGTGCCCGCTCCCTTGCAGAGGTTCACCAACGAGGACCACCTGGCCGTGCACAAGCACAAGCACGAGCTGACGCTCAAGTTCGGCCCCGCTCGCACCGACTCCGTCATCATCGCAGGTACGGCCGGGCTGGGCGCCAGGCGCAGCTGCGCCCCATAAACCCCCCTGATCTGCATTTCATCAGGCTTCCACATCTTTTCTTTATTTTTTATGGTGGTATCAGGTTTTGTGGGGTTTGGTTTTTTTCTTTTTTTTTTAATTTTTTGGTGTTTTTTTTAAGCTCTCGCCGTTTTTTATTAAAGGCTGGAGGATTTATGGCCAGAAGGGCTTTCACGTCTCTGCGTGTGCTTTGAGGACGATGAGCCAGCCCTGACAGAGCAGCTTCCCCTCTCAGCCCAGGTGTCTGTTTTCCCCGAGCTTTTAGGAAGCTGCAGTTAATAAATTAAATAAATATAATGAATTAAATAAATTAAAGCCCCACGAGCTCTGCAGAGCCCCAGCCAGGAGCTCCCACAGCCTCTGTAAAATGGGGGGAACCCAAACCCCACAAATCTCAGAGCAGAGACCCCCAGAGTCCCTCCTGTCCCTCTGTGTCCCTGCTGGGTGACAGAGGGGACACCCGGGAGGGGTTTTAGGGAAAACAAAACAAAACAAAACAAAACAAAACAAAACAAAACAAAACAAAACAAAACAAAACAAAACAAAACAAAAC
>JAWWEX010000342.1:0-16755 GCA_035583215.1 Arremon brunneinucha
TCCCTGCCCTCTGGCAGTGGGAGCCATTGCCTGGGTGCTGTCCCTGCCTGCCTTGTCCCCAGGGGCTGTGCAGCTCTTGTGCAGGAGCAGAGACCATGCTGTGTGTGCCATTTTTGGAAAGTCAAGACCCTTGGTGACTGGATCAGGGTTAGCAAAGGAAGGGAACACCTGTGCTGCAGGTACCTGAAGGAGGAATTTCCACCTCAAAAGACAAAAACATATTGGTCTGAAATTAAAACAAATTAATAGCCCAGATAGTCTCTTCCCAGCATTGCAGTTGAGCTGAACATTTATTGGCAAACATCACTGACTGCCAGAAAGCCCAAATATGGGTCATGGGTATTTCTTGAAGTGGCTGGGCAGACTGTGAAACATGAAATGAAAGTGCTCAGATGCTTTAATTCACTTTCCAGAGGCCCAGAGGCTTCACATTGCCAGAGGGCAGGACTGGATTGGACACTGGGGAGAAATTCATCCCCATGAGGGTGGGCAGGCCCTGGCCCAGGGTGCCCAGAGCAGCTGTGGCTGCCCCTGGATCCCTGGCAGTGCCCAAGGCCAGGCTGGATGGGGCTTGGAGCAGCCTGGGACAGTGGAAGGTGCCCCTGCCCATGGCAGGGGGTGGGAATGGGATGGCCATAATATTATATAATAAAATACCTATTAATATAATATCTATTGTTTTACTGCCTAACCACCCTTCATTATCTTGTCAGGGTAATGTCTGGCAAAGGAGCAAAGCAGACCAGCTCCTGAACAGCCCCAAAAACTATCCTCAGAGGTATAAACTGGAGTCCTAAAAGAGCTTCCACGTATTACCACAGCTTTAAGTTCAGACAACAAAAAGACAATTAGCAGTAGCAAAACCATGATTAGCAGAGTAAATACTGCAAGAGCAGCTGAGTGTTAATCAGAATTATAGCACAGACAGACAGATTTACAGCCTCTGGCCATACAAATTTCATGCCCACGCTGTTAATTTCTTTGCACAAATATTAGGATGACGCCCAAAGTGATGTTTTGTTTGCCCTACGCCACCAGGGCTTGCAAAAGAGCCCCAAATATTTGCCCACACACAAAGATGTGATAGTGCAATAAGATTTTTCACTTTGATAGAGCTGCTGATGTTGCTGTTTTCCCATGGGAACACATTCTTTTAAGTCTGCTAAACAAGATGCTGGCTGAAGATTACACTTGTGAACCACATGCAAGATTTGAAAATTCTGCTTTCCCAATGTGCAGCCCTAGAGGTGGCAGGAAAAGGGCAGCACTGGCAAAGGTGCAGTCAGATGTGTACTGAGGCTGCAGGGAAAGGTGTATGCAGAGCAAACAGAGATTCATCCTTTCAGCTGCTGACATAGCCATACAACCAGGACCAAATCCATATCAACATTCCCAGGGATGAAGAAGTCTCTTGATGTTTCCAGTTGTCTTTTACCTGCAAGTCCCCTTGGATATATGTGGAGGAAAGAAAAAAAAAATCCTACCTGCACTGCAGCATTTCAAGAGAAAAGTGGAAGAAAGCTTGGTAAGAAACATTACCTTTTATTTCCTTACATTCATTTGGTGTACTTATCCATTAGTGCTATGTAACACAGGTGATTTCAGCTGTTCTAATTGTTTAACAAATCCCTTAATAAAGAACTGGGATTTCTAGAGGTCAAATAGCTATCAGTCAGCTGCTGTCCTGCAAAAAATAACAGTGAGCTTGGAAAACAAAGGCAAGCTTCAAAAACAACATGGATGGAACAACATCCAGCCATGGACCACAGAGAAAATGCACAGGGATTCTCATACTCAAATTGTGCACTTGTAGACTCTATAGTAATGGAGCATCTTTTTACAAAGCACCACCTAATTGTGTTTCTTTAAGCCTTGGAGACGGTGAAAAGCATCTCAGAGCCTCCACAACACTCCCCATGTGGGTGCCCTGTGGCAGGAGACCTTAGGGAAATAGCACGAACACAAACTTGTTGTGCTCCACCAGGCAAGACTTATGTGTCTAATGCAGCCTGAAATCCTAACACGGGAGTTAAGAAAAGGAGTGAAAAGGAAGTCAAACATTGGCATAAAAAGCTGTGATAAAGCTGATAGAAAATGATCCCTGCTAACATCCAAAACACTGTCCAATTTTCTGAGTGGTATTGGAAATGCAGATGGAATATGGGAAGAATTAATGAGTGTATTTTACAGATACAAAGAGAAAAACAAAAAAAAAAGTTTAAAAAAACCCCCATACACAGGCAATCCCACTCCTGAAAATGAGATTAGGACCAGTTGACTAGCTGGTGGCATGGGTTGTCATAATCAATCATTCAGTAACAAGATTAGGTCACTTTCATTTAAAAAAATAAACCACTACCAAAATCCCAGATCTAAGCTCCCTGTAGTAATTAGAAGGAAAAGAAGAAGAAGAAAAGTAGTTAAGAAAATGAATGTCAAAAATATATTGCAGGAATATTTGTCAATTTTTATCATTTGTATTTTGGAGTAAATGTCAGACCTTTTTAATAAGCACCTGTCCTGTTTTCTCACAAAACCCACATAGGGAGCTTTTACAGCTGTATAAATTACAAAAACACTGAAAGCAAGAAAGGGAGACCCACCAACTGCACTGCAGGCACAAATGTCAGAGAATTTAAACAAACCTGTATCAGCACTCATTTCATTCAGCAGCCCTCTGGTTCTCCAGGCAGATCCTGAGTCTTGATTTCCTAAAGAATTATTATGCTCTTGAACTACTGCAGCCGCCAACAGATTGTCCACATTTACCACTTCTGGGTCTGAGTTTGTGTCTGATATATCATAGTGAGCCACCACAGGGGGTCCATCTGCAGGGGAGAAAAGCAACTTGGGTTAGAAACCAGCACAGACTGCAAGACACCTCAAAAAGCACAAATAATTTGTTTAAGGGTTAATGCAACATCCTACATGAAGCTCTTGAAGTTACATAGTGGTAAATTGCATGAATTATTAAACTTCAGTTAATGAACATAGCCTGAGATTACAGAGACATTTTGACCTTTGCATACACAGAAAACACAAGTGTCAGAAACACACGTTTATCAGAGTATCAGTTATTTGTGTACTGTCTTTTACATTAACACATAAACATCTCCATATCTGACAAGGTTACATTTACAGTCTTTAAAGGATAAAACCTCCAGTTAAAAAAAAAAATCATCACAGGACATTAAATTGGGCAGACAAGATATTTATCTAGAGAATTTTACAGAAGTCAAGCGACAGCTTACATTATTATAGGGTTGATTGAATAAAACTAACTTTTTCATAAAACTGATCCAGTGACAGTGAATTTAACGTTAGGCAACTTTCTTTCATAACATTCACCTGTCAAGAGCAGGGGAATTTTTAAAAATTGCAATGTTTTTTGGTGATGTTTGTTGGGGTTTTTCATAAGGTCAAGAATAACAAGAAACAAAATTATATTGTACAGTGATAAATATGCTTTTCATTCAACATGATTGTAATTTGAATTTTTGGCCACCATAATGAAGGAGAAAGAGGGAGATAAAGCTGCTTACATGATTCTGAAATCTGTCCTTGAGGAATAACAAAAAACTATTTTTGATCTGTTTTGTTAGGACCAACTAAGTTCTTTGTGATGAATGAAAATAACTTTTAACTGGAAAGCATGCTAGAAACACAGGAGGGTCAGGGAAAAAACAGGCAAATTCAAGACAAAGATTGATGTGGAAGCAGAGAGAATGGGTAAGTAATGCAATTCTGAGAGGATGTGAGTGTTTTAGCTCAAATGCCTTGCCCCATCTGCAGCCACTGACTCAGCATGGATGAAAGTAGTTGGAGCTCCCCCTCCCCAAAGGAGAGGATCAAAACTATTTGGACCAAGGCTTCATCCACACAAATGAGCATGAGACACAAACACAGGCTGGGCTAAGGCTCAGCATCTTTGCAATTCTTTAACTCCAAGGAGGTTCTTGGAGTTCTGCAGCTGAGCATCTGCAGGACCTTTTGTTATGGGTGTGATACATGGAGGGTACAACTTGTATGGGATAATATAAAATAATCATAAGCTAAGAATGTGTTCAGGAAGACAGGACTTTCAGAGTTACAAAATGACCAATAAAATATTTTGAAGTGATAAAGAATAAAATGAAAAGCCTTAGGAAAAACTGGTTTCTTTTCAGAGTTTTGAGTGGCTGTTGAAGACAGAAAGAACATGATGAACTAGAAGCTTCAAATTTACTTCTCTGAAAGGCTGTTCTGAGGTATTAGAGCAGATTTTGGTTTTAGGGGCTTTTTTGGAGGGAGTGTTTTTTAGAAACTTGCTGCCTGAAATAAAATTCAACTGACTATTTTCAGAAACCCCTACTTTGTGATTAGCAACACAGTTCATCAGAGAGTGACATTTTGCTTAAGTCGTACTAAAGATCAGTTTTGCAACAAGGTATGAAGAAATTCGCAAAATATTTCGGCTCAGACCTGCCTCCAAAACAACAATTCCATGAAACAATGTTACATTACAAACTTAAAACAGAACCAACAAAAATAAATGAGTAGTTAAATGCCAATGTATTAAAGACCAAACTGTTCGCAACATGAAACGCTGATGATTACGACTGCAACAGAATTCCTGATAATTAAGTGGAAGGCAATCTTTGTCTTTTTAAAAGGCAATTACAAAATAATGGAATACCGAGTTCAGAATTAAGCTGGCTGATGTTCAGTTAATTATTTGTGACAGCTGATGATTAAATTACATGCAGAAGTTAGGGTTGGACTGAATCATGGGAGGCATGTTTTCTTTCAGTCTTATCATCAGAGTTCAGCGTGAACATATATAATGTGAGCTGTAAAAATAAACAGTCGAGTGCAGAAGATACGAGGGTCAAGTACAATATTGACTATTTGACCATTTTTTCAACAGGTTATCTAAGATTTCAGGAGCTTGGGACTGTTCCCTGAGGCCTTTGTTTCTCTCGCTTCTGACTCAGACCTCCAAAAGCAGAAGCGAAATTTGATTTTTGATAGACGTGTCCACACGAGTAAAATTGCATTTGGACAAAAGGCACCAATAGTCTCAAGTCAAAATTGTACCACTCCTACATGTATAATCATGCAAAAATGTATTATAAATATATATACATGCAGAGTGATATTCTCATCACCTACCCATAGAAATAACTTGTGTGAAAGTCTTCATCAGTAGGAAATACAAGCATAAACTTGTTATCTGTAGCTCCACTCTTGTATCTTCCACACTTCCAAACAGAACACCGTATAACTCCACTTCAATTTAGTATACATCAAACAGACAAAAATACTTTCAATATAATTTAAATACTGTCATTACATCTGTCAGTGTAAGAGCCACCAATTTACCAATCTGGAAAAAAACAAGCTGCTTATTTACAAAGCAATCACACCAGAGATCTATTTTTTTCCTCAACCTTGTCTTTCAGAATCAGATTTGAAAACATAAGGGCCCAACACCAGTTTTAACCATATCTATCACAAGTAAACGACCAACAAAGACAATAGCCACGATGCTGCAAGTTCCTGGATTCTCAGCATGTATAAAAGAAGAAATAAGCAATAAGTGCCTATGTGTGTTTAAAAATGTCCAAACAATAAGTTGCAGAGAACTACAACTAGATAAAAGTTGCAGAAAAGGCATATAAAAAAAATCCTCTGTTCCCAAAAGCCTGTTTCCTTTTCAGTGCTATAAGGATGGGACAGGAGCAGTTAAATTTGGAAATAAATAATACTTCCCTAGCCAACTATGTGATCACCTGGTGACATGATGCAAAGTTTATGTGTAGTACCAAGTAATAAAGAAGATTGGCTTCAGCTAGGAAATAAAGTGAAAAAATGCTTTCAGGTTGAAAAGGTAAAAGGATTAACTACAAGCAAAATGGAACTTTATAATCTTTTCTTTGCAATAGAGCCACTCCTTGCAATTACTTACTGTAATGGGATTTCAACAGATAGAAAAACAGACCAAAACAAACCATGCCAGAATCAAAACAATGTAACACAATTAGGAGGTTCCCTTATCAGCAATTTAAGCAATCTGTTTAAGAAAAATCGTGTCTTTTGAGAAGCCAAGGTGATGCTGGCTTGGGTTTTGCATTTTTTTCCTATGTTTTCTATATTCTTTGCGCATATATTTGTAGCTCTGTAGTCTATTGTATTAGTGACTAGTTTTCCCAGTACTTTTCCATGACCTTTCCTTAAGCAGAAATACAAAATAAATTCCAGAGTTCCAAGCCCCGGGGGGTACAAGGCCCCAATGCTATCTTGGTTCTTCCTGAGAACCAAGGTTGAAAACAAGTCTTCAAGATACATTTTCATGGACTAAGTACAGCTACTGCCAAAGAGGAGACTCCAGAGAAGGGGCTTGACCCGGGGGGGAATTGCATCACCACTTGTCCTCCTAATTGGTGCCTTTTATCAATTATGCTAATTTCCTAAAGCCTATAAATATGTACTCATCCCTGGAGGGGGTGGGCTTTTGTAGACATCTTTCCATAAGTGCCACTGAAGGCCTTCAAATAAAGATCCGCTCTTATATTACCTCCTTACTAAAATTATCTCGAGTTTAATTTCCAGGTTGGGAAAAAGGCAACAAAGGTAGCTGGAAGATGTACATATCCCCTGGTGATAAGCTATAATTCACTTCTAAAGCAATAAATGCTTGAAAAAGGCAAAGATGAAAGTTAGTAAATACCAGCAGAAAAATCCAGCTGTTTACATTTAATATTAATAGGGGGAGGGAAAGACTGCATTTTTTATTTTTAAAGAATTCAGAGGCAGAGGTCAGCTTGGGGTCAATGTTCCCAAGCATCCAATTCTCCCTTATTTTACACATTAAATCTAACTCCACAAGAAAACTAAATCAGAAGTCACATGCACAAAAATCCATGTCTACACATATCAACCTTCATTTTAAGCTTGCAACATAGAAAAGTCATTAATTTCTTATTTGCTATCTGCTCCCATGTTTTTCATAGAGCCACATTTCAACATTCAGTGGTCTAAACTGTGTTGTAAGATCCATGCTCCTATTATCCCTTATTTCATTATAATGGCAGCACAAGTAAAATGGGAGAATCAACAGTAAAATCTCAGCTATAGGTAAAAAGCAGTGATTCTATAAGAAGCACCATACTTTTGCACTGCAACCACTGTGTATCAATGCACAGGAAACAAAAATATATTAGCTAGCAGAACCTGAATGGGGAATTTAGACCTTTAAATCTATGTAGACAGGCTGAGAGAGTTGGGGTTGTTCAGCCTAGAAAAGGCTCCAGGGAGACCCTGGAGCACCTTCCAGTACCTAAAGGGGCTACAAGAGAGCTGGAGAGGGACTTTGGACAAGGGCATGAGGGATAATAAAAGGGGGAATGGATTAAAAATGACAGAGGGCGGGGTTAGATTAGATATTGGACAGGAACTGACTTTGAGAGTGGTGAGGCAGTGGAACAGGTTGGTCAGGGAAGCTGTGAATTCCCCATCCCTGGCAGTGTTCAAGGCCAGGTTGGATGGGGCTTTGAACAACCTGGTCTAGTGGAAGGTGTCCCTGCCCATGGCAGAGACGTTGGAACTAGGGAGTCTTTAAGGTCCCTTCCAACCCAAACCATTCCATGAGACTGACTCTAAATCATTACTTTAGGTTTCCTAAATTTAGGAAAGTTCTTCCAAGCTCATCATCACCTAAACTCCCTACCACTGTAGCCAGAGACAAATTGTTCAGAGTAAGGTAATCCCAGTCTGGAAATTGCAGCCTAGAGCATCACCATCTCCCCTCCTTCCCTAGTAAACACAAAGACCTTAGGCAGCCACCTTAGCCAAGGCACCTAACTTTTACATCTCTGAAGTTCAGCAAGATTAATTCCAGCTTTAGGAATGGGATTTAAACTTTGCTGTTTTCTCTACAAGTAGAGGAAAAAGACTGATCTCTCCAGAAGGCTATTCCGATTAAAATAATTTCAGAATTAAAAGTCTAATTTTGGTGGTCTGAATTGCACTCTGGAGTCATCAGTGTATTTACAGTGAAGGAGACGTGGAGCCTTATTTAGGTGTAAATATCACACTAAGCTTTAAAACACACATAACAGGTACAATAATATTAGCAATAATAATTACAGCACTTAACTCTCACAGAAAGCTTTCCATTAGAGGATCTCAAAGAACTCTGAGGTGCTTATTAACCTCCTTTTGCCTATGGGGGAAATTGAGGCAAGCAGAGATTCGCAGCTTGCTCAAGGCTAACAAGGAGAAGAGCTCAGCTCTGGTGAAAGCAATACTCCCCTCAAATTACTGAGGAACTTAAAAATAGTGTCTAGGAATGCTTTCATTAAATGTGCGAAAGCTAAAATGGTGACACACAGAGGCACCTAAGTAATTGAAAGCCAAAAGAGACACAGCTTCTTCCAGCCTCACCTCTACATCTTTACTGCGAATATAGGTACTGCATTGTCTCAATCTCTCAAACTCAATTGGATGTATTTTTATATAACAAAAGGAAATACTGAAACATTTTAAAATAATAGGAGTTAAGAATGCCCTCAATTACACTTGACATTTAAATTTAAGCAATAATGCCATTTACTTCAAGATTACACAAAACATGTAATGGAGTCTAAGACCTACATAAATTTTAAGATCAGATGATCATTACAGTAATTGAAATATTTTGTGTGTCAAAACCTAGAGGATTCATCTTAAATTTGTTAAAATATTTTGCAGTAGACACATCAGTAACTTTGATCCAAACAGAAAGGCTTCATATAAAAGACTACAGGCTAACAGCCTTTTTGTTTAGATAAGCAATACAACCCTGTTATTATTTCAAATGTGACCCAGAGCTACTGTTTCATAAAGTATGCACAGTTCAAATGGCATAAACTAGCTAGACCCTAAAACAATTCCAATGAGGGGATGGGGGGCAGGATCTGTGCTTTTTTTAATGTTGTTTAGCAACATGAAACACTTCATTATGATGATTATTTATTTATTTATTTATTTGAGGTTACAGTATTTACATTTCAAAATTTACAGAGTTAGGCAAAGAATACACTGTAAATGCATTAAAAAATAGTGTAACAGCATTCCTTCCAAAATCATAAAGTGAACTTTATTGGTGAACCCAGTTTCCTCCCCTTTTCCTTAATTTCACAAAGCAAAGGGTTTGTGTTTGTTTTTTTAACCATAATAAAATAATAAAATCAAAACAACATTATCAAATGAGTATCTGTTCTCAGACTGGATCATTTTTAATATATCACATCAAAAGAGATCTCAAAAAATTCAAGTCTTGCTGATCAAAATTCATTTTTTCAGGCTTTTTGATGACTAGATGGAAAATAGCTTGGATTTGTTTAATCAAATTATATATAAAGATATAATAAAGTCTTTTTCATTGTGTGTTAAGCAAAGGCACATGGAATATGGCTGTGCATTGAAATTATTGGGAAGAGGCCTCTATTTCTCATTACAGGATTTATTTACCCTGATGCCATCTACTGATTCATTAATTATGGAAACAGATATATTAGACAGATCTCTTCCCCAGTTTTACTTGCAAAAGTCTATCAGGAGGCTTTTGGAAACCATCACAACCTACACTCTTACATAGCCATGACAGTTAAAAAGAAAATTCCGGGTGTAAATACCACTTACATTAGGAAAAGGCAGCAAACACACACCCCCTACATACCCCTCCAGAAAACATCACATTTTTGCAAGTACAAACTGCATTTTCCCAAGGAAGGACTGATACAGCCTTGATGCAAAGCTTTTGATGTTCCAGACTAATCCATTGCTCCCATCAGTTGGTGAGATTTAACAGAGTGCTTGAAATTCCTTCTAACTTAATAAGCCTATTTTTCACATGCCTTCATTTTGATGATCCAACACTATGAAAGTAACAAAATGTGTGAGAAAGACTGGTTTCTAGCTTCATGTTTTCAAGGTACTATTTCTATCAATCAGCCCAAATATTTTAGCTTTTACAGTACAAATTACAAAGTGCATTTGTTCTACTGCTTCCAAATGTAACTGCAGTGGTCACAGTGCAGACTCTAATTATTTCAGAAATATCTACTCAACTGGTCTGATTTATACACCCTCATCAGGCAAAGACTCCTCTGAAATTCATCTGAAGGATCTGACCAAAAACTACAGAATAATTTAATTTCTAATGAGACTAAATGCTAGCCCCATTAAAACCAATAGCAAACTTCTACTAATATCAATAGGGCTAGAATTTAATTTCTTAAAACACTCAAAATATTACTTTAAAAAAAAAAGATTTACAGTATGTGGATACAGGAAGAGGCAAAATATATTAACAAGAGAAATCAGTGAAAGTAAACATATTTCAATTTGTAAAATAACTACCAAATATAATCCTGTTTCACTGAAGTTAAAATTGGTCATCCAGTCCTAAGTCTGGCAGCTCAGATAAAATAACCTAACTATTCTGCAAAAACACCAAAAGACACTGTGAACTAAAAAAATAGAGATGTATATTTCTGCCTGAATTATTTTATCAAAATACTGTTAAAAATTATACTGAAGTCTAGTATATATGAAAGGTTGAAGACTTCTTCTTTTTTTCCTTGCTCAGTTAAGTTTTGCAATGGAAAAACGGAAAAAAGTTTCACTGCCTTTACTTCAATGTTTTTTCTAAATAAAAAGGGAGAATTCAGATGTTTTAAGCAAAATCTCAGATATTCAGATCTTTAAAAAGTGTGAAGGGTAGAACTTCCTAAAGACCTTGCTTGCCAAACCCCACTTGAGGGAGGGAAGCAGCACAAATGCCTGGGAAAGAACATGCAGCCAAGTCTGTAAAACCACTGCACATTAAAGCCCCTGGACTTTCAAGGATTCCAAAAAATAGTCAAATTCTAGGAGAAAATCCTTTAATTTTTCATTTACTGAGCTGTCAGTTTGACATTTAGAGACATTTAAATGAAGCCTTTATATAAACTTTTTTTCTTTTGCAAAGGAAGCTGTGTTTCACCTGCTGCTAAATCCTAACTCCACAGTGGTAAGGGTGTCCCATTACTCCTATGCTGAAACAGCTGCCACATTAGAAAACATGTAATTCAATATTCAAAATTACAATATAGGAACAGATTGCTCAGAGAAGTTGTGAATCCTCATCCCAGGAAGTATTCAAGACCAGGTTGGATGGGGCTTGGAGCCACCTGGTCTAGTGGAAAGTATCCCTGTCCATGGCAGGGGGGTTGGAAATGGATGGTCTTTAAGGTCCCTTCCAACCCAAGCTATTCTATGATTCTCTGACCTCTAGGAATATACACCAGAATTACACCAGTTTACACCAGGTAATCTGAGTCAATGTATTTAATCTTTGAAACCATAAGTAAAATTCTTTAAAGAAAATGGAGTGTTTCTTTACTCCATTATGAAGTATAAAACCTAGGGAAATTAGAGAAACCTTATCATCTGTGATTCTCCACATCTGTGAAAAACTACTGATTTCTCCTCTACTTGTTACATTTGGTAGTTTTCAAGTAATTTCTTGAGATGTGAGCATAAACATACATTCAAAATGTAACTGAGTTGGAAAGTAGGAGTTTCCTTCTGATAATCTTAAAATAAGTCAGACTGATTTCATGAAATACAGAATGGATGAGGTTAAAA
Source organism: Arremon brunneinucha (assembly GCA_035583215.1). Classification (NCBI taxonomy): domain Eukaryota; kingdom Metazoa; phylum Chordata; class Aves; order Passeriformes; family Passerellidae; genus Arremon; species Arremon brunneinucha. The sequence continues at coordinate 11,653 of JAWWEX010000342.1, forward strand.
TTTATATGAAAATTTCAGCTGAAGCAAGTTTAACTTCCCAAAAATTCATAGTCAAAGTCCTTTAAAAATAAAACCTTATAATGGAAATCATGACAAACATATGGCTGCATTTAATATAGCAAAAGAATTCCCAGAAGAAAAAAAACATAATCTGCAAATATGTATTGGGAATCTGTTTTCTCAAAGAGATGCCAAAGTCTGTCGCACACTTATTAAAAATGCAGACTCATCACTACTATTGGTATCTGAAGGTTGGTTTCTTCAGGGCTCTGAATCTCTCAAATTCACAATACAAATCAAGAAAAGAGATGTTCCTGTTTAATGCCACAGCTTGCCAAATCCTTCATCAGGTAGATTATACTACACCAGAAAAACAACAGAAAGGCGGGGTTCCCCTCTCAGTTCGCAGAGAAACATACTGCTTCACATGGAAAACAAGCTCATGGACCAGCTATTCAGCTGTGTAAATCAACACACACTTTTTGTTTCAGAGGAGCTGATTTATGATAGCTGAAGACCTGGCTCCAGTTTTGAGGCAAGTGAAAAGAGTGACCAAAGAAATTAATATTTACCATTTACAACCATTGATCTTGCACAAGTGTTCTTAACACTAGATAGGTTTTATGGGGAAATTAAGTTTAAATTATATCTAATATTAACTATTCCCTCAGTCTTCTGGGTACCTTGGGATAATTTTATCCTGGAAAGAACACAACTTTAAAATCTATGCTCAGCTGCTGTCATCCTCTGCGTGTTCTTTCACATTCAAAGTTGCTTGCACTGAAATAAACAATTAACTGAAATTGATGAAATTAAAAGGTTTTAAATTTTGACTCTTACTAACCAAATCCAAATTTTATCTATTAATACACAGAATTATTACAATTTTATTTTTTAACTACCTGACTGAGACATTTAAGCTTGGCAGAAATTTCACTGGCTACATTCCAAACAAAGCTATTATCCATTTATGAGATCTGTATATAAAGGTGTTTCAGTCTGAGAGATAAATAAGTTAAACTGATCTCATTACAAAATTTGTTTACAAATACCTAATTGCTCCATATATATACTATTTTATAAAAAAGGTTAAAGTCATGCTTTTACATATAGTGTGTTAAGTGGCTGTCCTAGTTCCAGTCAGGACAGAGTTAATTTTTGCAGTAGCCAGGATCGGCATGGCTAGGACCAGGAGGTTACTCTATACCACCTCAGGGTCATTTTCTGGGAAGGAGGGAAGAGACCTTCCCAGACCAGACAAAGGTCTGGTATTGTCAGGCTCTGTTGGTGGTACAGTGGTGAGCATTTGCATGTGAATCACTCACCTCTCTTGAACACTTTTGTTATTAATATTGTTGCTGTTACTGTTCCTTATGTTGTTTCCAGGAAATTGTTATCTCAACCTGTAATCTTTACCTTTTGTTTCTCCAATTCTCTTCTCCAGACCAGTAGAGGAGAGGGAGGGTGGAGTGAGCAAGTGGGAGCACTAAATCGGAGAATATCATTCCTAAACCATGACAGTCGTATTTAGTGCCCAATGTGAGGCACAAAGGGTTGAGATAGCAACAGATCTGCCTCGATCGGGTTGGAAACAAATTTGATCTAAGCATCTGTTGTATGAGGCAATGAACCACTGGTCACAATGTTGCTTGGTCTGTTCATTCACGTGATTGTGGAACCTAATCCTGTATATATTCTTTGTATATGCAATGTGCCCATCACAGTGGTCTTTTTCAGAGCAGGGAGAAGGGATCAGGATTTCTTTGTTGCTGTACTGAGGGATATCACCTTATGACATGATAACATCAAGGGCAATGAGTGTCATTTGGGATGTGTATTCAGTGCTGCTCTCCTACCCTTGCTTCAGGCACTACTTTTGGGAGTGCACTAATAATCATACCCAGTCTGTGGAGGGAACAGGGGATGATGACTTTCCCCAGCCTTTCACCCCCTTTTCCTCCTTCAGGCCTGGTAGAAAAGGTTCTGAGAATTTTGAATGTCCTTTGAATGCTAAGGAAAGCATGTTATTGTTGCTAAGTCTGCCAGGTCTCCTCAGTGAGGTCCACACCCCATTTAGAGTCACAAAAGAGATTTCTAGGGAGGTCATTCAAAGATCTGCCTCGAAGGTGGATAGTCATAAGTGGTATGGAATGTGGGAGGACATGGGCCAGTATTTGGAGGACTTCTCTGATAGTCTGGAAATTCACCCCTGAACTACAGGACCTTCCTAAAGTGAAAAAATATGTGAAAGGAAAATGATGTGGAAATTCCAGAGAGGCGCAAAGTTATGCAACATGCTGGGAGTTGGCTACTATTTATTGGACGTGGCTCAATACTAGACTGAATCCTCAGAGGGAGGAGGAGAAAAGCAGACCAACAGTCACTGTGGCAACTCAAACTGCAGCTGAACCAGAGGAACAACTTGTACCAGTAGCAGTCACTCCTATACAGAAGAAATCCAAGACCAAATCAGTTTGCTTAGTGGGGGATGAAAAGAAAGTAGGGCCCTCGCAGCAGAAGGAAGATGCAGAGTCAGAGATAATAGTCCGATCCTTATCCCTGAGTGAGCTGCAAGACATGCAAAAAGATTTCAGTCACCAATCAGGTGAGCCCCTGGTGACCTGGCTGCTCCCATGCTGTGATATCATGGCTCATAACATGAAACTAGATGGTAGTAAAGCCAAGCAACTGGCATCCATGGGCATTGATGAGGGGATTGGGAAAAGAACAGGAACTCTCAGCCTCTGAAAGCGACACCTGTCAAGCATGAGGGAAAGGTATTCTCTCAAGGATGATGCAGTAGTGCACCCAAGCAGGTGGAATGCCATGGAGCAAGGTATCCAGTATCTGAAAGAATTAGCTGTGCTGGAGGTAATCTATAGGGATTCAAATACCAAGCAGTCCCCTCTAGATCCAGATGAGGTCCAGTGTACACAGTCCATGTGATGGAAGTTTGTACAGTGTATCATCATCGTACACCAACTCGTTAGCATTGATGTCAATGAAAGAAGAAAAATCGGTGCTTTAGTTGACTACTTGACTCCAGCAATCTCATCTTTTTTCCTCCCTACTCACCTACACCTCAGCTCTGTAACAATTGTCCAAGACTGCAGACAGACTTGAAAGACTCAAGCAAGTTAGGAAGGAAATGTCCCATGCCCTGCAAGAACAGACCAGTCTCTGCTACTGGGGCAAGCGCTCCCCTGCTAGAAAGGGTACACACCACCAGGTAAGCTGTGGTTTTACCTGCATGACTGTAGGGGGATAGAATATAACAAAGGTAGTATAGAAAGTAATCTTACCCCCTAAAGAGTTGCAGCTGGGTTAATTATTAAAGATTAGGAGCAGGCCTGATTTTAACAGGCCACAGCTGTAGCCAATAAGAAGAGTGTTATAAAAGAGTGGATGGTTTGGTTGAAGGGAACTGGAGTCAGTTGGCTACTGCAAGAAGAAGAAAGAGTCAGTGCTTACAGGAGCTGCCTACAAGAAACATCAAGGAGGCATGAAATTCTAGCAATATGGAACCTTTGCAATATAATGAAAACACGTGACCATGGAGAAGACATGAGGAAGTGGGATTGAAATCTGCCCCTGGCCTAGCAGCATGGAGATGTGAAATGAGAGGAAGAAGAACCACCACAGGAAATTCTTCACGGATAAATGTTGCACCAGTTTCTAGTGGGCAAGTCCTCAGACAGAAGAAAGGGCTGATGCTTTTTCAGATCCTCTTGAAGGGACCTCCAATGCATATTTACATGAAGTGAGCAACAAGTACTATGACCAGTGTTGTCGCATTGCAGCTGATCTGAAGCGGCCCCCTAAACTCAACCAACCTAGAAGAAAACAAGTCCTTAGATAAGGCGGGATGGGTTGGATTCAAACCCAAGCAAAGGCCTCAGCCAACCCTGTTCTAGCTAAGATGCAGATACACCGCTGGGCAGAGAGAGGTCTCATCCAATTCTAAACCCGGGAAATCCAAAGCCCTATAAAAGGGGCAGCCATATTAAACTCGTGTCTGTTTGCTAATGACCCACTGGTGTTGTGTTGGGTCTCCAACCATGACCCCACATATCAGATCAGAACAAGAGGGGCCCTGCCTCTGGCCAGGTGGACAAAAGGGACAGTCAGATCTACTGGACTGTGTGGATCTGATGGCCTGGCATGTCAGACCAACAGGAGTATAAGGCTTCAGTCGACACTGGTGCACAATGTACCCTAAGCCACTGAAATATGTAGGGACAGAATTTATTTCTGTTTCTGGGCTGACAGGGGAATTCCAACAGCTGACTGTACTGGAACTGAAGTAAGCCTGACCAGGGAATGAATGGCAAAACCACCCCATTGTGACTGGCACAGAGGCTCCATACATCCTTGGCATAGATTACCTCAGGAGAGTGTATTTCAAAGACACAAAAGGGTATTGTGGGGCTTTTGGGATAGCTACTGTGGAGGCAGTGGAAATTAGAGAGCTTAATACCTTGCCTGGTCTCTCAGAGGACCCTTCTGCTGTGGGATTGCTGAGGCTCCAAGAACAACAGGTACCAATCACTACCACAACACCACACCGTTGACAACACCACACTAACTTGGACTCTCATCCATGAGATGATTTGTGAACTGGAGAGCCAGGGATTGGTCAGCAAGACTCATTCACCCTTTAATAGTTCTATATGGCCAGCACATAAGTACAATGGAGAGTGGAGGCTGACAGTGGACTATCGTGGCCTGATCAAAGTCACACCATCACTGAGTGCCGCTGTGCTGGACATGCTGGAACTTCAGTAAGAACAGACCTGTCTATCATGTGACCCAGAATAAGAATGATTGCAAGTGGGATCCTGAACAGCAACAAGATTTTGGACAAATTAAACAGGAAATTGTTCATGCAGTAGCCCTTGGGCCAGTCAGGACAGGGTGTGAGGCACATGCTTTACTCCACAGCTGGGGGGAATGGTCCTTCCTGAATCCTCTGGCATAAAGTACTTGGGAAGACTCAAGGACAGCCCCTGGGATTCTGGACTTAGGAGTGCAGAGGATCTGAGGCCAGCTACACCCCAACTGAGAAGGAGATCCTAGCAGCTGATGAAGGTTTTCAAGCTGCTT
>JAWWEX010000343.1:0-16588 GCA_035583215.1 Arremon brunneinucha
CAGGGGCTCTGAGCTCTCCCTGGAGCTTCTCCTCTCCAGGTGAGCACCCCCAGCTCTCCCAGCCTGGCTCCAGAGCAGAGGGGCTCCAGCCCTGGAGCAGTTCCATGGCCTCACTCCAAAAGCAACAGTTCTTGTGCTGAGGACCCCAGAGCTGGAGGAAGAATCATTCTATGATTCTATGAAAAAATCCCATAACCAGAAGCATTTAAACCCTCACGTGCTGACCCTGTGCTAATCCACATCAGATAAACACCTTTTGCAATCCCAGACCTCTGAGCAAAATCAGACCCACAGTCATTGCCAGTATCTTGTGGGGAACACAGATTTAGTGCTCCTTGTACACCTCCAAGTCCTGTGGACATTCCTGCATGTCCCAACATCACCAAAACTGCAGCAGGGCCTCAGAGCAGCTAAGGAAATGTAGGAGATGACAAATAATCAATTCCCCCTGGAGCAGGAGGGGAATCATTTATTTCACAGCTGCTTTGTACCTGTGGAGAAGTCTTGGCACAGCATCTTAACTACACCTTGAATGCTCCTTTGAGGCACTGAAGGTGCTCTGGGGGATCATGCAGTGTTAATATAAATATATTAAGGAAATAAATGAGGAGCTGCTCCTGCAAGCTGCAGTAACATCTCATGCAGTCCATTACAGACTGCTAAATTCAGGAAAAATCTTGAATTTTCATCAGAGACAACCAAAAGGTCAGTCTTTCTTATGGGATTTCAGCCATTTGAGTGCCCTTTTGAGCTACAATCTTGAAATTAGGAATAATTCATTCATTACAGACTGCTGATTACAGGAGGGGGGGAAGGAAACAGAAATTTGACATTTCTTTCCAGTTCACCAAAAGGTCAGTCTACTGATTTACAAAATTTATATTAATTTTAACTCTGAGTCTGTCACACTGGGCACGAAGCATCCAATTTGGGGAAATTAAGGTCATTTAAGGTCTCCAGTTGCATTTATCATTTAGAATGCAAAAAAAAAGTTATCAAAGGCAAAGCAGAGGGAGACAATGGCCAAAGTCACCCAAATCTGGAACAGCTGCCAATTTCAAAACACTAAAATGCATTTCAAAGAAGAATTAAAAAGAAATTTAAAAGATTTTAAGTCTCTTCTTGCCACATACTGCCAGACACCAGCTGCCATTGCTTCACAGGACAGAAAGAAGCTAAAATTTGGGGTGGAACCATCTCTCATGGCAAACCCATCAGTCCTCAAGCAACACTGGACTCATCTGGGCTCACACCATCACCAGCACTAAGGCCAGCAGGGTCCCTTACCACCAGCAGCCTGGGGACATCCTGGAAATCCTCCTCTGAGAGCTTGAAAACACCGAGAGAGGAGGAGGAGGCAGCATGGAAGTCATCTCCTGGAGTGGCTGGAGCAGAGGAAGGAATGCTTCAGAACTGACTCAAAGGCCATGGGGAGGAGGGTGGGAGGGGTCTCCCACAAATTTGGAAAATGTTGCCAAGCTGCAGAGCAGGACCCAGCCTGGGAGGGCCCTGCTGGGGCTCCCCAGCCCTCAGTACAGCCCCTGCACAGAGCTCTGCCATGGCAGAACCAGAGAAAAGCCACAGTCAAGAGATCCCTGCCCCAAACCTCAACACTGTGAGCCCCTTGCTGAGCTCCAGGAGTGCTGTTATTGGGAAATAAGTCACTGGGGAGACCCCCAGCCCTGTGCAATGGCAGGGCTCAGGCTCCTTCCCTGCCTCCCAGGGAAGTCCTGCTCAGCAGCTCTGCATCCCAGGGCATGGAAAAGCATCCCAAGGTTTGTGAGGAGCAGCAAGGAGACAGAGCAATCCCAAGGCCTGCTTTCCTGCCCTGACCAGCCCAGCCCTTCCCTCAATGCCTCCCAGGGCAGGGCTGAACCCTCAGCTGCTCTAAACCAGCCAGCACTGCTGCCCTCCATTCTCTTTTTCATGGAAATTTCACTCTTTTTAACAATTCTTTATAAAAATTGCAAGGAGGTCTGTCCAGGCAGGAGGGTGCTCCTGCTGTCACAAACAGGGCCTGTGTGCACTCAGGCTCTGCCACTTCACACTGACTGTCTATGCAGCAGCCTGACAGGACCTTCTTCTTCAGACACGAAAAATTAAGGAAACCATCTTGGCATTGAGGTAATTTTGTGCTCCAGCTATAACCTCTGCCCATCAAGCTTCTGTTCACTCTACCCATGTTTTCTGTAAGGAGATTTACCTTTTCGAGCTTCTTAAACACAGAAAGTTGGATTTGACCACTTTCCCTTTGGAAAAAAACCAGTTCAGTGCTTGATTCTGTTTTAAAAATTGGCCTTTGTACAAGATTTTAAAATAAATCGCTACTTTCTAAACTATTTGCAAACACTAGTTCCTCTTTGTGTTTCATTTCTTCAGGGGAAAAAAAATCTAAATCTAATCCACAATCAGACATTTTCCTTTTTTTTTCCTCCTTTTTAATTTAGTAACTTGTGAATTCATGCATTGACCCAGCTGAACAAAGGGCAAAGACTGTTAAATTCCAGAGCCCAGGAGATATTCGGTTACTCATTCAAGGCCTTCCACAGAGTTTAAAAATAAATAAAAATGAGCCTTAGCGAGGAGGAGTGGCATATTTGGAAATGACACTTTAAAATTAACAACTGAAAAGGGGAGAAAGGTAAACTGGGAAGAGATTAGCTGCTCGCTGTGCTGTGAGGGAAAGATGGAGTGGGTTGGAACTCATTAGCCCAATTACATAATAGATTGTTTTGGCCAAATTCAAAGGCAATAAAAGCAGAGAGAAATGAACATTAGGTACCAGCAAAGATGGAGGAGGTGGGGGAAAGAACAAGAAAAGGCTTTTTATGATTTTATTCGTGAAGCTTCTTTCAAAAGTTCCATTTCAGCAGGGAAGCACCAAGCAGAGGCAGGAATTTGGTAAATAACCAAAATCAGGCTGGGGGTGCCCAACGCCAACGCCACAGTGGTGGGGAGGGAGTGCTGGAACACCAACCAAGGGAGAAAACAGAACTTGAAATTTCCCCGTCTTCCCTTCCTCCTGGCCCTGAAAAATCACATTTCATTGAATTCAAAAGCATTCTGAAATTTTACTAGTTTAGGAAAGATTGAATAAGCATGTAATTAAATTAATTACAGAATCACTGCTCTGCATCCTACTGCAGGAATAGCAGTGAATCAACCAAATGGATTCAAAATCACTTCCTAAATGCTTTCCAGTCAAATAAAACTTCAAGTGCAGCTTCAAACCACTCACAGCACAGTCCACAAAAGCCCAACCTCTCCATCAGTTTGCTCCAGCCAAACAGGACACGCTCCTAAAGAGCATGACCCGAGCTGGAGGATTTCCTTTCCCAAATAAACAGCAGCTGCTCAGAGCTGGATGCCTCCTGTCCTGCCTGCATTCCCTGCCTGCATCATATTCCCTGCCTGCATCATATTCCCTGCCTGCATCTCCTGCCCCACATCCCCAGTTCCCATGGACAGCCACCATACCCTACACCCTGTGCAGGATCATAGAATCGTTTAGGTTGGAAAAGATCTCCAAGATCAAGTCCAGCCTTTGATTGATGCCCACCTCATCAACCAAACCAACTTCTTTTTCCAGTTTCTCCCTTACCAGCCCTGAGCACAAGGAGGAGATGGGGAAAATCCCTCTACATGTTCATGGCTAAAGGATGCACACAAAGTGTATGCACTAATTGAGGATGAGAGCCTGGTTCCCACCAGGAAAGTGCCACCACCATCCCCACAGCCTCTGCAGGCCCAGAGCTGAGACTCCAGGGCCTCAAATGAGGGTTCTGTGTGGCTCAGTCCTGGATGGAGTAAGACATCCAGTGCTGGCCTACAGGAGAGCATAATTCCCCTTGCTGGGGCTGTCTGAGATCAGAGGAGCCCCTTTCCCCCAGTGGGAGAGCAGAAGAGCACAGCCAGAGGTGGATTAGCTACAACAAGCACGAGCTGCACCCCAGCTCTGGCAAACAGGAGCCCAGGAGCAGCAGCACGAGCACAGCAGTGCAGGAGCAGGCACAGGCTCCAGGAACACGAGAACAGCCTCAGCCATCAGCCACGCAGCTGGGGGCAAGGCTGTTAATGCTTAATGGGCAGGAGGGTCACAGGCAGCCTGGGCCAGCAGGGCTGGAGGCTGCCAGCAGCCCTGGCTGCAGTGGGACCGTGCTGGGGCACCACAGGGATCACAGAATCACACAGAATCACAGAATCATGAGGTTGGAAAAGACCTCTAAGATCATCAAGTTCAACCTATGCCCTAACACCTCAACTAGACTATAGCACCAAGTGCCATGTCCAGTCTTTTTTTAAACACAGAGATGGTGACTCTACCACCTCCCTGGGAAGAGCATAAAAACAGGAGGGGAGAGCACAAACACAGTCCCCCAGTAGCACAAATGATGCAGTTGAGTTTCCCACATTTGGGGAAATCACAGGGGTCAGCACACCCAGAGTGCCAGGGATGAGCCTGGCCCTGGGAAACCCACCTGCCTGGTTGTGGTGTCTCCCCTGCCAGGTAAGTATGGGGCTGCCTTCCCCCAGCAGAGAGGAGGCCCATGGGTTTCTGGGGAAGCAGTTTGAGGGCCTGGGGGAGCTCTCTCTCTCTCTCTCTGGATACTCCTCCCCTTTCACACAGGAGAATCTGCAGCTCCTGCTCCCACCACACCAACACCGACCCTGCCAGCTCAGCCCTACATGACACACACAGTGTCCCCCTCCAGGAGGGCCTTCCAAAGGCACACCCAGCAAAGGGGGCCTGTCACACTGCCCTGAGCACAGCAGCACACACACTGCTCCAGGGAAACCAAGTGCAACTGCTGACAGAGCAAGCAAACACCAACACTGACCTGGGGGACTTGGCACAAATGAAATGAAGGAAGTTCCTCCACCAGCAGTGCTGCTTCCAAAGGCATTTTCATCCACACTGTGCATGGCTCCAGCAGCAAAGGCAGCAGCCAAAGGCAGCTTGCATTCCCCACCCTATGGGAGACACAGCTCAAAATCCCTCAAGTGGTGCCAAAGATGGAAACAGCCAAGCAGGAAACCCATGGAATGGGTGCTCAGGCAGCAGGACACCAACACCACCTCCTGCTTGCCCAGACAGAAACACTTATTAAAAAATCCAAACAAGAACTCCAGGCCCCACACCGTGTTCAGCAAGCTGCTGGTCCTTTTGGCCAGAAAGAATCTCACCAGGTTCCCCCAGGCCTGATGGGATCATACAGGATCCTCACCCCAAAGCAGAGTGGCCAGCTGGGAAAGCCAGCTCCAGCTTGCTGTGTATGCAGGGCTGGGCAGGAGCAGATACCAGCAGGGGGTTTCTCAGACTCTTGTCACTGCAGGAGGACTTGTAATGTTCCCAAAAATGCTTTAATGCAGACTTTCTCAGAGCTTCTCACGCTCTTGTCACTCAGGAGGACCTAATGTGTCACAGACATCTTTTTGTGGAAATCTTTTCTTTAAGATTTTCCTGCTGAAGCTGAGAAGTTTCAGCAACAAATGTAAACAATTGTTATCTGCTGCTGTGGAATGTAACAGGTGCATCTGTGATTTGCCCATCTTGGATGTGTATAATTAATGGCCAATCAAGGACTGAGCTATCTCAGACAGTCTGAGAAAGCTCCTTTGTTATCATTCTTGCTATTCTATTCTTAGCATAGCTAGCCTTCTGAGAACTTTTCTTTCTATTCCTTTTAGTATAGTTATAATGTAATATATATATATCATAAAATAATAAATCAAGCCTTCTAATCATAGAGTCAACATTCTCTTGCTTCACCTGAAAACCCCTGTGACCACTGTCACAATAATGTCCCCAAAAACTGCTTTAGCTGCTGAAGTACCTGCCAGCATGTGCAGCCACACGTGCTGCCTGACCGGGTCACGGCCAGCCCTGAACCACCAGGAGCTCAGTGATGGGACGGGCTCCAACTCCTCAGCTGGCCTTCCCTGACCCAGCCAGGGCTGCAGGAGCAGCAGGAGCTCCAGCAGCAGCCTGGACAGGCTCAGAGCTGGTGCTCTCCCAGCTGGCAGGGGCGTGGGGCACCCAGTGGGCACCGAGCTGTGCCCTGACACCGTGCATGGACACCTCAGCCCCCCAAAGGCATTTCAATTACTGCATTAAAAGGTGTGAAACGCTTCCTTCCCACACACACTTGGCCATCTCCAGGGGCTGGGAGCCAAACCTCTCCTTGGCAGAACTAAAGCAGGCTCCAGAGCTCCCTGGGCAGTGATGGTCTGGGGCTCTTTGGGGCTCGTGCTCCCCTGGCTCGTCCCTGCTCTGCCCCCTCACACCCACACACATCAACCATGAGAACATCACCACAGATCTCTGCAACACAGCCAAGCTTCAGAGGGACTTGGATAAACTGAGCAGTAAAAACCTGCCAAGAGCAGCTGGGACTGAAGAAAACCTCCCAGAGAAAGCAAAGTTGAAATGGGTGAGGATCCCCCATGCTCTGAGGAGGGGCTGGGGGTACAACCCCTCCCAAGGAGCCTCTCACAGCTCTGCAGGGGGAAAAGGAGCAGAAACCACTAAATCAGCAAGCAAACCACTCAAATCAGAGTAGAATTATAAAAAAGATCCAATAGATCCATGCTCTGTGTCAGGAAGGGGTTGAACCTGATCTCAGCTGCCCTTTACATGCAGGGAAAACATCAGCTCAGTGCAAGTTACCAGCAGGAGAAGAAAGGGAAGGGAAGGAATTGTTTAAAAAGGCAAAATAAACAGAAATCACAATTGTGCCATGAACCTATCCCTACCACAGCCTGCAGGCTTGGCCATCCTGTCCCAAAACTACTCTGGGAGTAGTGAGGAAGGAATGGAAATCCACCAAGTTTCATTTCACTACTCCTTCACTCCAGCACCACCAGATGTGGTGCCAAGATTTGTGCCAGGACTGGGGCAGAGGCAGGGAAGCACATGGCAGTGGCATTTCAGGCAGAAGTTTAAGGTAACTTGGGAAATAGGGGACAGAGGTACCAAATGTGTTTTCCTAAATATTCATATAGTTTATTTATAATCTTTTTTATTATTTAACTTTTTAAAAAATTATTTAACTTTCAAAAAGGCAATCTTTACATAGTAGCACTTTAAGCCACTAATATCAACTTATTTTTCAGTTGAGCTCCAAAGAATCCCAGTAACAGGGTAAACTCCTCATGGAAATTTAAATTGCCCAAATTGTGTTGATAAACCATCAGACATAATAGCAATGGAGCAACCACATGTAACTCCAGGCACTAACATTTTATGAGGAAAAACCCCTAAGATATGAAAGCTGAGTGTGCTTTATTTCAGAATTCAAGGAGACCAGAGGTCCTTTACCTCCACATCCAGTGCTCAGGGCCAGCAGTCCCTGTCCCATGGACCAGGGAGAAGGAAAGGCAGAGCAGACTCTGCAAGGCTAGAACACACTGCCACAAATTCTCACTGTAACAGAAAACTCAGCTGGTTCATTCACAGCAATCCCCACGGTACCACGGCAAACAGAGCAGAGTTTGCTCACAAATGACTGTGGTCCCTGGTGGAATTAGGTGCTGCCCTCCATTGCCACTCTGCTGATCAAGAAGTTTCACATCAAGAACAACAGCATCACAGGGAAGCTGCACGTTTGCCTAATTCTGGCATTTTTCCCTTTTTCCTGAGGTGGTGTGCTGACTAATTTCCTGTCACCAACCCTTTGTACCCCATGGTGAGCTGCACCTTGGGAAACCTCTGCAAATTTTGGAAGAAATGGAGCATGAGAGGGGGAGCTGCCCAGCACATCCCTTGTTCCAGCCCCTTGGGACAGGACAGGTCAGACCACAGGACATCAGTGCCCTCCCAGGCCACAGCTCTGGATTCCTGCTGGCACTCCAGGACAGGGGGGCTGGGATCCTCCTGCCTGTGGGGTCAGGCTGCCCAACAGGAGCCCCTGCTGGACCCCACAGCTCTGTGTGAGCCAGACTGTCTGGGCACTCAGGGAGCTGCTCAAGAAACACCCCTGTGAGCAAACAATCACCCAAAGCCAACATCCAAGGGGTGCAGCAGGGCTGCAAGGCCCCTGGAGAGGGCAGAAGGCTGGAAAGGGCTAAGGGAGGGAACCTGAGGGCTTCCAGGTGTCTTCTCAGGAGCCTCCTAGGACTGCCCTGGAGCTCAGACTGGCACAAGAGCCCTGCACACACTGCAGGGGGAAGCACTAAGATGGGACACAAATATTTTTATATAGCATGTCCTAAAACAGAATTCTCCATTTGACTTCATCCTAAGAGGAAGGTCCACCTGCTTCTTGGAAAGCAAGGGCTCCCATGGCCACTGCATGGCTCCAGCTGCAAGGCAGAAGCTCCCCAAGTCTTCAGGCATTAAATACAGTTATAGAGACAAAAATGCAGGGGAGGCCTGGCAGCAGCTGGAAGGGTGAGAGCACTGCTCAGGGGCGTTTTTGTTCCAGGGCTCAGAGCCATGGTGGGAGCTGGTGTGGGGTCTGGTCCCAGCCCAGTGGAGGCAGGGCACGGCAGGGGGGCCATGGCTGTGCTCCAGGGCTCAAACCCAGCTCCTGCTCCTGTCCCTGGCTCTGACAACCCTGGGAATGGTTTATTCTTCAACTACTCATAACCAGGCTAGACACTGACTCACAGTGCCCAGCTCCACCAGAGCTGACCTCAGCCAGCAGTGCTGAAGAGCTGATGCCACACAATCCAAAGAGCCACTGCTATCAAGGCATGCGAGAAAGCCCAGTCAGACCCCAGAGTGAGCACAGAGGGATGACAGCTCCAGATTTGGTGCTGAGCTGGAATCACACCATGCCTTAAAGCATGAGGGGAGCAGAGCTGAGCCCTGAAGGGAGCTGATGCTGCAGCCACATCCCCACCCAGGTCACAGCAACCCCACTGCAGTTCAACCACGTCCCCGTGAGCTGCTGCTCACACTGCAGGGAGAGCTGCTGAAGGGAACTTCTCCCTTCACATCCACACCATTGCTGAACTCCAGTGCTCTGGTTTTAGTGCCACAGTCCCCATCCCCTTACACCACCAGAGAGGTGAGTCCCTGAGTGGCTGCAGTGGTCTCATGGCACCGTGTGCTGCCTTCCTCCTCATACCCATCCAGCTCCTCTTTCTGTTTCCTGCTCCCCACTCACTGCTCCCCTCCACAAGCCAAGTTACTCACCAACCTGGCACAAAGCCCTGCTTTTTTTTTTACTTTTTTCATGTTCTTTTCCAAGGTTAAGGACATAAATCAACCCCCAGAAGGCTCCAGCTAACACGAGCCCGTGAGATCGGCAGCAGATGACCACAGACAGAAGGCACAGGACCAGCACTTTGGTCTTTTGGCAACAGCGTGTTCTTGGCCAGGCTCCCTTTCCCATCTCTCAGGCTCTGCTTGCCACCCACTCGTCCCTTCCCCAGGATGACTCTCAGTGTCATTAACATCCAACAAACGAGGGCTGAGGGAGTTCACACCTCCAGTTATTCAGTAACGCCGCCGGCAAACCCGACACTGTAACGTGCCGCTCTGCCTCCAGCCTGCGCTCGGAAAATCCTCCTCATAAAAAGCACAGAGCTATTTTTAAAGGAAATCCTGGATGCCTCTGAACGTGCAGGCAGCAGCAGCCACAGAGGTACAACAAGCCAAGGAGTCTCTGGGCTGGGGCTGCAGTCTGACACCACATCTGCAGCGTGGCCAAGCGGGGAACGAGGCAGCAGCGCCGGCCAAAGCCACGGCGCTGCCCTGGGTGCCAAGAGACACAAGAGTGAGCCAGGAGCATGGCAGGAGGATCTTGGGGGATGCAGCAGCTGCTGGTGGTGGTCAGTGCTCCCTGCCAGGCCCAGCACGGCGCTGGCTGTGGTTACACCCCACACATATCACATCCAGCAGCGCACCTGAGGGCAGGTGTGGCTCCTGCGCTTGCTTCATCAGAGTTGATGCAACCAGGTCATCCACTGAAGGCTCACTGGAGGGAGAATTTTACTGAAAATTGCATTACTCAGCCTTTAAAGACTCCAAATGATCCTTTCAAGGAAGTGAAGAAAAAAGTGAAGAAAAAGGATTAATTTCTCAAAGTTCAAAGGACAAAATTTATTTTTGAAAAATAACGTTTCACTACAAATCCTGCAACTGAGACAAATCAAAACCAGCAACACCACAAACTAAATCTGAAGGACAGGACTGTTGGAAAATCTCTCTCCAACAAACCAGAGGAGTGACAGAACAATTGATGGAGGGCACCTTAGGGAACATCTTGGTCTCATCCACCACTGCTCCTACAGGCAGCAGGTCTACACAGCTACCTCTCTGCCAGGACCTGAGCTCCAGGGACACGTCGTCCCAGAGCAAGGGCTCCTGAGTGGAGTGAGTCCCAACAGTGTCCTGCATCCCATTCCGACCTGCCATGCTCCCAAAGGCTCATTAAGAGACGCCATTCAGCCACCCCTTTCCTTCCCCCTTCACTTACATTTGAGCTGATGCCACCCAACCACAGCATGGGGGGACAGGGAAGCTGGGATTTGAGAGCAGCTCCAGCAATAGCACAGCTCAGTGCAGTAACATCTCACCAGCAAAGCCTTCCCTCCACCAGGATTTCCTGCTTCTATCTCCTCTTTCTCTGGGCTGGTGGCTCCACGACTCCATAAACCTCTTTTTCTTTTCCAGTACAAGATGAAACTTCTTTTGCTGCCAATTAAATTTGCTGATGGACAAAAGCTTCTCAAGATCTATGCAACTTCTGCACAAATATCTCCCACACATTGGTTTTGGACTTTAATTAAACTTTTCTCCCCTTGAATCAAATTACCATTTTCCTCTGATCATAATTTTGTTGGATGAGATACAAAGTTGGAGGGTATCAGATTTGAGAGAAGAGGAAAGCAGAGCACAACAGACGGGGTGTGCTCGTCTTGCTTTATCTATTTCCCATTCACCCCCACAGACACTCTGCTCTCATTAGCACTTAATGCAGGTGAAAATAAAGAGGTTTAATATTAAAACAGCATGGGCACATGGAAAAACATCCACCTGGACCTGTTGGAACTTGCCCAATATCACTCCCAAGCTCTTTCTCTATACAAGGAGCTTTTTCACTCCTACGACTGTAACTCCTTATCTGGGCTAATAACATTTAGTATGAAACCTCTCAAATCCCATTTGAAAAAGAGAAAACTTAAGTATTCAATAATTAAGACATTTCTCCACTCCATCAGAAACGTAACAGCTCAAAGACCATCCTGCTGCCATCATGGAACCAAGCTAACCATGTCTGCTGCTTCCACCTGAGTCCCAAGGTGTGAATCCAGGGGCTGCTGCTCTCCCACCCTACAATCTCATTTATGCCAAGGAAGGGATTTGCTACCTCAGTGCCTGCAAAGAAAGGAAGGGCTGTGCAAGAACAACCAGGAGGCCCTCTCTGAGATAAGGACATGGCCTGTGGGGCTGTGCAGAGAGTGGCACCAACGCTGGGCACAGCTGGACACCTCATTCAGGCCGATGGAGTTGGCAGCCCCCAGCAGAGCACACAGGCAGGGCTGTGGGTCTGAAACACTCTGTGCAACTGGTGTGATGCTTCACGGGACAAGTCCTAATCCAGGAACAATGGCTCTGGTGGCATTCCCAGCAGGCGAATTCCATCCTGCAGTGAGGATGTGACACCAGGCACGCGGCGCTCGCTGACACAGAACCGGCCCTTGGCGAGGCACTGCCCGTGCAACCACAGCTCCCCCCTGCACAGCCACGCTGCAGCCCCTGGGTCACTGCTCATTTCCTCCCAAACTTGTTGAAATCCTCACTGTGGTGGTGGCTGGGTGAGGAGTAGGGAGGGATTCAAGCTCCAGCAATGTCTGTGAGCAGACAGTGATGAGGCGCGTTGGTGGAACCAGGAGGAAGTGCCCACTGCTGGGAAAACCTCCCTGCTCCAGTCTGTGACAGCTGATCTAGTGTGGGAACACACAGAATCCAACCTTACAAACACAAAATCCAGAACCAAACAAGATCTCCTGGCATTGCTGATCCTCCCCTCTAAACCAGGGTAAGCAGATGAAGAGGAGCCCATCTGCCCCTGCATCAGCCACCAGAAGAATCCCCAGTTTTCCCAGCCAGTCAAAGTCAACCCATTTTTCTAAAGGAAACATTAACCACAGTGGGATATCAAGATACAAGACTGCTTTTAATTACATATACAAAGGAGTCCCTAACACTCCAGCTCTCCACAAGGGCAGCTTGCTGAGAAAAGCAACTCTGATCAAAGCAGGAAAATCTAAATCGGGTGAGCTTAGCAAGAAACTGCATAAATTGTCCCCAGGTTTTTATGCACAAGACTCATGGACTTCCAGCCAGAATGTGTTTTAGTTGTGGCATTATCTTTCCTTCTGATTTAGTGCCTGCTGAACACAGAGAGGGATTTGTCCCTCTGTGCTCTGCACTCGTGAGGCCACAGCACGAGTCCTGTGTCCTGTTCTGGGTTCCTCACATCAAGAAGGACATTGAGGGGCTGGAAGGGAACAGAGTTGGGGAAGGGGCTGGAGCACCAGGAGGGGCTGAGGGAGCTGGGCAGGGGCTCAGCCTGGAGCAAAGGAGGCTCAGGGGGCCCTTGTGGCTCTGCACAGCTCCTGACAGGAGGGGACAGCCAGAGGGGTTCGGGCTCTACTCCCAGGAAACAGGGACAGGAGGAGAGGGAACAGCTCAGGCTGGGCCAGGGGGGCTCAGGATGGGCATCAGGACGAATGTCCTCAGGGGAAGGGTGGTCAAGCATAGGGACAGGCAGCCCAGGCAAGTGGTAGAGTCCCCATCCCTGGAGGTGCTCAAGAAATGACTGGAGAGGGCACTCAGTGCTCTGCTCTGGTTGAAAATGTGGTGACTGGTCAATGATCTTCTTCTGGAAAAGGTATCTTCAGCTGAGAGGTCTTCTCCAACCTGACAGTCATGAAGGCCCTCAGAAAAATCTTCAGCCTGGCTGTGGCACAGGGTCACCCCCACATTCACAGGTGAGTGCAGCACAAGGTTTTTTAGCTGTGCAGCCAAAGACCTCAAGACTTTGTTCAAAACCAGCATCCGCACAAGGTGAAGGTGCCCAAGGGTTCTGCAGCTCCCTGTGCTCCTCAGGGCTCCCAGCACAGCACACAAGCTGGGTCTGACAGGGGCACAGCCCCAGCCAGGGGCACCCCACAGCTTATTCACAAACACTCTTCTCACATCTCCTGCTCCAATCCCTGGCATCTCTTCAGTGGACAAGTTTCCTCTGCTAGCTTCTGTCTGCTCTGAATATATTTAAAGAACTCTTTGAAGTCAAAATATTCTTAGCAATTAGATCTTCTCTACTTCTTTTTGCCTTCCTAATTATCCTTTTAACTGCCTTCTGCTTATTTTAATAGATCTTCCTATCCTCCTCCTTACCAGACTGTTTATACTTTTTAAAAGCCTACTGCTTACTGCTCCTAATACTGTTTACATCTTCACTCAGCCACCTCAGCTCAGTTGCTGCTTTTTTTGCCTGATTTCAGAGTCAACCAGGGGAAATTTCCTCTCTGATCTCTGCAGCAGTTTGTAAATATCTCCCATTTTGTCTACAAGAGGTTTTCTACAATAGGTTCTCTTTTCAACAACAGGTTTCCTCTTGGGAGAGGGAATGGAGTCTCCTCTAGACCACAAGTGCTTTCATAAAAAATCCATATTCTTCTATATTGCTCTAAGCACTCTTCTCTCTGCTCTCAGCCCATTGCTTTTGCATTAGGAATATAAAGCAGATTGTTTAATGACTGAGCCCCATGTGTTCCCTAACTACCTTATTCATTATCATTTCCTGCCTCAAAAAGTAAACAAATATCCTTTTGTGCTCAATGTTACAGGAGATTACATACAAATTTCTTTAGTTATATCTCTTCTAGGGGGAAATACTTTGACTTCATGCAAGGGCTTGCACCAGGGTGTGGGTGATGGTCTGAAGGGTTTGGAGCATCCTGTAGGGTTTGGAAGTGAAAATAATTTAGGGTCCATTTGGTGGAACCTAGAGAGTAAATTAAAGGGAAGCTGACTCAGTATTTCCTCTGTTCCTTACAATCCTTCCCCAACCATCTGCTTTCAGACACTGGGAAACAGGACACCAAAGCAGAGGCAGAAAGTGGGATCTTTTGTGAGGCACAGAATGGCCATTCTGTACACCACAGCACAGCTCTGCCCTGGCTCACTGCTCTGAGCCCTATTCCACAGACAGAGAACAAGCACCAGCACCCAGCATGCTGCACCCACAGCTCCCCTTGGCAGCTTGTTCTGACAGCCAATCTGCCCTGCTGCTCAGAACTTCCACCTCCTACTTTTAGAAACGTTTTTTGCGTCTTCATTTTGTCATCTCAGTGTTTGGATCCTGCTTCCAGGTATTGTTTCTTGCTATGCACTTTGCTAAAACCAAGGGCTCTGCTACCTGCTTTTTTAATTTTCTGCTTTTTAAACCCACGGAGAACTGGCTCCATGAAGATAAAAATCAACAAGTGAGTTTTTTTTTGGCAGAGAGTTTCCCAAAATACAGTGCACGTCCCCAAATGTTTAACAACAAACACTAAGGAGTATTTTCTTTGAGTCCTCAAACTGCTTCACTCCACTCACATGTTCTGTGTCTTCTCCAACTTTTCAACAGGAAATGAGGGGGCTGAAAATGGGGATGATGTATTGAAGCACAGGAGCTGTTCACACACAGCTCCCTCACTCTGCACACCATGGTTGGCATCCCCCACTCCCAGACTCAGTGCCACTGCTCACCCTGCAGCAATTGTCCCCTTCCCACCCCACAGCCTGGTTTGGCACTTCTGCTCCTCTCTGCTCTCCCCACACCAAAGCAGATGCAGCCCCATCCCTCCAGGTGCCCAATCCCGAGATCCAAATCAAAATTCACTCGATGAGACAACTCCATGACCCAAATCCCTGTGGGCACCTGCAGTCCCTCCTTCCTTTCTCCCTCCTTCCTCACCACCACTGTCAATGCCTGTGGCCATGCCTGACCCTGTTTGCAGCCTGCTTCACACCAGCTTTTGGGGAATGACACAAAACCAGCCCTTTGGCCAGCTCAGGAAACATTCCCTCCATCCCTTCTGCTGAAGAACAAACCCAGGCTGACATTGCCACCAGCTCCTCCCCTGTGCTCCCTCCCTACCCCAGCCAGGCCAGGGCAGCCCAACAGCAGCACCACCAAACCCTCTGCAATATCCTCAATATCCAAATCCTACAGGAGCCCAATATTCTCACTGTATCCAAACCCTACAGGAGCCCAATATCTCACTATCCAAACCCTACAGGAGCCCAAGGGCAGAGCCAGCAGGAGCCCAGGGAACATCACCCCAAGGAGCAGGGGGAAAGCCCTGCCCTGCTCAGCCCCTGTGCACATGGGCTGAGAGTGGATCATTCCTCCTCCTTACAAATAGGGAACAGCAATATTTATTAAACATGTCTAGTTTTTCTGCTTTATTATGCATTTTACCTCTCCTCAGCCGTGATAAGTCTACACAAACCATTATTAGAATTTCTTTTGTTCCTAATACAAATACTTTCTTACTGTTCCTTGCACTGACAGTCACAGATTTTTTTCCCCTTGTGTTTTTAACTTCCTTTATCCATTTTCTGCACTTGATAACTTCCAACTCAAGGATAACTGTCATCTCTTCCACTTAATATTCCTTTTTTTCCCTTTTATTCTGTTTTAATTCTGCCCTGCTCACAGGAGCTCAGGCTGCAAGAGAGGGAGGGGAGGCAGGAGAGGGGGGCTCAGGGTCCTGCCCCACACCAGCTGCACCCTACATGGAGCCCAATTTTAAGCCCAGACTATGGGGCAGTGACCACACTTTGCTAAAAATGCCTGCAAATGGCACAGAGGACAGCAGAGCCCCAAGAAGTGAAACTCAGGACCTTCCTGTGAAATCCCACCTGTAACCAGGCTGCAGGGTGGGAGCTGAGGAGGGCCTGAGCCAAAGGGAGCCCCTCTGAGTAAGCCAGACGCCATCAAAACCAAAGTGAAAACAGATGCCAGCATATAAAACCTATTCAAACTAAAGTCTGAGAAAATCAAAGTTACAGGAACATCCAGTGTAAGTGAAGCATTTTCTATTGATGAGGTCATAAATGTTCTGTATCCCTGAAGAGCTTCATAAAATTTCAGGTAGGAGACAAAAGACTCAAGGCATTGCAATCCATATCCAAATTACATGGGAATGATGGAGCTGTGTTGACAGAGAAGCAAAGTGCAGCCCAAGAAATGAAACAAGATTATTATGACAGAAGGTAGCAGAGAACCCTGATGGACTGGGAGCCCATCCCAGAAAAGCAGAGCACAGAGGGATGCTCAAAATGCCAAGGAACACCAGAGAGGCTGCAGCTCTCTGCCAAGGCAGGAAACACAATTTCAGTCAGAGGAGAATTCAGACAATTCCATAGAGACTTGCAAATGTGAAAGGCAGTTTGAGGCAGAAATGGTGCTCAAGGTCCCACACACAGCACTTCTGTCCCCAGACATGGCACATCAGGGAATCCCAGGCTAGATTGAGTTGGGAAGGACCGTAATGCCCACCCAGTGCCACCCCTGCCATGGCAGGGACACCTCCCACTGTCCCAGGCTGCTCCCAGCCCTGCCCAGCCTGGCCTTGG
>JAWWEX010000344.1:0-16570 GCA_035583215.1 Arremon brunneinucha
GGATTTTAGCGGTGTGGCTATGCTCTATTCGCGGGGGGTTGGAATGTTCTTGGTTGCAGGTTGAGGGCTGTTGTTAACTTTATTTGTTGTGTTGGAGCTTGTGCGGGGGTTGTCTCGGGGGGCTATTCGGGCAGTTTAGGGGTCAGGATCAGAGAATAGTTTATTGTAAAATACCAGCTTTGGGAGCTGGAGATAAAGGTTTAAGTCCTTTTTTTCTGAGGCCCGGGGTACTCTAAGAAGTGGTTAGTCTTCAGTCTTTGGTTTACAAGACCAATGTTTTGCATAAACTATTAGAGTATTTAGCAGTTAAGCATTTTGTTCTCTAGGGCGCTTACAGCGGGGAAGAGGAATAGGAGGATAGTGAAGTAGGTAATTGATGCTAGTTGCCCGATGATGATGAATGGGTGTTCGACGGGTTGGCTTCCCACTCATGTTAGGACGAGGAGGTTGGCCACTAGTGTTCAGAATAGGAGCTGGGAGAGCGGTCGAAATGTTATTGTTCGTTGTTTTGATTTGTGAAGGAAGGGGATCAGGAATAGGATTAGTACAGAGGCGGCTAGTGCTAGGACGCCCCCTAGTTTGTTTGGGATCGATCGTAGGATAGCGTAGGCAAACAGGAAGTATCACTCTGGTTTGATGTGTGGTGGGGTTACTAGTGGGTTTGCGGGGGTGAAGTTTTCTGGGTCCCCTAGGAGGTTTGGTGAGAATAGGGCCAGTGCTATGAGGGGAGTGAGTATAAGGATAAACCCTAGGATGTCCTTGAAGGAGAAGTATGGGTGGAATGGGATTTTGTCGCAGTCTGACACAATACCTAGGGGGTTGTTTGAGCCTGATTCGTGTAGGAAGGTTAGGTGAACTAGGGTGATCCCTGCGATTAAAAAGGGCAGGAGGAAGTGAATGGCGAAGAATCGGGTCAGGGTTGGGTTGTCCACTGAGAACCCCCCTCAGGCCCACTCTACTAGGGTTTGTCCGATGTATGGGAGGGCTGAAAATAAGTTGGTAATTACGGTGGCTCCTCAGAATGATATTTGTCCTCATGGCAGGACATAGCCTACAAAGGCGGTTGCTATGAGGGTGAGTAGGAGGATTACTCCCGTATTTCAGGTTTCTTTATACAGGTAGGAGCCGTAGTAGAGGCCTCGCCCGATGTGCAGGTAGATGCAGATGAAGAAGAGTGAGGCGCCATTGGCGTGGAGGTTGCGGATGAGTCAGCCATATTGGACATTTCGGCACGTGTTGGCTACTGAGGAGAAGGCGAGGGATGTGTCTGCAGTGTAGTGTATAGCCAGTAGAAGGCCTGTTAGGATCTGTGTGGCTAGGCAGACGGCGAGCAGAGACCCAAAGTTTCATCAGGCGGAGATGTTAGAAGGAGCAGGGAGGTCAATTAGGGAGTTGTTAATTATTTTTAGCAGGGGGTGGGATTTGCGGATGTTTGGGGCCATTAGAAGGTCTGTGTGGTTAGGATTATTACTAGGATAGATAGGGCGAAGGATCCTAAGTAGGTTTTGATGAGTCCGGTGTGCGCTAGGGTTGCGGCTTTGCTTGCGGCCACCTGTAGCTCGGCGAGGCCTTCTGGCCCTATTTTTTTGAGCCAGGAGAGGTCGATTAGGTGTAGGGCGATGTTTTGCCCTTTTTCTAGCAGGGTTTTGGAGCAGAATCGGTGGACCAGAGGGTTGAAGTAGCCCAGCAGGGAGGAGAAGTTTACGAGGTGGTTTGGTTTGGGGTGGGTGAGGGTGTGTGTTATGTTCGAGAGTTCAAGGGCTAGGATAACTCCCAGGATTGTTACTAGGATGGCAGCGGTTTTGGTAATTAGGGGCATGGTTATTGGGGGTGTTTTGGTTGGTGTGATGAAGGAGGTGATCAGCATTCCTGCTATAATGCTGCCTAGGGCAAGGCGAGTTAGGGGGGCAGTGATTAGTGGGTTGTTTTCGTTTATTGGTGTAATTGGGGGGATGCGGGTTTGTCCGGCTTGGACTAGGAGGGTTATACGGATGCTGTAGGTTGCAGTGAATGCTGTGGCTAGCAGGGTTAATGATAGGGCCCAAGTGTTTAGGTAGGATGTATTTAGGCTTTCGATGATGAGGTCTTTCGAGTAGAATCCGGCTAAAAATGGGGTTCCTATAAGTGCTAGGTTGCCAATGGTTAAGCAGGAGGTGGTGACTGGGAGTATTTTTTGCAGGCCGCCTATTTTTCGGATGTCCTGCTCTCCATTTAGGTTGTGGATAATGGACCCGGAGCATAGGAATAGCATGGCTTTGAAGAAGGCGTGAGTTGAGATGTGTAGGAACGCTAGTTGGGGGAGGTTTAGTCCGATGGCGACTATTATTAGTCCGAGTTGGCTGGATGTTGAGAAAGCGATGATTTTTTTAATGTCGTTTTGGGTTAGGGCGCATGTGGCGGCGAATAGGGTTGATAGGGCGCCTAGGCATAGGCATACAGTTAGGGCCGTTTGGTTGGAGGCTAGTAGTGGGTGTATACGGATGAGTAGGAAGATTCCAGCTACTACCATGGTGCTGGAGTGTAATAGGGCTGACACGGGGGTGGGGCCTTCTATGGCTGCGGGTAGTCATGGGTGCAGACCAAATTGTGCGGATTTTCCTGCGGCTGCGAGGATTAGTCCTAGGAGGGGGAGGATAGGGGTCTGGTGGGGGTATACGGCTTGTTGAATTTCTCAGGTGTTGAAGGTTGATGCTAGTCACGCTATGCTCAGGATCAGGCCGATGTCTCCAATTCGGTTGTAGATTACGGCCTGCAGGGCGGCAGTGTTGGCCTCTGCTCGGCCTTGCCATCAGCCGATAAGAAGGAAGGATATGATTCCTACGCCCTCCCAGCCGATGAACAGGAGGAATATGTTGTTTGCGGTTGTTAGTAATAGCATGGCAATTAGGAATGTCAGCAGGTAGGTAAAAAATTTTGTTACATACGGCTCGGAGGCTATGTACCACATGGCAAATTGTAGGATGGATCATGTCACAAATAGGGCAATGGGGAGGAATGTTATTGAGTACTGGTCTATTTTCAGGCTTAGGGGAATTTTGAAGTTTATAATAAATTTTCACTCTCAGTGGCAGGTGATGGACTCTAGCCCTGAGTAGATAAATGTGGTTGTTGGGGCCAGGCTTGTTAGAAACGCGGCTTTTACGGTGCGAGTAATAGTGAGGGGGGTGTTTTTAAAGTTCTTAAAGAAAAGTGGGAGGATGATTGGAGTTAGGAGGATGGTTAGTGTGAGGAGTGTGAGGGAGTTAATGAGTAGGGTTGCATTCACTACTTTTACTTGGAGTTGCACCAAGATGGATGGCTCCTAAGACCAGTGGATTACTGTTATCCTTTAAAAGTAAGGGGGCTGGGGTTTAAAGCCCAGATGCAAGAATTAGCAGTTCTTGTTGGTTTAACCTCCCCTCGGCAGGCAAGAAGGTTTGAACTTCTATTTTTAGGATCACAGCCTAATGTTTGGTTTAAACTATGCTTGCATAAGGGGGCTCCAGAGATTAGTTCGGGCTTGAGGATCAAGAGGAACATGGGGATGATGTGGAGTGTTATGAGCAGGTGCTCTCGTGTGGTTGAGTTTTGGATAGATGTGATGTGGGAGGGAATTGAGCCTCGTTGGGTAATTAGTAGTATGAATAGGGTGTATGATGCGGTTAGTAGGGTGGCAATTCCCGTGAGGATGATTGTGAGAGCGGATCAGTTAAATAAGGTGATTATGATGGTTAGTTCCGCCATAAGGTTTGTTGTTGGGGGGAGGGCCATGTTTGTTAAGTTGGCCAATAGTCATCAGGTGGCCATGAGGGGTAGTAGGGGCTGGAGGCCTCGTGTGAGCAGGAGGATCCGGCTGTGTGTGCGTTCGTAGTTTGTGTTGGCTAGGCAGAATAGTATGGAGGAGGTTAGTCCGTGGGAGATTATTAGGATTATTGCCCCTGAGAATGATCAGTGAGTTTGGATTATTCCTGCGGCGATAACTAGCCCTATGTGGCTAACGGATGAGTAGGCGATTAGTGATTTTAGGTCTGTTTGCCGGAGGCAAATTGAGCTGGTTATTAGGGCACCCCACAAGGCCAGGGTTAGGAAGGGGTAGTGGAGGAGGTTGGATAGTGGCCCTATTAGTAGGGTGACTCGTATGATTCCGTAGCCCCCCAGTTTTAGCAGAAGGGCGGCGAGGAGTATTGATCCTGCGATGGGGGCCTCTACGTGGGCTTTTGGCAGTCAAAGATGTAGGCCATATAGGGGGGCTTTTACTATAAATGCCATAAGCAGTGCCAGTCCTGATAGAATGCTTGTTCATGAGGTGGATAGGGTTGGGTGGGTTAGCTCTAGGGTTGGTAGGTGTAGGGTGCCGATTTTTACGTACAGGTTTATGATTGTAATTAAAAGGGGCAGTGAGCTTACTAGTGTGTAAAATAGTAGGTAGGTACCGGCGCTGAGGCGTTCAGGTTGGCTTCCTCATCGTGTGATTAGGATTAGGGTCGGGATAAGTGTGGCCTCGAATGCAATGTAAAATAGTGCCAGCTCTGTGGTGGAGAAGGCCAGGAGGATGAACGGCTGGACTATAATTAGGGTTGAGATGAAGGTTCGCTTTCGTGGTAGGGGCTCTTCTTGGAGGTGGTTCTGGCTTGCTATGATTATAAGTGGGAGGAGTCAGCAGGATAGCACTAGGAGGGGGGAGGAGATCTGGTCGATTCCTGTTCAATTGGACAGGAATTTGTAGGGGTAGTAGGTTGGGATTAGTCATTGGAGGCTGAGAGCGGCGATTAGCAGGCTATACATGGTAGTATTAGTTCATAGAAATTTTGGCGGGGATAGTAGAGCTGTTGGGAGTAGTATGATTGTTGGCAGGATAATTTTTAGCATTGTAGTAAGTTTAGGTTGTGCAGGTGGTCGGAGCCGTGGGTGCGGGTGGAGGCTACTAGGATGGCTAGGCCGGTGCCTGCTTCGCATGCTGAGAAGGTGAGTACGATGATTGGTACTGCGGTGAATGAAGGGGTTTGGCTCTCGATAGATCATATTGTCAGGCCTACGAATATTGAGAGTATCATGCTTTCAAGGCATAGTAGGGCGGATACCAGGTGGGTTCGGTGGAAGGCCAGTCCCAGTCCGCTAAGAATGAAGGCTGAGTAGAAGCTCAGGTGCAGGGGCGACATAAGAAAGTTACAGGGTTGGCTGTAGTCTGCTGGGCCGAAACCAGCTGTCTTCTGGCTAGACTAACTTTCTGTTATTCTGCCCATTCCAGGCCTCCCTGGGCTCACTCGTAGGCTAGCCCCAGGGTCAGGAGAAATAGAATAGCTGCGGTTCAGGCAAGGGTCATTAGGGGCGACTGTAGTTGAATTGCCCACGGCAGGGGGAGCAGGAGGGCGATTTCTAGGTCGAACAGGAGGAACAGGATGGCTACTGAGGAAGAATCGGATCGAGAATGGTAGGCGTGCAGATCCGAGGGGGTCAAATCCGCATTCGTATGGCGAGAGTTTTTCTGAGTCGGGAGTTATTTGGGCGAGTCAGAAGTTTAGTGCGGTTAGGATAGCACTTAGGGTTAGCGATAGGGAGAACATGAATGTGAGTATGTTCATTGCTCTTCTCTGGGTTTGCACCAGATTTTAGAGATTGGAAGTCAATTGTAATTAATATACTAGAAGAGCAAGATCCTCATCAGTAGATGGTTATGTAGAGGAATAGTCAGATAACGTCTACGAAGTGTCAGTATCAGGCTGCGGCTTCAAATCCGAAGTGGTGGTCTGATGTGAAGTGGAACTTGATTAGTCGGAGGAGGCAGACGGTTAGGAAGGTGGACCCGATGATCACGTGGAGTCCGTGGAATCCAGTGGCAACAAAGAAGGTGGAGCCGTAGACGCTGTCGGCAATTGAGAAGGGGGCTTCATGGTACTCTATTGCTTGAAGGGCGGTGAAGTAGAATCCCAGGAGGATCGTCAATGTTAGGGCGTGGATGGCGTGCTTCCGGTTCCCTTCTGTGATGCTGTGGTGGGCTCATGTGACAGTCACGCCTGAAGCTAGGAGGATGGCCGTGTTTAGTAGTGGGACTTCTATGGGATTGAGTGGTTTGATACCTGCTGGGGGTCATTGGCCGCCTAGTTCAGGGGTTGGTACTAGGCTTGAGTGGAAAAATGCTCAGAAGAATCCTAGGAAGAAGAATGCTTCAGACGTGATGAAGAGGATTATGCCGTATCGTAGGCCCTTTTGAACTGTAGGTGTGTGGTGGCCTTGGAAGGTGCTCTCTCGGACAATGTCTCGTCATCATTGGAGCATTACTAGGAGCATTGATAAGAGGCCGGTGGCTAGCAGGATAGATGAGTTGTAGTGGAATCACATGACTAGTCCTGAGGTTGTGAGTAAGGCGGCGGCAGCCCCGAAGATTGGTCAGGGGCTGGGGTCAACTATGTGGTAGGAGTGTGCTTGGTGTGCCATTAGATGTTTTCTTGTAGGTACAGGCTTAGAAGAAGGACGAAAACGTAGGCCTGGATTATGGCTACTGCTACTTCTAGGATGGTGAGGAGTAGTAGGATGGCTATTGTTAGGATTGATACTGCGGGGAGGATGGGCATGAGTGCGATGGAGGCCGTGGAGATGAGCTGAATAAGTAGGTGTCCTGCTGTGAGATTTGCTGTGAGGCGTACTCCTAGGGCCAAGGGCCGGATCAGCAGGCTAGTTGTTTCGATCAGGATTAGTGCGGGGATCAGGGGTGTTGGGGTGCCCTCTGGGAGTAAGTGGGCCAAGGAGGCTGATGGCTTGTTTCGTAGGCCTGTTAGCAGGGTGGCAAGTCACAGGGGGAAGGCCAGGGCTATGTTTATGGATAGTTGGGTGGTTGGGGTGAATGTGTATGGGAGAAGTCCTAGGAGGTTGATCGTGAGGAGTATGGTTATTAGTGATGTCAGCATTAGGGCCCATTTGTGGCCGTTTTTGTTTAATGGAATTATCAGTTGTTTCGTGATTAGGTGCAGGAGTCATAGTTGGATGGTAGATAGTCGGTTGTTGATTCATCGGTTGCTTGGGGACGGGAACAATAAGGCTGGGAAGAGCAGGGATAGTAGGATTAGGGGGATGCCAAGCAGGTAGGGGCTTGAGAATTGGTCGAAGAAGCTTAGGTTCATGGTCAGGCTCATGGGGTGGGTTTAGTGGTGAGTGATGGTTTTTTTGATGGGGGGTTTGTTGTGGTGAAGGTTAATAGCTTTGGTTGGATTAGGAGTGCGAGGGTTAGTCAGGTTATAACTATGATTGAGAATCATGGTGCGGGGTTGAGTTGAGGCATACCATTAAGGAGGGGGTAATTCCTCTTTAGCTAGCTTAAAAGGCTAGTGCTGTTGCATAGCTTCTTAATGATTAGGATGATGATAGGAGGGATGATCAGGCTTCAAAATGTGGGAGTGGGGTAGATTCTACTACGATGGGTATGTAGCTGTGGTTGGCTCCGCAGATTTCTGAGCATTGGCCGTAGAAAACCCCAGGTCGGGTGGTAATGAACGAGGTTTGGTTCAATCGGCCTGGGATTGCATCTGTTTTAACTCCGAGCGTTGGGACTGCTCATGAGTGGAGCACATCTCCGGCAGTAATAATTACGCGGATTGGTGATTCTATGGGTACAACTACGCGGTGGTCGACTTCTAGGAGCCGGAAGTGCCCATTTGGCAGGTCTGCGGTGGGAATTATGTAAGAGTCGAATGAGAGGTCCTTAAAGTCTGTGTACTCGTAGCTTCAGTATCACTGATGGCCGATGGCTTTTAGTGTGAGGTCCGGTTCGTCGATTTCGTCTATTATGTATAGGATTTGTAGAGATGGGAGGGCAAGGAGTACTAGGACGATGGCGGGTAGGATTGTTCAGATTAGTTCTACTTCCTGGGCATCTACTGCATTGGATGACAGTTTTTCTATTAGTATGTGGGCTAAGAGGTATAGGACTAGGCTGCAGATGGCTAAGGCAACAATCAGAGCATGGTCGTGGAATTCAACGAGTTCTTCTATAATGGGTGAGGAGGCGTCTTGGAATCCTAGTTGGGAGTGGTTGGCCACATGAGGTGTACAGGGGTTTCACCTGTGATTTAGCCTTGACAAGGCTATGTAATTGGTTTACTAACGCCTCATGAGAAAGAAGCATAAGTGGTTAATGCAGCTGGCTTGAAACCAGTGTATGGAGGTTCGATTCCTTCCTTTCTTGTACTTGAACGAAGGCTGGCTCCTCGAAAGTGTGGTATGGAGGGGGGCAGCCGTGGATTCATTCAATGTTTGTGGCGGTTAATTCTGGCTGTAGGACTTTCCGCTTGGCTGAGAAGGCCTCTCAGATGATGAATATTAGTATGATTACGGCTACTATTGAAATTAGGGATCCAATAGAGGAGACGGTGTTCCATAGTGTGTAGGCATCGGGGTAGTCCGAGTATCGTCGGGGCATTCCTGCTAGGCCTAGGAAGTGTTGGGGGAAGAATGTTAGGTTTACTCCCGTAAATATTACTCCGAAGTGGGCTTTTGCTCATGTCTGGTGCAGGGTGAATCCTGTGAGAAGGGGGAATCAGTGAGTGAATCCGGCTAGGATGGCAAAGACGGCGCCTATGGATAGTACGTAGTGGAAGTGGGCGACTACGTAGTATGTGTCATGTAGGGCGATGTCTAGGGAGGAGTTCGCAAGGACGATCCCTGTTAGTCCCCCGATGGTAAATAAGAAGATAAACCCTAGAGCCCAGAGCATTGGGGGATCCCATTTAATTGTCCCTCCGTGCAGAGTGGCGAGTCAGCTAAAGACTTTAATCCCAGTGGGGATCGCGATGATTATGGTGGCAGATGTGAAGTAGGCTCGGGTGTCTACGTCCATTCCTACGGTGAACATGTGGTGGGCTCAGACGATGAATCCTAGGAAGCCGATGGATAGCATGGCCCAGACTATTCCTATGTAGCCAAAGGGCTCTTTTTTGCCTGAGTAGTATGTAACCACGTGGGAGATAATCCCAAATCCTGGGAGAATTAAGATATAGACTTCTGGGTGGCCAAAGAATCAAAATAGGTGTTGGTACAGGATTGGGTCTCCTCCTCCGGCGGGGTCAAAGAATGTGGTGTTTAGGTTTCGGTCGGTTAATAGCATTGTGATGCCGGCGGCGAGGACGGGGAGTGATAGGAGGAGTAGGATGGCGGTAATTAGGACCGATCAAACGAAAAGTGGGGTTTGGTATTGTGAGAGTGCGGGGGGTTTTATGTTGATGGCCGTGGTAATGAAGTTAATGGCTCCGAGGATGGAGGAGACCCCGGCTAGGTGGAGTGAGAAGATAGCTAGGTCTACCGAGGCTCCGGCGTGGGCTAGATTGCCTGCTAGGGGCGGGTACACGGTTCAACCTGTGCCAGCGCCAGCTTCTACGGTGGATGAGGCGAGTAGTAGGAGGAATGACGGTGGGAGGAGTCAGAAGCTCATGTTGTTTATTCGTGGGAACGCTATGTCGGGGGCACCGATTATCAGAGGGACTAATCAGTTGCCGAATCCTCCAATTATGATGGGCATTACTATGAAGAAGATTATTACAAAGGCGTGAGCGGTGACGATCACGTTATAAATTTGGTCGTCGCCCAGGAGGGTCCCTGGCTGGCCTAGTTCTGCGCGGATTAGCAGGCTGAGTGCTGTGCCAATTATTCCGGCCCATGCCCCGAAGATAAGGTATAGGGTACCGATGTCCTTGTGGTTGGTAGAAAATAGTCATCGATTGATGAAAGTCACGGGTAAGATGGCTGAGTGTTAAAGCGTTAGGCTGTAGTCCTTTTTACAGAGGTTCAATTCCTCTTCTTATCGGCCCCGTAGTGAAGTTCATGTTGAGTTGCAAGCTCATCGATGCGCACGAGAGTGTGCCTGGGCCTTAGGCAGAGGCCAGTAGGTTTGGGCGTTTAGCTGTTAACTAAAATTTCACGGGATCGAAGCCCGTCTGTCTAGTAAGGCTTTAGCTTAATTAAAGCACCTGGTTTGCATCCAGGAGATACAGGTTAGTGTCCTGTTGGTCTTAGTGCAGAAACTAAGAGGGTTTAACTCTTATTTAAGGCTTTGAAGGCCTTCGGTTTAAGGGGGCGTTATCCTAAGTTTCTAGACAATAGCGTGGATTATGGGGGAGAGGGGGAGCAGGAGGATTGATAGTGAGGCTAGGATTGCGGTGGGTGTGCTTGGGGGTTTGCTAGTGTACCACTGTTTCATGTGATTAGATGAGTTTGGTGGGAGGGTGATTGTTGAGTGGTATGCAAGGCGTAGGTAGAAGAATAGGCTAAGTAGGGATAGTATGGCAATTGCTATGGCTGCGGGGGCTATTTCCTGCTTAGTTAGCTCTTGGATGATGAGCCATTTTGGCATGAATCCTGTCAGTGGGGGGAGGCCTGCTAGGGACAGCAGTACTAGTATCAGGGTGGCATTTAGTACTGGGGTTTTTGTCCATGAGGTTAGGACTATAGACAGGTTGAGAGCTTTGATCTTGTTCAGGGCTATAAATACAGCTGATGTCATGATTGTATAAAGGTAGAAGGTGAGTAGTGCTAGCTTGGGGCTGTAGACTAGGATGATGGCGATTCAGCCTAGGTGAGAGATGGACGAGAAGGCTAGGATTTTGCGCGTTTGTGTTTGATTGAGTCCTATTCAGCCCCCTAGTGCTGCTGAAGCTAGGGCTATTGTGGTAAGTAGGGCTGGGTTGAGGGATTTAGATGTCATTAGGAGGAGGGTCAGTGGGGGAAATTTTATGAGGGTTGAGAGTAGGAGGGCTGTTATTAGGGGGGATCCTTGTAGGACTTCTGGGAATCAGAAGTGAAATGGGACTAGGCCTAGTTTGATTGCGATTGCTGCTGTGAGCAGCAGGCATGAGGTTGGGTGGTTAAGCTGTGTGATGTCCCACTGGCCGGTGGCCCAGGCGTTGGTTATGCTAGAGAATAGTACTAGGGCGGAGGCAGCTGCTTGTGTCAGGAAGTACTTTGTTGCGGCTTCCACTGCTCGGGGGTGGTGGGACTTGGAGATTAGGGGGATAATGGCTAGTGTGTTAATTTCTAGTCCGGTTCAGGCTAGGACTCAGTGGTTGCTGGAGATTGTGATTGTTGTGCCCAGTGCGAGGCTGAGGATTAGGACTGGGGTCGCATGGGGGTTCATTAGTAGAGGAGGGGGTTGAACCATCATTTCCGGGGTATGGGCCCGGTAGCTTGATTAGCTGACCCTACTAGAAAATAATATAAGGGAAGTATGGGGAGTTTTGATCTCTCCTGTGTAGGTTCAATTCCTACTTTTCTAAGGTCAATAGGAAATGAGAGGGCTGTTGTACCTCTATGTTCACTTTATCATAGTGACCCTTTGAGTTCAGGCACATTTCCTTATGGAAGGAGGTAGGCCTGCATAGCAGATGGGTAGGCTAGTGTGTCAGAGGCACAGAGCCAGAGTGAGGGGTAAGAAGTTTTTTCATAGGAGGTGCATTAACTGGTCGTATCGGAATCGGGGGTAGGAGGCTCGGACCCACAAGAAGCCGGAGGATAGTAGGAGGACTTTTGTGGCCAGGATGATGGGGAATAGTTCTGTGGGGGGTCCTAGGGCGCTTGGATTTAGGAAGATGATGGCCGTGAGTGTGTTTATTAGTATGATATTGGCATATTCGGCTAGGAAAAATAGGGCGAAGGGTCCTGCGGCATATTCAACGTTAAACCCTGAGACTAGTTCAGACTCGCCCTCTGTCAGGTCAAATGGGGCTC
This sequence comes from Arremon brunneinucha, assembly GCA_035583215.1. Lineage (NCBI taxonomy): Eukaryota > Metazoa > Chordata > Aves > Passeriformes > Passerellidae > Arremon > Arremon brunneinucha. The sequence goes on from JAWWEX010000344.1 coordinate 11,689, forward strand.
GGTTTGTTTCTGCTAGGGTGGATACATATCACATTATTGCCAGGGGTCATGAGGAGAAGATGAGGTAAAGGGGTTCTTGTGCGATGGCGAAGGTGCTGAGTGTGTAGTTTCCGGTTAGTATAATCATTGACAGCAGGATGAGTGCTAGTGTCACTTCATATGAGATGGTTTGTGCGACTGCCCGCAGGGCCCCGATTAGCGCGTATTTTGAGTTTGAGGCCCAGCCTGACCACAGGATCGAGTAGACGGCTAGGCTTGATATGGCTACTATAAAGAGGACCCCAAGGTTTAGGTCAACTAGGGAGAATGGGAGGGGGAGGGGCACTCAAGCGGTGAGGGCTAGGAGGAGGGCCAGTATGGGTATTGTGATGAAGAGGAGCGGTGAGGAGGTGGAGGGTCGAATGGGCTCTTTGATGAATAGCTTGATTCCGTCTGCAATTGGTTGGAGCAGGCCAAAAGGCCCCACAATGTTGGGGCCTTTACGGGATTGCATGTAGCTTAGAATTTTTCGTTCTACCAGGGTCAAGAAAGCCACGGCAATTAAGATTGGGATGATGTATAGTAGGGCTATAATGAGGTAGCTTACTATTGTTGTTTGTGGCATGTGCAGCTAGGGAGAGGATTTGAACCTCTGGGTAAAGGGCTTAAGCCTTTTGCATTTGCCGGGCTCTGCCACTCTAGCTGATCCTTTTCTAGGATTGGGGTGGTGGGGGGAGTCCTCTTCATAGTTGAGTTGGTTTCACTATTTAGAGGGAAGGCGTGCTTGTGGTATTGGCCTTACTTTCCCTGTCCTTTCGTACTGGGGAGAGTAGTTCATAGATAGAAACCGACCTGGATTGCTCCGGTCTGAACTCAGATCACGTAGGACTATTAATCGTTGAACAAACGAACCCTTAATAGCGGCTGCACCATTAGGATGTCCTGATCCAACATCGAGGTCGTAAACCCCCCTGTCGATAGGGGCTCTTGAGGGGGATTGCGCTGTTATCCCTGGGGTAGCTTGGTCCATTAATCAATTATATTGGGTCTGGTCACTATTAGCACTTTGAGGGGTGGCTCTAAGTAAAGAGGTGTGGTCTTGTTTTTGGAGGATCTGCTATTCTCCAAGGTCGCCCCAACCGAAAAATGTCGGCCATGCTCTGCGATGTTTGTGGTCCCAGTGGGTTTAGTCTTAGATTCGCGGTGGCCGTTGATTTTTAAGTTCCACAGGGTCTTCTCGTCTTATGTTCACATCCCTGCTTTTGCACAGGGAGATCAATTTCACTGATTATCTGTGAGAGACAGTTAAGACCTCGTTTAGCCATTCATACAAGTCTCGATTTATGGGACAATTGATTGCGCTACCTTTGCACGGTTAGGATACCGCGGCCGTTTAACCTAGGTCACTGGGCAGGCATCACCTTCAATACTTGTTTGTTTGCTGAAGGCTATGTTTTTGGTAAACAGTCGGGCCTTGTGGTTTTGCCGAGTTCCTTTCACAGATTTTAATCGCTCTTATGGGCGCTCCTGAGTTGGGTTAACAGGATTAGTCTATACTGGGTCTTGTAGGAGTTTTTGTATATGTCTGGGTCTGTTAATAATGTTTCCATGTAAGCTTGCGCCGTTAGAGGGGTGGGTGTGGCCCCAAGTTACTTATTTTAGCATTAATTCTCCTATATTCATAGGTTGACCTGTTTGTGGTAAGGGATTCATCTTGTTTTGGTATTTTTGAGTAGGGAGCTTTGACGCACTCTTCGTTGATGGCTGCTTTAAGGCCCACAGTAAGGTTGGTGGTTAGATTTATCCGCTAGTCGAGGTTGTGTCCTTTTTTAATGGAGCTGTACCTCCATTAAATAACTCTTAATCATCTCATTGTGGCTCTGGGTGTTGTCCGGTAGGGAGGATTAAGGGAGAACTTAGATTCATTTCACAGGTAACCAGCTATCACCCAGCTCGGTTGGCTTTTCACCTCTACTAGCAAGTCGTCCCACTCTTTTGCAACAGAGACGGGTTCGCTCTAATAGCTGCTCGCAAGTAGCTCGCTTGGGTTTCGGGATGGCAAACTTCAGTTCACTTTGCTTGGTTGTTCTTGCTAAATCATGATGCAAAAGGTACAAGGGTTAATCTTTGCTGTCTCTTGCTTTAGTTTTCACTATTATTTCATCTTTCCCTTACGGTACTGGTCTCTATCGCGTCTGAGTGTCTTTTCTATCGCCTATACTAGGACTAGAGAATGTTTTGGTTTAAGTCTAACTAGTGGGGTTGTTTAGTTTTGCGCTGTTCGGGCGGCTGAGCTAGAGGAAGGCTTCAAGACGACCTGGTTTAGCAGATATCTTTCAGGTGTAAGCTGAGTGCTTTGGGATTATAGCTACGTCTTGAGTATTCTAAGTACACCTTCCGGTACACTTACCTTGTTACGACTTACCTCATCTTCGGCATTTACGTGGTATTAGTTATATGGGGATGTGGCCTATGAGGAGGGTGACGGGCGGTATGTACGTGCCCTAGGGCCGGTTTAAAGTAGGCTCTATTGTCCCGCTTTACTGCTAAATCCTCCTTCTAGAAGTAGTTTCATACTTCTTTCCGTACTGCCCTATGTATAGGGAATGTAGCCCATTTCTTCCGCCCCATGGGCTATACCTTGACCTGTCTTATTAGCGGGGTGCTGTTGCGTCCACTGTTGTGCTCTCATTCGAGGTGGGCTGGCGACGGCGGTATGTAGGCTGTGCTTGGCAAGGGGCGGTTGGGTTGATCGTGGATCATCGATTACAGAACAGGCTCCTCTAGGTGGGTTTAGGGCACCGCCAAGTCCTTAGAGTTTTAAGCGTTTGTGCTCGTAGTTCTCTGGCGGATACTTTGGTAGGGTAAGTATCAAGATTTAGGGCCAGGCATAGTGGGGTATCTAATCCCAGTTTGGGCCCTGGCTTTCGTGGGTTCAAATCAATCGCTAGTTCCTAAGATCATCTTGATGGTGTGTTTAGGTGCATCTTGTGCTTGCGACAGCTCAGCTGCATTTTGATCTTAGTTAGGTAGGATAGGCATTTTACCACTCTTTACGCCGCTTAATAGGACAGTTGATTTGGGTCTCTTGTATGACCGCGGTGGCTGGCACAAGATTTACCGACCCTTGGGTGGAGGCTTGCTATGACTAAGTCGAGTTTGCACTCATTGCTTAATGTTAACTACTGCTGAATACCCGTGGGGGCGTGGCTTAGCAAGGCGTCTTGGGCTACTGCTTGGGTGTGCCTGATACCCGCTCCTTAAGGCCGGGGGGGGGCTGTTGAGGGCATTTACACTGGGGCGCGGATACTTGCATGTATATGTCTAGCAAAAACCAACTGTAAGGTTAGGACTAAGTCTTTTGTCCGCAGGCATGTTCGTGTGCCGTCTTGGCAGCTTCAGTGCCATGCTTTGGTGGTAAGCTATGTGGACGGGGCAGGTGGTTGGCTAATCGGGTAATGTTTGTTAGGTCAAAGTAATGATTGTCATCAAATTTGGATCGTCTTTAGTGCTGGAGTTTCTCTAATAAATTTAGGTTATGTTGTTATGTTATTCGTGTTGTATATATATATATCGTGGGGTTGTGTGGGGGGGTGGTTTTTGTTTTTAAGGTATGTCCATCGAGCATTCACTAAATAGCCCTATTATATAGAGCTGTGGAGGAGAGCATTAACTGAATGTGGTCAAAGTGCATCAGTGTCAAGGTGATTCCCCATATACGCCAACCGTCTCATCGAGTAGCCCTTGAGATATAGGATAGGACGATAACGCAGGTGTGTCCAGGCTTAGATTGTGGGACCCCCGAAGTCACTGGGAAGGGCCAGCTGTGAGGTAACCCCGGAAAAAATAAAAGGAACCAGAGGCGCCAAAAAGCTGGAGGATGCCGCGATTACGCATTGAGATGGTGGAAGTATTCCACAGATGCCACTTTGAAAGGCAAGGAAGAGGTGAGTGAACCCAATTGATGGCCCTGACCGAGGAACCAGAGGCGCAAAAATGTGAGGAGGGCGAGGGGTTTAGGGGGAACGTATGGGCCTGAAGCTAGTCACATCGGACATTATGTGCAAGGATTGCTGATTTCACGTGAGGTGTACGACTAATAAATCCATCTGGTACGCAGCTTCATGAGTAATGGGGAAGAGCCTAGAGATTAGTAAGGTATGTCCACTAAGCATTCATCTTATGGGGCCTTGTTTTGGCCGGAGAGCAGTTATGTGGTGCTAGGAAGTTGAGTCTTAGAGCATTCACCCTAGGTTGGTTGGGAGGGGAGTCTGTTGAGCGAGGTATGACCGTTTACATGTGATGGGTTTAGTCCGTGCATGTAGGGTAGTTGGTTAATAGTGTTTATTACCGGGACCATAGGTTAATATATGGGGAATATAAATGTATGCACGATATGCATAACCAAATAACCCCCGCAATCCCCGGGGGGGGGAAGGGGGGGGGGTCCTGAGAGCATTATTAGGTCATCTTGGCTGTTCCTGTAGTTGAAAACGACAATAACGGCTTTTCGAGCCGTAGGTCTCGGGTAGTGGCCGAGCAGGAATGATGACTTATTTTGTATTTTTTCTAGGGGTCTGCTTTGTCGTGGGAGTTTTGGGTGTAGCGTCGAATCCTTCGCCGTATTATGGGGTAGTTGGCTTGGTTCTAGCATCTGTGGCTGGATGTGGGTGACTGTTGAGTCTTGGGGTTTCGTTCGTAGCTCTGGTGCTGTTTATGGTATATTTGGGGGGTATGTTGGTAGTGTTTGTTTATTCCGTGGCCCTGGCCGCGGAGCCTTTTCCTGAAGCTTGGGGGGACTGACGTGTGGTAGGGCATGCGGCGGCGCTTGTGGCGGTGGTTTTAGGGGGGTTGGTGTTGGGGGGATTTGTTGGGTCTTGGGGGCTTGGGGTTGTTACTGGTG
>JAWWEX010000345.1:0-16507 GCA_035583215.1 Arremon brunneinucha
CTTGTTTTTCTCTCTCCAGCCCACGGTGTTTGTGCTCTGGGCTGAGATTTGGATCATTTGTCCTTGGTGCCCAGCTGAAGCAGGAATTGTTTTGTTTCCCTGCTCTGTGCACAGAGCTCAGCAACACTGAATGTGAAGCTCAGAATTGCACACTAAAGCAGCACAGAGTGTGAAAATAGAAAAGCCAAACCTGAGGCATCAGTGGCACGAGAGAGATAAGTGTGCAGCAGATCAAAGAGCCCATGGAGGGGACAAGGGCAGCTCTCCCTGGGAACATTCCCCCTGCAGCCCTGGCAGATAACCTGCCTGGCAAACTGAGGGGGGATTATTTGCCCTGGGATGAAGTCATGCAGCAGGATGAACATGGTTTGTGTCAGCATCAGCCACTCAGGCTCCAGCCTCGCTCCACATGGGGCTTTTTTCCCCCCAAAATGTATTTATGTTGGCCTGTGCATGGAATATCCCACCTCAGGGCTGTGTCTCACATCCCACAGGGCTCTAGGAACGAGCTGCTGCACCAGCACACAGTGGGACTGTAAAAGATCCCACAGAAAAACACCTGGGAATTGTGTCCAGCCCTCATTCAAAATTTCCATCACTGAACAGCAGGAGGGAGTTTCTGTGCCAGCCACAAAATGTGGGACAGGCTGGAATTCCAGCATTCCTTGAGCCAAACCTGGCACCAGCGTGCAGGGACATCACTCCAAGGATGCTGCTGGAGCAGTGAATCTGTTTTGGGCAAAAAAAATTGGCATTTTTTCTTCTCTAAATTTTACCTTCTGTGGCCAAAAGAGGAAAGTCTCTGTGCTCCTCTTTGAAATCCACAATCACACACACAGTTGGCCAAGCCTCACCTGGATGCTGGCCAGTGCTTACACATTTTCTTGTTGCTGGCACACAGAGCCACTGTACAAAAAGATCTGTTTTACTAAAAAACCCAGATGTGTTTAGCTGGAAGTTAAAAAAAGAAAAATTATAAAAAAATAAATCTCAATGACTGAAAAAGATGGGAAAATCCAGGGGGGGTTGTGGTTTCTCAAGCCTTGCAAGCTATTTATTTCTGGGAATCACAAACCTCATTTCACTTTATGAATCAGATGCTCCTTAAAGTTACAGCCCTCTTGTCTCCTCTTTTCCCCTCTCCTCGTTCCCAGTGGTTAAATAAAGAACAAAACAATGCCATATTTAGGGTATTTATATATAGAAGAGGCTCCATGAAGAACAAAAGGACTGTTCCAGAGGAATATTGGCACCAGCATGCACATATTCCACTTGGGAATATACCCCTGCCATACACATCCAGGTTAAACCTCTTCAGAACATGCTCACAACATAACAAATAATAAAAAAATAAAAAATAAAAAATAAAAAATAAAAAATAAAAAATAAAAAATAAAAAATAAATAATAAATACAGAGCATTGTCCTGCACTCTTCCCACTGGATTCCACTCCAGCAGCGTTTTTCCAGCTCATTTTTACACCAGCCCATGCAAACTGGCATTTTCCTTTTCTCCCTCACTGCAGCTCTTGTGGAAGTTCTTGCCCCAAATTTCAGTGATTTGTGCCCAGGATTTCTCCTGCAGTGTCAAAGTTTGGGGTAAGCACAAAGCCAAGGCTCAGGGGAAGGGGAACAATGGAGAATGAGACAAGAAGAACACAAAGATTGGGCACAGAACATTCCCAGCCCACAGGATCTCTGTGGTGACATTAAACCCTCTCATCCCAGGACTCTGCTGTGCTCTGACCTCGCTCTGTTCTGGTTCTGATCTCTGGTTCTGATCCCTGAGGTGAAAACACATTTCTGTGTCCTGCAGGGACCAACCTTGCCATGCATGATGGATAAAAGTGACTTTCAAAGGGATGTGCAGCACAGGAACGTCAAAAATAACGTTAAAAATCTCGGTTTTGGGGGAAATTTTGAGAAGCAATGGCTACAGTGCAAATTCCTGGTTTAGAGGAAGGTGTCCATGCCAGGGGGCTGGAATTAGGGGATCTCCGAGGTCCCTTCACACCCAAACCCTCCTGGGATTCTGGGATAAATTTGTGTGCAATGCACAGACACAGAGCAATGCACAAATACACCAGTGAACCACCAAAATGCTGCCTTTGATCTCCCTAAAGATAAACTAAAAATATTAAATCAACCCAATTTGCCTTTGAATTCAGAAGTTCATGGAGAAAAGGACATATATCAGCTGAGGGTGATGTATCCAGCTTTTCCAGACCTCTCTGCCCCTCCCAGGCTGCTCTTCATTCCATCCACATTGGGGAAAGGAGTCCAGCAGTGGAGAGCCTGGAGCTGCCTCCTGGGGACACATCCAGCTGTGGGACATGGGCATCCACAGCCTCCCCACATCCCCTGAGCTGCCTGGAGCTGGCCCTGCAGCTGCAGCGCTCAGAGATACAATATTTTATATTAGAATTATTATTATTTAAAAAAAATATAATGTAATGTAATGTAATGTAATGTAATATAATATAATGTACTATACTATATCATTATATATTGTATATTATACATTTCTATTATATTTTAAAATACTATTTTCAATTTTATATTAAAAGCTATGTGTATATAACTTATTTCTATATTTTATATATACAATATTATATATTAATATAATAGAAATTATATATGTTTATATTATATTTCTATATTTTGGTATTATATATTATTTCTGTAATATAGAAATAAAATATACTAGTATGTATATAATCTTTACTATATTTTATATTATTTTATAATTTTTATTTTTATTATATTTTATATTAAATATTTTCTATTATTTTTCTATTATTTTAATAATATTTATATTTTATATGATATTTTATTCTCAATATTTTATATATTTATATCATATTTTTATTCTTATATAATATAAATAATTATTTCTTTCTAAAGCACAAGTAGGGCTTGTTGTTTTGGTCTTTTTTTAACAAAAGCAGCTTCTCCCAGCTAAGTGAGAGCAGCAGAGCAGGAGCATGGAATGTGATCCCAGGGCAGAGTTAAAGGGAGGATGCTCAGGGCAGGCAGTGCTGCCCACCCAGCAGCACTTTGCTTCAGACTGATTTCCAAATCTGACTTTTGCCCATTTCTCTTAGGGAAAGCAGCAAAAATAACACACAAGAATTATTGTGTTATCTACCCCTTTCACAGAAATCATCATCTGGCATTCCCCTTCACACTTGGCCCATCTGTTTTTCTATAAATTATGGAGGGAAAAGGGCTGAGTGCGTGGATATTTTTAAAAACAGGATCCTCAAATGAAATCTGTAAATGAAGAGCACCTTCCACTCATGTGTGGCTGATAAAGACATGGCAACAGCAGGCCCAGGAATTTGCATCAGGTTTTTTCCTGATTTTATGGCTCAAACTGTTCCCAAGGAAAGTGTTTCCCCAGAGGGAGGATGATGAGGGAGGACAGCCAGGTACTTCATCTTTCACCCTGCAGCTTGAAAACTGCCAGAGATAGCTCGGTTTGCACGGGAAAAAAGAGCAGAAAAATTAATTTCATAGCTAGAAATTCATTTTTCAACTTGTACAGGGAGAAGGCGACACAAGAGTCACACAATCCAGTCCCCAGGACATTCTCTGCATGCAAGGCAAGGAGCAGCAAACACAAAGAACCAGAATCTGAGGTAATTTCCCTCCTGCATTTCACAATATGCAACTGAAGTGTGATTAAATTCCTTTTTTGGTTACAAAATCATAATTATTACAACTACAAAATCAACTATTAACGAGAACATCTCCCTTTCTTTTCGCCTTTTCACATCCTTTGTGTGTATTTCAGCTGGTTAAGCTGTGGGGTTTTTTTTGGAAGGGGAGCAAAAAAAACCACCAAACCCCTTGCCAGAAAGAAAAAAATGGGAAAAAAGATTCCCAAATGTATTTTGTTTTAAAAAGTGAGGCAATCCTGAGTGGCCCAGACAGTGAAACTCCAGCCCAGCTCTGTGTGCTCACACTGCTCTCTGTGGGCTCTGACCACCAAGGAGGTGTTGTTTAACCCCACAAATTTCTGAAACCCCAAACTAGGTGGGAGCAGCACAAAATCCCCATTTTCTTACCTCATTCATTAATTCTCCAAACTGCTGGAGAGCCCAACAGCCCCCAAATCCCAAAGCAGCAGGAAACTTCCCTCCCCAGAGCCCCTCAGAATCACCCAACAGGGCTGAAACCCCTGAAACCCCAGCACAGAGCTGCCCTTCCAAAGCAAACTCCAGGACTCCACAGCAGCACCTTCACAAGGGGAGATAAAACCTCATTTTAGGCTGTTCCATTAGAGGGCATCCTACAACATCCTTTTGTGGTCAGAGGCTTCTCCTCATTCATATCCTCTGCAATAATTCATGGAAGGTTTTCCATAAGAGCCAGGAACATTCACACTCCCAGGGTTTTCATCCCTTGTAATTGCATTGATTGCATTAATAGATGAATTTTCTGGTTCTGTGTTTCCCTCCCCTCATCAGGAGAGGTGGATTTTCAATGTTTTTCTACAATGTGAGATGTGAATAAGCATCACAAAACTGATTCCAAACCTCAGGACAGCCATAGATCACACTTGAGAACAAAAAGGCGCTGAAAAGGTGAGCAGGTTTGATCAGGTATTTTGAAATTAGACATAGAAGTGAATATTCTCAAAAACTGCCCAAGAAAGAAGCTCCACTGCCAAAATACAATGTGGGGAGTGCTCAGAGCCTGCAGCAGGAGCCAAACCTGAGCTCCAGGACACAGGGAGATATGGTGCAAACAGACACTGCTCCCACCCACCTACTCCATCTTTAAAAAAATCTTTAAAAAATCTTTTCAGGCAGTTCATTAATACAGGTACAGAGAGACAGACACAGTTTACGACCCTGAAAATCAGCAAGAAGCCCCTGGGCAGTAAAATCTGCTTGTAGTGATAAATATTTCCCTGACTGGGCTGTGACATGGATGAAGTACCTGTAGGTGCCCTGAAATCACTGCACAGACTGAAGGCACCAGAGGATCCAAAGGTAATAATATTGCAAATTAAGAAGTCTGGGGTAAGAAACAGGAGTTGACACAATAACATGAAAACCTCACTGCGAGACAGATAACTCAGTCACAATAAATTACCGTCCTATCTGACTTAAAAAGCAGAATGGAAAAGTGCTCCTGTCACACCACATGACAAATGAACTTCTGCCTGCTGAAATGCAAGATTAATGAAGGCACAGAAGAGACATGAAAGGACTTACGAGGATCCTGGGCTCGCTGTTGGCGGGGGACCTGGAGAAGTGACAGAAGAAAAACAGCAGGATGAGTTACGGCGAGGTAGCAAGCAGGAAGCTTTTGAAAACCTTTTAAAAGATAAAAGCACCAGTCTGTGGTGCTGCCTGTGGTTTATGGAGTTGAACAGAGGAGTGGCAGCCCCTCAGCACCAAAGACAAGGCTGTATTGGCTGCAGAACATGACACGAGGACAATAAACAGGTGAGCAGCTCACCCTCCCCTTGAAACTGCCTTAGGAGAACACCTAATGATTAATTTCTTATCAGAAATCAGAAAACATGGGAGATTTGTGAAAAAAAAGATGAAACTCATCACATCCATCATTCCTTGTGTGTTATTTGTCCAGCTCCAAAGAGGATTAACCAAGACTGTGTGCAAATATCTTCATCTCAGTGAATTATTTCCCCCTGACCGTGGAGGAGGAGGGGGAGAAGACACACAAAACCTGTTTCTTGTTTGGAATCTCCTGAGTGGTGAGACCAGCTTTGAAGGCAGTTATCTCAATATAAACTTGGGAGAATGAGTGCTTATTTTCCCTGACAGGTATATATGGGGCTCATCTCAGGCCCTCAGCCTGCAGTGCCAGCTGAGGTTTCTCACTCACCAGACACAGAGGTCGCTCAGAATAAAGGAGTTTCTCTCCTCTGGTCTGAATCTACCCAGGTACCCCATTAATGGGGGCTCAGCCTGGAGCAAAGGAGGCTCAGGGGGGCTCTGCACAGCTCCTGACAGGAGAGGACAGACAGGGAGGGTCGGGCTCTGCTCCAGGGAACATGGACAGGACAAGAGGAAACAGCTTCAAGCTGTTCCAAGGGAGGTTTGGATTGGATATTGGGAAAATTTCTCCTCCAAAAGTGTTGGAACAGTCTGCTCAAGGCAGTCACCATCTCTACAACTGTTCAAAAAACTGGATGTGGCACCTGGGACATGGTTCAGTGGTGAACATGGCGGCAGTGATGTGTGTTGGTTGGAGTTGGTGATCTTAAAGGCCTTTTCCAACCTGAGCATTCCATGATTCTATGAAAATACAGCTGTTCTGGCACTCCCACGGATTCAATTATTTAGGAAACCTGTGGATGGGGTTAAAAGGGCAGATCCCAGCCCTGCAGGACACACAGCAGGGTCAAAGTCTCTCTCAGGGGTGTCCCATGGCTCCTCATCTCTCCAGGAGCTCCATCCAAGCTCCATCCATGGCATGTTTCTGAACTGCCATCCTGACACCCTCTCAGGGAAGCCCATTTTGAGTCAGCTCATGGATTCCTGGGCTCTCTGCATCACCCCAGTTCAATAAGTTAACAAAGTTGTCTTTTCCAACCTCAACAACTCCACACCGCCACACCAGCGCGCTGCTTTCCCCAGGCCAAGCCCCTTCCCCTCAGCAGGAGCCGGGTGAGTTTACGAGGAGCAGACTCACCGAACTTGACGAAGAGCACGCCGGTGGTGGACACGGTCCTCCTGCCGTTGGTGGCCACGCACTGGAAGTATCCGGTGTCGGTGGTGTCCAGGTTGCGGATGCGCAGGCGGGAGCCGTACGGGGTGGCTCGGAAGGAGATCCTGCGCGGCTCCTGCACCACGGGCGCGTCGTTCTTCAGCCACCGCACCGTGGGAGGCGGGTTCCCCGACACCTTGCAGTGCAGCTCTGCCGTCTGCCCCAGCGTGGTGGTGATGTTGTTCATGGGCTCGTCCAGCGTCAGGAAGTAATCTGGGGTTGGGGAGAAAAGAAGGGGGGTGAAGGGCTGCAGAGCAGGGATGGCGTTGTGGAGAAAGCTCCTGCTGGTCCTTGGAAGTGACACAGAGGAGGTGGACTGTCACAGACATCTTTTATGGAAAATCCTTTCCTTAGGATTTTTCCCACTGAGAAGCTGAGAGGCCTCAGGAACAAAATGCAAACAATGGTTATCTGCTGCTGTGGAATGCAACAGGGGCATCTGTGATTGGGCTCATGTGTTTGGTTTCTAATTGGTTTCTAATTGATGGCCAAGCACAGCCCAGCTGGCTCAGACAGAGTCTGAGCCACAAACTTTTGTTATCATTCTTTCTTATTCTATTTTTAGCTAGCCTTCTGATAAATTCCTTTCTTCTATTCTTTTAGTATAGTTTTAATGTAATATATATCATAAAATAATAAACCAGCCTTCTGAAACATGGAGTCAGATCCTCGTCTCTTCCCTCATCCTGGGACCCCTGTGAACACGGTCACAGTGGATAGCAGGGTTCCCTCTGCTGTTTCAACATCTCCTACTTGGCTTCATTTAGCACATAAAAAAAACCACTGCTGCTGTTTTTTCTTTTCTTTTTCCTAACCAAAACACAGGAAAAACATCTCAGCACTCCAGTTGCTCATTTTGATGCAGACCTGTCTCTGCTCATTCCAGAGCCCACCAAATGTAGGAACATATGAAAGGAACCGTTCAGAAGTGCAAATCCTGTGACCCAGAGCAGCTGTGGCTGCCCCTGGATCCCTGGCAGTGCCCAAGGCCAGGCTGGACAGGGCTTGGAGCAGCCTGGGACAGTGGAAGGTGTCCCTGCCATGGCAGGGGTGGCACTGGACGAGATTTAAGGTCTCTTCCAACCCAAACCATTCCAGGATTCTGTGATCCTGTCTCCAAGCCATTTTGAGTGACCCACAGGCTGAGCAGATAGTGTGTTATCTACAATTTTGTAAGCACCAGCTGCAGAGATGGGAAATAAGGATCATATCTGGGAAAGGAGACTTTATTCTCACTCAGTATCTCCATGGCTAAGAGTACTGAATGTTACCTCCACTCTGAAACAGGGCTCATGATTGAAAAATCAAATGAAATTAAAATTACGAAGATGAATCTCTCCTAACCCATTCTTGAGCACTGCCTTCTCTCCAGGGCTATTTCACTGGGCATCCCTCAGGAAGAGGCCATTCCTCATTCACCACTTCATTAAATCCTTTAAAGATGGGTTGGGGATGGGGAATGGAATCCTCAGGCTCTCATCTCCATGTCAGAGGTTCAAAACTAACGGTGGCCACCATCAGCTACTGGCTGTCCCATCAGCAGGGTGGCCAAGGAATGAGAAATCCCAACTGCATCTGGCTCCTGAACTCTCAGAGCCAAACCAGGAGGTCAAGAAAAGCCAGAATCAGGCAGTGAACTTGGAATCACAGAATTATTTGGGTTGGAAGGGACCTTGGAGTTCATCCATTTCCACCCCCTGGCATGGCAGGGACAACTTCCAGTATCCCAGGTTGCTCCAAGTCCTATCCAACCTGCCCTTGGACACTTCCATCCCCAAATTGGTGCTGTGCTGCTTGTGCTCCATCACTCTCAAGTCCACCTGCAGCTCACTCCAGCAAGAAACCTTCCTGAAAGTGTGAAAACACCCTCCAGCAGTTCCAAACCAGCTCAGCCACCCAGCCTGCCTAAGTAAGCCACTTCCCTAATTATTCCTGTAATCTTGGCCTGCCCAGCTCCTCCCTTCATTATGGGTTGTGGAGAGCAGTATCTCTTGCCTTTGTTTTTAATCTGTTTAGCACACAGCTTACCCTGTGTTTGCACAGCACTTTGAACAAAGCCTCCCTGTCCTCACCTGGTCCCAGGAGCCATTTGGGACAAACACTTGGCACCCAGGCCCTGCCCACAGATATTTTTTTTTTCCACGTGTATTTTTTCAATTAAGTTCTAATGTGCAGGTGTGAAACTGTGCTTCTCTCAGGGAGGAAGGGACAGGATGAGAGGGAACGGCCTCAGGTTGCACCAGGGAAGGTTTAGATTGAGAATCAGGGAAAAAAATGTCATGGGAAGAGCTGTAAAGTGTTTAAACAAGGTGCCAAGGCAGTGGTGGAGTCACCATCCCTGGAAACATTCAGAAAATATGTAGAGTGGTACTTGGGGATGTGGTTTAGTGGTGAACATGGTGCTGTTGGACTTGGTGATCTTGGAGGCCTTTTCCAACCTGAACATTCCATGATTCTATGAAAATACAGCTGTTCTGGCACTCTCATAGATCCAGTTATTTAGGAAACCTGTGGATGGGTTAAAAGGGCAGAGATCCCAGCCCTGCAGGGTCCAAGTCTCTCTCAGGGGTGTCCCATGGCTCCTCACCTCCCCAGGACCATTTCTCCAAGCTCCATCCAAGGCACATTTCTGCCCTGCCATCCTGACACCCTCTCTGGGAAGCCCATTTTGAGTCAGCTCTTGGATTCCTGGGCTCTCTGCACAATCTGGGTTTAATAAAGCCCCACTAATGGCCTGGGACCAGAGAACCACAGTTAATTACCCAGTGTAGCATTTCTGAACCTCAGCCATTTATTTAATTCCTGATAATGCTCCTTCAGCCATCTCCAGCCCAACAGGGAGGGAAACAGCCCTGGATGGGCTGCCTGACAAACAGTACAGTGAACAGGGTGGTTTGAAGGTCCTGAGGAATACAGGAGAGGCAAATAAAGGACTGAGGATGTAGGCACGTTTCCAAAGGCTGGAAAAGGATTTTGAGGTATCAACAGAAATTTTAAATCAGTGAAAAAGTGTGTCTGCAACTTCTCTGTAAATAGCAACACAAGTGGCCTCAGGAGCTGCTGACTCCTCTGATTGTTCTCCACCTTCTTCCAGGAGCTACAGCAGAAACACTAAAACAAATTCATCTCCTAAATTCACCCTAGATTAGTCCTCAAATCTGTACATTTAGCATCTGAATCATAAACCAGAACAAGCAGCTCACCTGAGATGAGATTTAAACAGGGAGGGTTTGAAGCCATTGGGAGCTCTGGGAGATGTTTCTCACAGATAAAGCAGTTTTGGAACTGAAAATTAACTCCCCAAAAACCCTGGATTGCTGCTGAGGCACACAAAATGATGAGCATCCCTTCCCTGGCATGCACCAAACTCCTCCACTGCTGCCCTTGCCTGGTGTGGAGGGGTTGGAGAGAAGCCCAGTTGTATTTTTATTGTCTCTCACCTTCCAAAACCCATCAAAAGGAGAAATTCTTCCCTGTGACAGGGGTGAGGCCCTGGAATGGTTTTCCCAAAGAAGCTGTGGCTGCCCCTGGATCCCTGGCAGTGCCCAAGGCCAGGTTGGAGCAGCCTGGGACAGTGGAAGGTGTCCCATGGCAGGGGTGGGATGAGATGGGATTTAAGGTCCCTTCCAATGAATAATTCATCTGCCCCTCTCCTGCCATCCAGGAGCCCTCCAGATGGATTGACTCCCTCTGACCTAAAGGACAATTTCTTAGAAGAAAGGATGGGTTTTGTGCACTGGGAATGATCCAGTCTGGGGGCACTGGCCTTTGGAAAGTCTGAGTTTAATCCTGGCTCGGAGCAGCCCTGGGTGAATCAGCCCAGTTGTGATTTTTAGAAGAGCCAAAGGGAAGTAGACACCCAAAGCCAATCAAAGCTCACATGGGATTTGTGCAACCAAGGCCTTTTAAAAACAGCCTTAAACCTTTTGGCTCGATGTCTCCAGCCATAAAGTGAGGATAATAATCCCTCTTACATCATGGGGAGGCTGCTATGTACATTAATGAGATAATGCTCATAAAGCACTTTGAAGGTGAAAAGTGCTATGCTGGGATAAGCACTGTTATTATATTTTAAGTTAAATCTCAGGGTTTCGAGCACAGAACAAAAGCCTGTCCATATTTTAGAGCAGCACTCTATAAAAACATTTGGGAAACGTTTTAATTTCCAGAAGTACGGGAGAATAGCCTGAAAGAGTTCTAAATAAAATTTAGCCCACCTATAATTTAATAATAGTCAAACTGATTTTTTTTTAATTTGTAAAAACAATTTACTGCTGGGCCTAGACCCCGAATGCCAAGTTTCAGCCCACAGAGAGGGTTTTTTTTAATGGCTGAGTTATAAACCCTTGAAAAATGCTGACAGCCCCTTTACTAGAGCAGCACTAGCGGGTGCCCTATAATGAACTTTTAAATGACTTGAGATAATATCTGGAAAGCCAAGCCTGAAATATATTTCTGGGTTTGAGCCATTGCCAAGGCAAACACAACACATCATAAGTCATCCTCATGATTCCGAGCGCATAAATTGGAGACACTGCATATAAAACCCAAATATTAGGTATCCTTCATGGCCAAACTTTGGGCTGGTTTGATGTTACAGAACAGCAACAGCTGTGCAAGGACGAAATGTGGAGCGTTGCGTGTCTCCAAAGAAGAAAAGTGTCTGTATTTCCACAGCTCTGCCCTGACGTTGTTAAATAGGAGCCTGCCCAGTCCTAATAAATCCTCCACTATTCCACTACTTTTAAGTGGAACCCAGGTGGCTTTCAAAATAAAAGCTCGTCCTGGCCGGCCAAGGAATGTTAATCTGCTCTGTGACCACATGGTTACTCTATCTTAAATTACCAAAGACACAGCTTAGAGCAGTAACACCCTCCTGGCTTGCAGGAGGGTTTTGCTGGCCACAGGGAGACCTTTCCCCCCAGCACCGTGTGTGCTGCATGTTTCTGATTTCACAAGGTGTTTAAAGCACGATGGGGATGCAGGATTAGACCCTGGAAGGGTCATTTTATGAGAAGAGTTGTTGTTTCATTTATCCTTCTCTTTCTGCCCTTCTGATCTTTTGGAATATTCAAAGAAAAGCTAAAATTAAAATCTCTGCTCAAGCTTAAACCAGCTTTAATCCAGGTGCACAAGAAAGGCTGGTGAGCCAAGTTCCTTCCACTACAGATGGGGAACAACACAGTTCTCTGCAAACATCTCCAGACCTTTCCTCAGGCAGGTGGGGACACCTTTTCCACCTGCTGGCCTGGAGAAGTTGCTTAATTCTGGATTTGAAGATTCAAACCTGCACTGCAGCACAGAAGGCAGGACCTGTCCTGGCTGGAGTAAGGCACTGGGACACCAACATTCCAGTGCTTCTTGCATTTATGGAACCCTGGAATGGTCTGGGCTGGGAGGGACCTCAGCCACCAGCTCATTCCATGCCCTGCCATGGGCAGGGAACCAGGTTGATCAAGCCCCATCCAGCCTGGGTGTGTTTAACAAAGCCTGGATGTGGCACTGGGTGCCAGGGTTTGGTTGGGGTGCTGGGGCTGGGCTGGACTCGATGATCTTGGAGGTCTCTTCAGTCATTCTGTGAATTCCGTAAACGTGGCCTTGAATCATGCTTGTGAACTGAAAGGTTTGGCACCTCCCTGGTTCTTTGTCATTGCACACACTGGAAAAATGCCCAGAAGTGTCTCAGGGAAAGCTGCATTTCCATTCATTCAGAGCCTTGGATCAGCCACGAGTCCAGTGTGGTGCCACACCTGGATGTGCTCCATGCCCCCAAACATCAACACCGCCACTGAGCTCACTCCACTGGGAATCTTCCATGAGGAATAATTCTCTTTGGAGAAGGTCAAACACAGAGTCCAGCCAGACTGAAGATGCTGGAGGGGCTTGCTGGCTGCTCCACAACAAGAAAGGAAGCAGCAGGATTTCTGATGGAAATCACACACATCCCTTGGGAAAAGGATTCCCCATGGATTGCTGGATCTGCCCATCACTCACAGAGGAAGACAACTCCCCGTGGGTCTGATCAACAGACCTTGTTATTAAAAGGGTAAAAGGGAAACTCCCACTTGGAATTTCACTTATTTTAAATGAATAAACAAGAGGAATGACAGTGGGAGGGAAGAGATGCTGCACTCAAGTCATGATCTGGCAACTCTTGAAGAATATCAGGGTTAAAGAAGTCCAGATAATCATGTGGAAATATCCAATGTCTGCAGTCTTGGGACAAAGGAAACCTTCTGCTGCCTCAGCTTGCCCAGCTTTACCTCCAGTGGGTTTCCCAGAGGTGTGCAGGAGCCAGTTTGGGATGCACATGGAAGTTCTGTCCTGGACCTTCCCTTCCCAAACTCCATCCAGAGGGCTCAGTGCCAGCCCTGAGCTTTAAGGACAGATGTCTCAGAGGTCACTTTGAGGGGAAATGAAGCTTTTCTTTACTCAGTAACCAGTTTTATAGCCCAAGTAGGAAACCTCTAAACTTTATCACCAAAAAAAAAAAGTGATTTGGAATAGGTAAACAAATGTCCACATCCAGCTATAAAGCCAACTACTGAAAACCATCAAGGGATTTTGTTGTCACTTTAGAAGCTGCTCTGCAGTAAAGAGCCACAAAGAAAAACCCAAGCATTAAAGGGAGGGTGTATGGAAAGGTATGTGCCTCAAGATTAATGCTGTGGAGTCAAAGAAAAGCTGTTATTTCTGACATTTTGACATAGCATCACTTTAGGATCTGGTTCTTATTAGCCCTTTCTGTGCCTTTTAAAGGTCTATTATTTTTTTCAACCAAAAATGTCAGGAAATTTGGAACAGAAACGTACAATAAAACACGTCCCTTGACCCTCTGATCTATCAATCTTTCAAATAAACAAAGATAGCTGGATGAGCCAGGAAAAGGTTATTATATATAGTTACCTTATGTATAATGGTCAATATTCACCGCACACACTCAGATTATACAAAGAATTTGATGTAAGTGCAGCTTTTTGTGGAAGAGTTTTGCCATGAAAGCCCAAAGTTACTCAGGGCGGTTTCATTTTCAGGCTGTGTTCTGTGACCTTCGAATTTCACACCCTGTATTATTTATAAATGAGACATTCAAGAAACACAAATTCTCAAATAAAAACGTGCACTCCGTCAGTGGAAAAGCAAACAAAAGGAGCTAATGTACTGTGGCTAAAAAAATTTTCAAACAAAGTAGCAGTAATTTACTGCCCTGCTACTAACGGGACCCCACAAATCGAATCAGAACCCTGAGCCCCACCAGGGGAGCCTGATTTACCCCATAACCCCCAGATAATAAAGGAAAATAGAAAGGTAAATTGTGCATGAATGTGAAAGCTGTAATTCTTCCCCTTTCAGCACAGGGATCAAATTCGCATCCAGTGATTTCAAAGGAGAATCTGGAATCTCTGAAGGACTGGGGCCAAAGGCAGGAGGCCTTGACCCACCTGGTTCTCCCCACGTTTGGGTGTGTTTATGTTGTTTGGGATGCAGTTTGCCTAAGAGTCAGTTCCTCCCTGGGAGATCACTGAGATTTTCCCTCACAGAGCTCCCAGCCAGGTCCTTGCCCTGCCTGGGGGGACGTGCCAAGGTGGCAGCTTCAGCCTGGGTTTGTCAGTGAGGGTGAGCCAAAGGCTCCCTGAGCAGCCTGGCTGCACCCTGATGTCCTGCAGACCTTCCACTGCCTGCATTTTCCTCCTGCTGTGCTGGGGCTGCTGTCCAGCCCTTCCAGGAATGTTCTGCACATGCAGTCCCAAACACTGCACCTCTCCCACGCCTTCTTTGGACCCTCCACACTCATTTTGGGCTGTGCATCCCCAGACCACTGATATCAAGTGATCCTTGATAATGCCTCTGAATGCTCAGGATAAATCCCAGCTGAATCTTCTGCCAAGCTCTCCAGGGAATGTTGGTTCCAGGCACTGGGAAGGGCTGTGAGTCTGGGCTCAGAGTCTGGGCTTGGGATGGTGGATGTCAGGAAATGGAAATGGTTCCAAATACTTGTTTGCCAGAGCTGATAGGCCATGAAAGGAAAAGGAAAACAGGCAAAAACCCACAGCAATGGTTTTCTTTGGAAGCTGAAGGACCAAGGGAAGAGATCCTGGGAGGCAGAACCAACAAAAGAAGTGAGTCCTATCTCAGGCACAGGCAGGACACGTCCCTGCTCTGGAGGAGGCTGCAGGTGGGAATGGGGCACTGGGGGACCCATTGCAGGGCAGCTGCATCATTGTCAGCCCTGCAGAATGAACAGCCACTGGAGCTGAATCCTACCCACAGGTACAATAATATTCCAAAGCTGACCCTTTCCTGGCAAGGGCTCCAATATTATCTTTGCCTAAGGATGAAGAGATCCCAGACAATTCCTCCAGTGTGGCAGATGTAAATAGGCTCCCATTTCAATTCAGGCCTATTGCTTTGTAAATAAACTGACATGGGGTGGAAGGAAGAAGGAAAAGCCTCTCCTTCCATGCTCTGTTTTGTGGGATAGGAGCAGCTGAAGGCTCTCCACCTTTCTAAAGAAGGAAGAGAAGATGGGAAAGTGGGAGCTGGAGCAGGAGCTGGTGGTGAGAGCGGATAGCAGGGGAGGAATGTGCAGGGAAGGAGAAATCCAAGGAGAAATCCCTGTGCAGGAGCACACATGGATGAGGCTTCTCCAGCCTCTTGAACCACGGTCCCATGGGAGATCTCCCACCTGGGGCTGCTCCAGGCTCCCCCACCAAAGGGAATCACAACCAAAAACCTGTGAGTAAAAAGCTCCACCATGCATACCACCCTGGAATGGGGCTTTTCCTACCACCACAGCCCCCTTTTTTCCCCAAACTTAATTTATTTCTCCTTATAGAATCAAATATTTATAGGATCATATTTTCATTTCTCTTTCTCCCTTGTAGCATTCCCTCTGCACACCATGGTTTACCAGTAGGGAAAGAGAGAGAAATGCTCATAGCTAAATCTCCCCCATTTAAAAAGTGATTATTTTTTATTTTTATGCCCAGTTTGTTTGTTTTTTTAAGGTTTTGGTGAGAAACCACCTCCTCCCTCCCATCAATCGTTGCTTTCAACAGCTCTTCACGGGTGGCTGCGTCTCTTTTAAATTCATTTCCTGCTAAAAAGAATAAACAGGCAACTGTTTAATGCTGTCGATTTAGCTTATTTAATAGAAATTGAAACCTGAATAGGGCTCAGTTGTAAGATAATCACTGCAGAACTCACCCGGCAAGGGAAAGCACCAAATTAAGTCATTATTTCAAAATGCAGAATATTATTATCAAGCTGTTCCTCCTTCCCCAACGCGGGGCACAGGCTGGAGGAGGAGATGCTCATTTCCAAAAGGCAGCAGGTAGAGTTGGAGCCACTTAGAGTAGGCAGGGATTTAATTGGGAAATCTGCTTGGAAACCACTTTCATGTGGTGAACTTAACAGGCTTTAAAACGAGTTTTACTGTGACGCTGGAGTACTGCAACCTCCTGGAAGACAAGTGGATTTTGACTCCTTTTCTTGGGCTGGAAATGCAAGGTGTGGCTGGGGCTGTGTGTTCTATCCCCATCTGTCAGAGCTGGGGCAGTTATCTCTGTTCATTGGGCAGCTTTCTTTATCTCTTCCACAACCAATCCTCCCTCCAGGAGATCTCTTGTGTTAAAGGGCCATTAATTATTAATTATCTTCTGTCCATGGTCAGTGAGTGTCCCTGCTGATCAAATTCCATCATCCCATGGGGAGATGCTCCACCCAGGGGAGGAGCCAAGCATTCCTACCTGGGTACAATC
>JAWWEX010000346.1:0-16500 GCA_035583215.1 Arremon brunneinucha
CATTAATGAGAAACAACCACATGAGACCAATCCCAGATGCACCTGTTGCATTCCACAGCAGCAGATAACCATTGTTTGCCTTTTGTTCCTGAGGTCTCTCAGCTTCTCAGGCGGAAAAATCCTAAGGAAAGGATTTTCCATAAAAGATGTCTGTGACACCCAGCCCTGCCACGGCCACACTGACCATGTCCCCAAGTGCCTCCCACTTTAAACCCTCCAGGGATGGGGACTCCACCCCAGCCAGGGGTGGACAGCTCCTTTTGGGAAGAAATTTTTCACCATGTCCAATACAAACTCCCTCAAAACTTGCAGCCAGGACAGACAGAAAATAAAATTTCTAGCTAAATACTAAGCTGAGGAACCTCATTCTTTCTATGTTTTTGAGTGTGATTTCCCACCCCCAATTGGTTGCTTCTCTTTTCTGGAGTGACATTCCCATGATTTCCCATGGAGCAGTGCTTTGGCCAGCCCCTGTCCTGGATCCTGCTGGGTGAGATCATCTCGTTTGCTGCTTGGAAACCAGAGGGGTGTTCGCTTTCTCTTGGTACATTATTCCTGCTCCCAGAACAGGGCTGAGATCTGTAAGGCAGAAACTTAGTAGGTCTGAGCATTCTCTTTCCCATGGTCGAGATTTGCTGCCTGTGGATGTATTTTGAACCCATATCTCCATGGTTTTAGTGCTCCTTCTTCCTCACTCAGCCTTCCTGGCACCAGTGATAAAATGAAGTCCTGGAACAGAAGTCTAAAACACTAATGCATCCACATATATATATATATATATATATATATATATATATATATATATATATATATATTAAGGTCTGTGGCCTGAATATTTTTCTCTTCTATACACATAAGGAGAATTGACCAAAGCAATAATCCTGCCACAGAAACAGATTTTAAAATGTATCAAATTTTTGTCCATCCGAATATTTGTCTCTTACCTAATCTTGCATTACTTTACTCCCTTGAAGATGCAGAACTACCCATCATTTACATGTTCTGTTTTCTGTCTTCTATGAAAACATCTCTGCAAAGGGAAAGTGCTATGAGAGAACTGGAGCAACCCGTGAAAGCTTTAACATCTGCCCCAGCAAAGTTCCCATCACACCCAGCATCTGTTTCACCAGTGTAAGGAACACAATGAAATCTGCAGGGTATTGTCCTATTTGAATTTTAATATCTTTTCATTTCTTGTTTCTCCCTTGTTTGCTTGTTTTTGAAAGAGTCGGCAGCACACAAATATGGGGTTGTAAATGAGAAAGTGAAAGGTTTGTCAATACTTTCACTCTCAGGGGACTGAGGTTCTTCCATTTTAATTACACTTAAGTCAGGCTCCCCACACACCCCGTGCTGGATGTTTTTCCTAATATTATATAGGGGAAAATGCAGCAGCATCTGGTGCCTTCCTGACAGGTTCAATTGATTGTAGCGGGAATGAGAAGCAGGGCTGGTGTGGAACAAGCTTTCATTGATTGCTGGATGGCATCGACTGCATGGGGAATTTGAAACAACAGCATGTTCAGGAGCCAGAGCCAAAAAGGAAAAAGAAGCTGATGCTGGTGTTTCCAAAGGGTTTTGTCCCAGCTTTGCATTTTACTATCTTTCAGTGGTGCAGCAGCCATGGTGAATGGGATTTTTATTTCTCCTTTTATTTCGTTTCAATTTATAGGTTTTAAATTTTAACTAAGATTAAAAACAGGTTTGCCAAATTTACCAATAAAATTGATATGTGTTAGAAGGGTTCTTTTTTTCCTCAGAAATATGGCACTTCTGACCAAAGTGATTAGATAAAGAACATTATCTTCCCTGCTATCTGTGCTGGCTAAATCCTCAGAGCATCTGAATTAAACAAGAAGCTTAAAATCTATTGTGTGATGTTATCACTAAGTACCTATTGTGTAGCAAGTATCAATGCATACTCCTGTGTATCAAGGGTCTGTGGTGTGATTTTATCTCACTGTAGATCGGGATGTGTCAGGCCCTTCCTTTTGTGCTCAGAAGTTTAACAGAAAAGAAGGAAATCATCGATGTTCCCTATTAAAGTGCACCTGAGCAATTGCTGTGCTGTGTGTTCATGTTTCTAAGGGAGGTGCTGCTAAAGGAACCTGGGCACTGCTGCAGCCTTGTAGGAGAGGCTCAAAGGCACTGCCCTTCCAAACCCCTCTGCGCCTGTTCCCCCTGCCCCCCTGCATGCCTCAGACCCCTGGGGAACAAGGGTGACACCAATCAAATGCTCCCACTCCTCCAGTCAGCCCCAAAAGATGATTTGGGGAATCCTCATGGAATTTGTTACCAGTGAGGAACAAGGGATGGAGGGACAGGAGCCAGGGAATGGCTCCCAGTGCCAGAGGGCAGGGATGGATGGGAGATTGGGAATTGGGAATTGCTGGCTGGGCTGGAATTGCCAGAGCAGCTGTGGCTGCCCCTGGATCCCTGACAGTGCCCAAGGCCAGGCTGGACATTGGGACACCCTGGGACGGTGGGAGGTGTCCCTGCCATGGCAGGGGTGGCACTGGGTGGGATTTAAGGTCTCTTTAACCCAAACCATTCCAGAATTCCCTGAGCTCCTGTCCATCCTGCAGCCCTGCCACTGTGCTAAAGAGAACACCACGGCACAACTGCCAAACCTTTCCAACCCAAACCATTCTGTGCTTCTGGGATTCTAAGGGAAGGATCAGCTCAAACCTGGGACTGTGTTGGGCTCTGCTCAGGACAGTGATGCTGCACAAGTCTTGAATCCTGAACTTCTGTGCAGAGCTGAGACTTGGCCTCTGTGGAAGTGTTGAACCTTTGAGCTGGTTTGTGAATTTGGGATGATGGAGGAGGAGGCTGGCAGGATTAAGATCTGTGATTGTGGCTGTAACTAGCGGTGATAGCAGCTCAAAGAGATGTTGTGTGCATTTTTATGATATCATTTTCTAAAGTATCACTATTAAAAATATGCCATCCATTGTACATTCCAGCAGAACATGCGTATGCCGTTGATTTCTTTGTGCTTACCTTAGAACTGTTTATTCTGTGTTATCTTTTCAATGAAAATGAAGATACAGAGAATCCAATGTGATTCTTTACTGCAGTGAAAAATGCCCCCCATCCTTTGAACCATCGCAGACTGACATCCCACATTCCAATGTCCTTATCTTACATTCCAGTCTGAAATGTATTAGTGTAGGATAATAATGCCTTTTTTTTTCACAGGATACACATAAAAGGAAATGTATAAACAACTTTCACTTCATTATCACTCTGCTATTTCTGCTGTGAATGCTCCATACCAAAAAGAAAACAAGAAATGATCATTTTAATTTCTGTGCTGCTTTCTTCTCCAGTTTTATGCTTCTTCCACTCATTAAAAGCAACCCTTCTCATTATCTAACAAGAAAGACGCACTAATATTTCATGTTTGTCTCTGCACTAAGCAAAGCATTGGCTGGCATTGCGCTGAGGGGCAAAAGACACCTGCAATGCCCTCCCTGTGCTGCTCTGACACGGCTCTGGCACCGACATGGAGACCTTTGGTGCTGTCTTTGGTGATGCCTTTGGTGATATCTTTAGTGATAGACAATGCCTTTGGTGATGCCTTTGGTGGTGCCTTTGGTGATACCTTTGGTGATGGACAATGCCTTTGGTAATACCTTTGGTGATGCCTTTGGTGATAGCTTCGGTGATGCCTTTGGTAATGGATGATGCCTTTGGTGATGGATGATGCCTTTGGTGATGTCTTTGGTGATGGACAATGCCTCTGGTGATACCTTTGGTGATGCCTTTGGTGATGGACAATGCCTTTGGTAATGCCTTTGGTGATGACTTTGGGGATGAATGATGTCTTTGGTGATGCCTTCAGTGATGCTTTTGGTGATGTATGATGCCTTTGGTGATGCCTTTGGTGATGTCTTTGGTGATACCTTTGGTGATGGACAATGCCTTTGGTGATGCCTTTGGTGATGCCTTTGGCAATGCCTTTGATGATAAAGGATATCAAATGGCCAAAATATGGTCTTTGGCCATGCTGTTGGCAATGCTGTTGGTGATACCTTTGGTGATGCCTTTGGTGATGTGTGATGCCTTTGGCAATGCCATTTGTGATACCTTTGGCCATGTTATTGGTGATACCTTCAGTGATGCTGTTGGTGAGGCCTTTGGCAATGCCATTGGTGATACCTTTGGGGATGTTGTTAGGGATACCTTTGGTGATGCTTTTGGGGATGCCTTTGGTGATGCCTTTGGTGATGTTGTAGGTGATACCTTTGGTGATACCCTTCAGTGATACCTTCAGTGGTGCCGTTGGCGGTGCTCTTCTGCAGCTGGCTCAGATGGGCATGACCCCACAGCTGCTTGTGGCTGAGCAGGTCGGATGGAGCAACCAAGGGGCCCAAAATCACGCACACCTCACACACACGGGGGTGTGTCCTGGCATGTGTTCCAGGTCCTGCAGGAATGACACCCAGGATCTTCCATCACACTGGGGTTTGTCATGGTCTTGCCAGTCAAGAGCTGGGCACATCCAGGTGCCAGTGCTCGGGCATGGATAACCATCCTCTCAAGTTCCTGATTGAACACTGCCCTGTCCCCACAGTCAGGTTCAATAAATGTGTCAGCTTAGAAAAGAGCCTTTTCCGGTTTATTCTCATGCAAATATCGAGCCCTTGGCACTCTGGCTGTGGGAATATTCAGTGCCTCTCTCACAAAAGTCTCCTTAGCTCTGTCCCTCTCCAGGCTGCCTGGCTCCCAGAGGCTATGGAGGCTGTTCCCTGCGCCAGGGTCAGGAGGGCAGGAGAGCTCCATCCCTTTTCAGAGGGGAGGGTGCCCATCCTTGGGCTGGGTGTGTGAAAAATCCTGTCCAGGGAAGAGGGCTGGGAATCTTCCTCCCAGATTAATGACTGAAATTGTTTGGCTCTTTATTTAGTAAGACATTTGCATGCGTGAGTCCCTCAGTCCTGCCTGTGTTCCTTAACAGCCACTTATTGTGGCCAATTTCTGACTATTATGGTAATTTCCTGTCCTTGTTCCTCTTTCCAATTTCAAAATTCCACCTGACGAGCTCATTTTCAGCTGTTGGGTGGCAGGTTCTCAGACAGCTTTTGTATCCTGGCTTGGCAGAGCTGGGTTTGTGCTTGGGGTCACTGAGCTCGGAGGGATTTCCAGCCCAGTGATGCTGTGGTGCTGTGGTTCTGTTCCTGGCTGAGGGCAGAGTGTGGTGGGTGCAGGACCTGGGGCTGGATCCGTTCAGGGTCTGGGATTTGGCTGTTGGGAGCACTGATAAATGCAGGAGGGCACATGGGGGAGGCTGCTCTGCTAAGATGAGGCAGATCCTGCACGGGGGGACAGTGACTTTTATCGTGCCAAGGGCCTCCCCTGCACACTGGCTCAGGGGTAAAACTCCCCCACCCTGGGGAGGGATCAGAACATTCCCAGGTAGGGCTGAACATCTCCATCCCTTCCTGTGGGGCACAGCTGGCTCAGCTCCATTGAGTGAGAGGCAGCTGCCATGGCTTAGAAGGTGGCAGAATGGGGAGGAGGTGTAGCAACACCCTTTAGTGTCATTTCACCCTTTGGGTTTGGAAAATCGTCAGAATTTTTGTTATTTTTCATTTAATAGGATTTTTGGAAACTCTTTTGCCCTCATCCCTGGCAATGCCCCAGGCCAGTTTTGACACTGGGGCTTGGAGCACCCTGAGACAGTGGGAAGGGTCCCTGGGACAGTGGGAGGTGTCCCTGCCATGGCAGGGGTGGCACTGAATGAACTCTAAGGTCCCTTCCAACCCAAACCAGTCGATGATCCTAGAATTCTATGATTAAAAGCTGAGGTAGTTGCACATCTGGCTTGGAATGGTCTGACACAGAACTTTCAAAGTCAAACAGAAAAGACAATTGCTAGATGTTAAATTTTGCCCCTGCAGAGATGACACTAGAGGCAGTCCTGTGTGAGAGCCCAGCCCTGGGCCTGGGACATTTCTGCAGTCAGACATTCCTTGCAATCAATGACTCTTTCCACTTCCAGACTTGGCTCTTTCCCTCCCACGTTCACTTTTTTTAGTGTTTTGTCATTGTGTGTAGCAGCTGAGCAAGCATGATGAACTTCTTAGTAAGGTACTGTTGGAAATGACTGATTTTCTTTGCAAAGGAGTTCAGCTTATTTTAGTGAGATACTGGCTCATTTGGAAAATAAAGTTCTGGGCAAATGACTCGTCAGAAGGACTGAGGAGGATTGTGAAGCTGTAAAACATAGCAGCTCCTGTTCGCAGGCAGCTGAAGGTGAGAAAAATTTCTCATATGCCTCACAGTTATTAAAATATCAAGTATCCTTCCCTGCCAATTATGTAACCCCTGTGCCACAAGGGCAAATTATTTTAATTATAGGATTGTTGCATGTTCAGAGAATATAATTTCTTTTGAAAATAAAATAAGCTGAAATTCAGGCTTTACAGAGGGAAAGAAAAAGGTTAATTGCTCTGAGCTAGAGACTTGTGCTGAGGGAGGTGGGATGCTCGGAGAGAATTCAGCAGGTCTGGCAAGGAACCCTGAACTCCAGTTAAATACAGGTTAGGTTGATTCAGTGCTGCCTTCTTACAGTTATATTATATTATTGAGAGAAAAGGGTCATTAGTGGCTGTCGTGCAAACCATGGGAGCAGAGAAAGGGAAAAGGATATTTTTGCAGCTGGAACAGAGATGAGAAATGTCACCTGTACCTGAGGGCAGGCAGTGCCAAGGTCACGGTGCTCAGCCCCAACGCTGATCACTAGGCTGGGTACCTAGCCTGGGTCTGGGTTTAATTTCATATTCTGCATGTTTGGGGCTGTTTGTCCAGCCCATGGCTGCAGGGATGGTCTGGTCTGACACTCCCAGGTCCATTGGTGAGAGCCAGGAGGAGCCCAGCTGCCTGGGCCGGTGCTGAGGGAATGGTCCTGCTGCCCAGGGGGGATGCAGAGGGAAGGGAAGAGCCAAGGGAAGGTTGCCTTGGCTGGCAGCTTCTCCTGGGGCTGGGAGTGACCCTGGCCAGCTGAGGGTCATGGTGCTGGGGCTGTCCCTGCAAAGAACTAAGAGAATCAAAGCAATTTGAGGAGGGCAGGCCATGAAGGTCCCACAGATGAAATCCAACACATGGGCTCACCCCAATCGTGTCTTGAGCCCAGATTTGGCTGTCACAGCACGAGGGCCCGAGGCTGTGACCTTGCTCAGGCTGGCAGGGAGCAGGGCCAGGAGCAGCCCCTGGGGCTCAGGTGCTGCAGGCAGATGCAGGTTGGGACCTTTGCACACCCCGGAGTCCAGAAGTTGCTCACTGTCCCCTTCCATGTGATGGGATATCCTTGTCAGAAAATGGATCCTCCATCATCTGTCTCCTTTGCTATACTGGGGAGCAGGAATTGCATGGAAATGTGATCCAGACATGGTGAATGAAACTAAAAGGGTTTTGCAGATGCATTGGGATCTTTCTCCTTGAGACAATGAATCACAGTTTAAGCAGAAGAGAGGATTAAGCTAATATCTTTTGGACCAGTAATGTCTTTCAAAGGGCACACAAGCCACCAAGGTCTCCAGTGACTCTTTGTCTTACTTTTATTAAATACTTCATCACTCTAGAAAACACCTCAGAGCTTGTTACAGCTGAGGGCAGCTTTAAAATATGATAATATAATGCACCACAATGACATATCAATTTTACACCTCTCCATTCAGGCTGCAGAACAATGCTCATAACTGATGTATTTAGGTGTCTGGGAACTGCTCCTCATCCCCAATCCCATTTGGCTGTGCCCTTGATGAGTCCCTTCAGAAGGAGGTTTCACTCAGTATTCTAGGAATGTTTCTTTCCTTTCCAGGTAAATAATTTGCAAGTATTGCCCAGTTTTTGTGGCAGTGGCGTATTCGATGTGCAAGAAAATGCTGGGCTGTAGTCTGATCACAGAGCGGCTTGGGTGGGAGGGGCCTTAAAACTCATCTCATAGAGACCTTAAAACTCACCTCATTCCTCCCCTTTCCATGGGCAGGGACACGTCCCACCACACCAGCTTCTCCAAAACCTTACCTGGAGCACTTCCACTCCCATTTCAGCTGAAGGGATTGAGCCAGGCAAACCCCAAAGTGCCAGAGGCGGGCACAGCACAGCCCTGTGCCAGTCAGGAGAGCCCCAAAGTGCCAGAGGCGGGCACAGCACAGCCTTGTGCCAGTCAGGAGAGCCCCAAAGTGCCAGAGGTGAGCACAGCACAGCCCTGTGTTCAGCCAGGCAAACCCCAGAGTGCCAGAGGCGGGCACAGCACAGCCCTGTGCCAGTCAGGAAAGCCCCAAAGTGCCAGAGGTGAGCACAGCACAGCCCTGTGTTCAGCCAGACAAACCCCAAAGTGCCAGAGGTGCTCCAAGGCTCCTCAGCCTCCTGAGGCTCCTCAGCTCCCCAAAACTCCTCTGTTCCCCAAAACTCTTCAGCTCCCCAAAGTTCCTCTGTTCCCCAAAGCCCCTCAGCTCCCTGGGGCTCTGCAGCTCCCCAGCCCCAGGGCACAGCCAGTGCTCCCCTCCTGCAGCACAGCATGAGCAGCTGTGCCCTTCTGGGAGTGCTCCTGGTGATGCCTTAAGGTTCAGCTCTCATATTTTCCAGGTTCTGTACTGCATTTGGTGAACTTCATACACAGTGCCAGCAGCTCTCCTCACAGCTCAATCCCACAGAACAATCCTTTCCTCTCCTCAGGGATGGGTCTGGGGAAGGCTTGTGGGGTTCACACCTGGATTCCCAGATGTCTGTACTCAGATGTGTCACCCTGATTTTTTAAGATTTTCTAAGCCTTCTGATGTTTACATTCTTGTAACGAACTTTCTCACACACTTTTTGTAAATAACTCATTGTTTTGCATTCTTTATGGAGGAGGAGAAATTTGATGGACTGTTGGTTTGTCCAGTGTCATTGGAGAGGTGGCACTGCCACTTTCCAATCCACTGTCACTTTGGGAAATCTATAAATGTTGGAGTCAGAAATGAAAAATCCTTTTTTACCTTGGAAGAAGCAGCATGTCTGTGTCGTGTTATTTCATGTCCTACAGTGACATGGATGTGTACATGCAGATATACAAACACACACACTCCTGCAATTCTGCAGTAATTCCATAGTTCCCAATGAGCTAGGAAATAGTTCTGATTGGTGAAAGCACTTTATTGCAATGCAGAGTTCTGGATTATTGAGTCAAAGCCAGAAACCTTGTTCTGTGAGCAGTTTAAACTCCTGAATCCTGATACACCCACCGGAGCTGGCTTTGGTTCCAGAGAGCTGAGGTTTGGGAAGTTTCTATTTTCAGCCCCAAGTGGGATTTTTGTGACAAACTCTCACCATTCCTTGGAAGGTGGTGTCCCCGCTTAGGGGCAGAGCCATCCCAGCCCCTGTGCCCATCCCCTGGCTGGGATCAAGGAGAGAGGCTCGACTCAGCAGTGCCACAGCCTCCTCCTCCCCTGGAATATTCTGGGTGCCAGACCTGCTCTTTTCCCTGCACCAAGGAATGTTCTGTCACCCACTGGCCATTTTGCTGCCAGCATGGGTGTGTCCTCACAACTGAGCAGGAGAAACCTTGTAATGAAGAAAATGCCTCCTGATGAACAGGATGAACCCAAACCCTGTGATCTGTGGCAGGATTGGTGGCCAAGTGCAGCCTGAGCAGAGGCTGAGCCTTTCCAGCACACAGCAGCCCTTGGAAGGAAACCTTTGTAGGAAACTCACCTTGCTGAGAGCAGGGCTGGGGAAACTCACAGTGCTCCCCTGTGTGCTGGGAGCTCTCTTTAATCCCAGCCCCGTTCCAGGGCAGGCACACAAAGGCAGGGCTGAGCTGGGGGAGCTGGGAGAAGGCTGGTGTTGCCATGTTCCCTGTTCTCTGAGCCATCGCCATGGAAACGGGAGGATGGGGCTGACCTTGTTAGTTTGCCACTGATCCTGCCAGGGCTCAGCCTTGCAGCTCACCGTGGGCTCCTCTGGGACTGGAGATGCACATCTGAAGCTAATAAATTGTAGGGGTAAAAGCCACAGAATTTTGGAAATGTGAAATGTAGGATCTGTTAATCTGCACTTCACATGTGCTGGCTGGGAAGGGAACAGCTATTTTTGTGCAAATGGTGCACTGAGATTTTTATAAAAGAGGTTTGCTATTAAGTTCAGTGTTAATTATACAATTCCCTGGGCTCTCCAGTGCCTCTCTGCACAGGTCTCCAAACGGGCAGATGCTAATCCTGCTTCACAAGGCTGTGTCCCACCCTGGTGCCTGGGCAGGGTCTGGCAGGACTCCCATTGGGGTTTGGGCACTGGCAGGGCTGGAGCTCTGCCCTCCTCTCCCATCCACCTCCCTCCTCAGCAGCTTTGGTTACAGGGATGAGCCAGGCTTGGCCCTGAGCGAGAAACTGGATGGAGAAACATAGATGGAAACTGGGAGTTTCCATCTGTGCCCCTCGCACAGACAGGAGGTGCTGCCCCAGACACAATTAATCCTGCCCTAGAGCTGTTTTAGACATGTTTAATTCTGCCCTAGAGCTGCTCTAGACACATTTAACCCTGCCCTAGAGCTGTTTAGACACATTTAATCCTGCCCTAGAGCTGCCCTAGACACATTTAATCCTGCCCTAGAGCTGTTTTAGACATGTTTAATACTGCCCTAGAGCTGCTCTAGACACATTTAATCCCACTCTAGAGCTGCCCTAGACACATTTAATCCTGCCCTAGAGCTGCCCTAGACACATTTAATCCTGCCCTAGAGCTGTTTTAGACATGCTTAATTCTGCCCTAGAGCTACTCTAGACACATTTAATCCTGCCCTAGAGCTGCTCTAGATGCATTTAATCCTGCCCTAGAGCTGTTCTAGACACATTCAATCCCTCCCTAGAGCCATTCTAGACATATTTAATCCTGCCCCAGAGCAGGGAAGGAGGCTTATGCTGCTCCCTGCAGAAGAGGCAGTGCTGCTTTGGGCAGGATCCCAGGGGAAGGGGCACAGGGAGGTCTCAGTGCACTGAGGGATGAGGAGCAGTTTGGAGATGCTGAATGTCCCGGAGTACTTAAATAAATACCCCCACTGGTCCCACACTGCCCATTCTGTGGCAGCCTGGCACCAATGTGGATCTCCTGGTTTGGTCTGTGCACAGACCTGCCCGTGTCACGCAATTGTGTACAGAAAACACAGGTAAGGAAACACCCCAGACAACAAGGGCAGACTAAAAGGGTTGCTAAAGGGGCCTGCAAAGGCTGGAGAGGGGCTGGGGACAAGGGATGGAGGGACAGGAGCCAGGGAATGGCTGCCAGTGCCAGAGGGCAGGGATGGATGGGAGATTGGGAATTGGGAATTCCTGGCTGGGCTGGAATTGCCAGAGCAGCTGTGGCTGCCCCTGGATCCCTGGCAGTGCCCAATGCCAGGCTGGACACTGGGGCATCCTGGGACAGTGGGAGGTGTCCCTGCCATGGCAGGGCTGGCACTGGGGGGATTTGAGGTTCCTTCCCACCCAAACCACTCTGGGATTCTGTGATTTTGTGAGTGTGTGATTACATCAGCCTGTGACCCTGTGGTTCTGTGATATTGAGCAAAGATTTAATGACATAAAGCAAGTGCCAAGTCTCAGGAATAATTGGTGCACTGAAGGGTGCAGCAGTGCAATGTGGAGTGGGCAGCAGTGGAAGGTCCTGGCTGCTCACAGAGCCCAGGCTGCCCACCCACAGATCCTGTTCACAGCCCTGGCTCTGTGTGCCTGCAGGGGCTCCCTGCAGGGACCCCGAGCTCAGGGCAGGGATTCCCTCCAGGAACCTGGCTGTGGGTCTCTGGGAGCTCCCAGTCTGCTTTGATCCGTGACCACAGCACTATAATTCTGGTTTTTGATGTAGCAGTATAATTCTGAATTCCCTTGAGGACCTGTCCATGGGATGACCACTGCAACCTCAATAAATCGCTTTGGCTCCAAAGCCTCAGCCTCTTATTTGAGATCCATGAGCAGGGCTGGGAATGTAAGAAAATATTTACATGGATGTAGTTGGTTTTCCGCTTTTTGGCCTGTGTTTACAGGTGCCCTATGTGGCCTTGCATCCAGCTGTTTGTTATTATGAAGATGTTACTTTCATATTTACATTTTATTTCATCTCTACATTTCTTGCAGGTTTATATATCTGTTTGCATAATTTGGGCGAATTTACAGGGATTTTCAAAGAGGAGAAACCTTTCAGCATTCCTTTCATGCAGTCTAATCATAAGTTTTTTGGGTTGGAAGGGAAGTTAAAGCTCACTGTGTTCCATCCCTGCCATGGGCAGGCACCTTCTGCTAGACCATGTAGCTCCAAGCCCTGTCCAACCTGGTCTTTTCTGCCTTACCCTAATTTTCATGATAGTTTTTGTTCACATCCCTCAGAGAGAACATTTGGGACAGGCTGAAATAAATGTAGCTGGTGTTTGGAAGGTTAATGCAGAGAGTCTCAGCACGCCAGCACAATGTGTCCCCATCTGAGCTCTGATCCAGGGCTATGGGCACAGACAGGCTCACCTGGCCCAGCTCTGGGAGCTCTGATCCAGGGCTATGGGCACAGACAGGCTCACCTGGCCCAGCTCTGGGACCTCTGATCCAGGGCTATGGGCACAGACAGGCTCACCTGGCCCAGCTCTGGGAGCTCTGCACAGGAGCCTTTGGTTCCATTCCAATGACAAAGTCTGTCACAGACATCTTTTGCGAAAAATCCTTTCTCTAGGATTTTTCCCCCTTCTGGGAAGCTGAGGCCCCAGTAGGGGAATGTAAACAATGCTTATCTGCTGCTGTGGAGTGCAACAGGTGCACCTGTGATTGGCCCATGTTGCATGTGTACAATTAAGGGTCAATCAAAGACCGAGCTCTCTCTGGGACAGAATCATAGAGAGCTCTTTTGTTTATTCATTCCTTTTTCATTCTTAGCATAGCAAGCTTCTGAACTTTTCTCTCTATTCCTACTAGCATAGTCATAATGTAACATATATATCATAAAATAATAAATCCAGCCTTCTGATCATGGAGTCAAGATTCTCATCTCTCTCTTCACCTCTGAGGAACCCTTGTAAGCCCGGCAACAAAAGTCTGCTCCAAAACTCCAAAACACTGCTTTTCCTGGGCACGGAGCTCTCTGGGATCTCTGGCACCTCTGTTCCCCTCCGGGGCAGCAGCAGCCTCAGAGGAGCTTTGCTGCTGTCAGGGAAGGTGACATGGCACAATCCCAGATGTGATTGGCACAATCCCAGATGTGACTGGCACATTCCCAGATGTGACCCGGCACACTCCCAGATGTAACCTGGCACATCCCCAGAGCTGACCCAGCACATTCCCAGATGTGACCCAGCACAATCCCAGATGTGATTGGCACAATCGCAGATGTGACCCAGCACACTCCCAGATGTGACCTGGCACATTGCCAGATGTAACCTGGCACATTCCCAGATGTGACCTGGCACATCCCCAGAGCTGACCCAGCACAATCCCGGATGTGACCCGGCACAATCCCAGAGGTGACCCCGTACATTCCCAGATGTGCCCTGGCACAATCCCAGATGTGCCCTGGCACAATTCCAGAGGTGACCCAGCACAATTGTAGAGGTGACCCGGCACAATCCCAGAGGTGACCTGGCACATTCCCAGATGTGACCCGGCACATTCCCAGATGTGCCCTGGCACATTCCCAGAGGTGACCCAGCACAATCCCGGATGTGACCCCAACACAGTCCCAGATGTGACCCAGCACAATCCCAGATGTGACCTGGCACAATCCCAGATGTGACCTGGCACATTCCCAGATGTGACCTGGCACATTCCCGGGGGCTGTGCCACCTCCAGCCGCTGCCACAGCCAGGGGCACAGGGGGAGCTTGGTGCTGTCACACAAAATCCTGACAGTGGGAAAGACATGGCAGGGGAATAAACCCTGTCCCTCCTGGCTGTGGGAGCTCGGCAGGCACACAGATCCATTTTATAAAATTATATTTTGTCTTCTCTTTGCTGAAGCACAAAGGTGGGCTTGGGTCATGCATTTGATTTTGTCTATAAAATAACACAGGCCAAAAATAGGAGGCTGGGAAGGCATTAGAGAATTGGTCAAACTTTTACTAAAGTGTGAAACCTTGTCCAGGAGGCAGAGAATTTTTTTCCATTTTTTAAAAAAATCAATACTTAATTTTGAAACATTTGCAGTTTAAATTTTTCAAATGAAAGACTGAAGAGCTTTACCAAGAAAAGAGAGAGCTAGCTAAGAGAGAGCCAGGGATAGTGGAAAGTGCCCCTGCCCATGGCAGGGGTGGGATGAGATGGGCTCTAAGGTCCTTTCATACCCAAAGCCCTCAGTGGTTTTGTGATTCCCTGCCATGGGGCACCTGGGTTTACCCTGGTACCCTTTGTCCCTCATGCACCCAGTGAGCTGCTGCAAGCTGTAGAATGGTAATTTGCTACAGGAGTTCATTTTTAATGTACAAATGAATCGTTTTGTTTCTGTGGTTATGCAAAACTCTGAGGTGAGCCCAAGCTGCAGCCGGGTCAGGATGTGAGAGGCTGAGCATGGAAACAGGATGGAAATTCCCTGCCCATTACATTAACATTTGCCTCATATTGAGAAGTGTCCAGCTCACTTTTGATGGTGATGACACGGTGGCTGCAGGGCCCTGTGCTGGTGAGCTGGTGTTACTTCATCCAAGCAAGAACACAGATCATCCCAAAGGAAAATATTATCAGATATCAGACTGGGTAACTTGGTGTAAAAAATGAAACTTTTCTTTTCTTTGCCCCTCAGGTATCTAATGAGAACAGTCCATGGAACCCTAGAATCACTGCACCCCGATCCATCTCCCAGCCATCAGTGGTGCCCCTCTGTGAGCAGGGATAAAGGAGGTTCCAAAGGATGGCCATGCCCTGGGATCCTCAGTCAGAGCCGACTGCCACAGACCCGGAGCAGGGAGCAGCACCCAGGGAAGAGAGTGCTCCAGCTGCTGATTAATGAGATTTTTTCACCTGGCCACAAATGGATGAAAGCAGAATCCCAGTCCGTGCCTGGTGTGGCATTCAGCCTGTGCCTGGTGTGGGATTCA
Source organism: Arremon brunneinucha (assembly GCA_035583215.1). NCBI lineage: Eukaryota > Metazoa > Chordata > Aves > Passeriformes > Passerellidae > Arremon > Arremon brunneinucha. The sequence goes on from JAWWEX010000346.1 coordinate 15,043, forward strand.
GCCTGTGCCAGCCTGGATGAGGATGAGGATGAGGATGGGGATGGGGATGGGGATGAGGATGGGGATGAGGATGAGTATGATGATGAGGATGAGGATGGGGAAGGGAATGAGGATGGGGCTGAGGATGAGGATGAGGATGGGGATGAGGATAAGGATGAGGATGGGGCTGAGGATGAGGATGGAGATGAGGATGAGGCTGAGCCCAGGGGCTGGAGCGGCCGTCCTGCTCTGCACCAGAGCTGTTGTGGAGGGAGTTTCCTTTGCACAGATATTATAATTTTCTTTTCCTGGCTGAGGTGCTGTGGGAAGGGGAACGCCGGGTTCAGACACACCGTGAGCGATCCCAGCGTGCGGCGGTGCCAGCCCCAGCCCCCGGCAGCGGCGGGAGGGGAGGGCACGGAGCGAGCCCTGTGTGACCTCTGTGCCACCCTCAGCCCGGGGATGGCACTGCCAGCCCCCTGTGCCAGCTCACACAGCTCCTGTTCCTCCTTTGCTTCATCACCGGTGAATTCCCATGTCTGCCACGCCATGGAAAAGCGGCATTTTCCCACCTTGCTGCCGCTGCCTGTGCCTTTCTCACTCTGTTTTTAATCAGGGCAGCCTCTGATTTCATTGTCAGGCAGAGGACACGCCAGTGCCTGCCTGCTCCCCCCGATTCCCCGAACATGATTGCCACGACTGATTGGTGTTTTGTAATGCTCCGCATAATGGAGCCTTCCCAAAATACGCATCTCTCCTTGATTTCCCTGCCGAGGCTCCGGCATTTACTTCTCTCACGTCTGTGATTCCCGATGAGGAGATCTCCGTGTCCCGGAGCCGGCTGGGAACGCCGATGTCCCCGCACACACCCGGGTCCGATGTCCCCACACTCGAGTCCGATGTCCCCGCACACACCCGGGTCCGATGTCCCCGCACCTCCGGGTCCGATGTCCCCGCACACACCCGGGCCCGATGTCCCCGCACACACCCGGGCCCGATGTCCCCACACTCGGGTCCGATGTCCCCGCACCCCCGGGCCCTGCCCCGCTCAGCCCGCGCCCCAGCGGCTCCGGCTCCGCTGCTCCGGGAGCTCGCACTGCCGGAGAAATTAAATAACTGCAATGGCTCCAGCAAATCTTGGAAATAGCACATCTGGCAGCGCCTGAAAGGGCGCGAACAGAGTAACACGTACTCCCGCAGCCTCTGTAATTAATTGTTACGACTCGCTCTGCTCCCGTGTCAGAGTTCTGTTAAAATCCTGCCCCAGGCAGCCTCCGGAGTTCAATCAGCTCAGGGAGGAACTCGTGCTATTATTGTCTGATTGAATGCTCTTATGGGGGGAGCTGCAGGGACACGCGGGCTCCGGGATATCTGCGGGCTCAGCACCAGCCCAGCTCTCTCCAGAGCTGGCAATTCCCTTCCCTTCCCTTCCCTTCCCTTCCCTTCCCTTCCCTTCCCTTCCCTTCCCTTCCCTTCCCT
>JAWWEX010000347.1:0-16396 GCA_035583215.1 Arremon brunneinucha
TTGGGAAGAACTGGACAAAATTAGGGGGAAAAAAAATGGAGAAATTTGAGAAAAACTGGGGAAATTGGGAAAAATTGGGGGAAACTTGGGGAAAAACTGGGAAAATGGGGAAAATTGGGAAGAACTGGGAAGGGAAAGCTTGGGAAAAACTGAGGGGGAAAAACAGGAAAAACCAGGAAAAATTGGGAAGAATTGGAGAAAACTGGGAAAAAATAGGGAAAAATGGGAAGACCTGGGAAAATTTGGGAAAACTGGGGGGAAAAAATGTGGGGAAAACCCAGGAAAAAGTGGGAAGAATTAAGAAAAACTGGGAAAACTTGGAAAAACTGGGGGGGGAAATTGGGAAAAAATGGGAAAAACCGGGAAAAAAATCAAGGGGAAGAGATCTGGGAAGGGAAAAAACAGAAAAAAATTGGGAAAAGCTGGAAAAAGAGGAAATCTGGGAAGGCAAAAACTGGGAAGAACTGGGAAGAACTGGGAAAACCACAGTGGAGGAAGAGGAAAAGTGGGAAAACCTCAAAAAAACTCTGGGAGGAGGAGAAAAACTGGGAATTACCCCTGGAAATCGGGGAATTTCCCTGGAAAATCAGGAATTATCCCCAGAAAAACAGGAATTACCCCCAGAAATTTGGGAATTACACTGGAAAAGTGGGGAATTGGCTCTGCAAAATTGGGAATTACCCCTGGAAATTTGGGATTTACCCCAGAAAACTGGGAATTTTGGAATTGCCATGGAAAAGTGGGAACTGCCCTGGAAATTTGGGAATTGGCTCTGGAAAATCAGGAATTATCCCTGGAAATTTGGGGAATTGGCTCTGGAAAATTGGGAATTGCTCTTGGAAATTGCTCTTGAAAAATCAAGAATTACTCCAGGAAAACAAGAATTGGCTCTGGAAATTTGGGAATTGCCCCTGGAAAATTGGGAATTACACCCAGAAAATCAGGAATTACTCCAGAAAAATGAGATTTGGCTCTGGAAAATTGGGGAATTACCCCTGGAAATTTGAGAAGTAAACCTGGAAAAGTGGGAATTACTCCTGGAAATTCAAGAATTACTCCTAGAAATGTGGGAATTGGCTCTGGAAAATTTGGGAATTACCCTGGAAAAGTGGGAATTACCCCTGGTAATTGGGGATTTTTCCTGGAAAATTGGGAATTGGCTCTGGATATCTGGGAATTGCCCTGGAAAATCAGGACTTTCCTCCAGAAATTTGGGAATTACCCCGGAAATTGGGGAATTTTCCAGGAAATTAGGGAATTGGCTCTGGAAAATTGGGAATTACCCCGGGAAATTCGGGAATTTCCCTGTAAAATCAGGAATTACTCCTAGAAATTTGGGAATTACCCCTGTAAAAGTGGGAATTGGCTCTGGAAAATTCTGAATTTTCCTGGAAAACTGGGGAGTTTCCCTGGAAATTGGGGAATTGGCTCTGGAAAATATGGAATTGTCCCAGGAAATTTGGAAATTACCTCTGGAAAATCAGGAATTGCTCCAAGAAAACTGGGAATTGGCCCTGGAAAATCAGGATTTACCCTGGAAATTTGGGCATTTTCCTGGGAAATTGGGAATTACCCTGGAAATTTGGAAATCGCCTCCAGAAAATCAGGAATTACCAGTGGAAATTGAGGAATTTCCCTGTAAAATCAGGAATTACCTCCAGAAATTTGGGAATTACCCTGGAAATTGGGGAATTTTCCTGGAAACCGGGGAACTGGCTCTGGAAAACTGGGAATTAACCCGGGAAATTCAGGAATTACCCCCAGGAATTTGGGAATTATGTCTGGAAATTTCCTGGGGTAATTCCCAATTCTCCAGGAATTACCCTGGAGAATTGGGAATTACCCCAGGAAATCGGGGAATTATCCCCAGAAAACCAGGAATTATTCAGGGTTTACAGCAGAAATTTAGGAATTAGCACTGGAGAATTGGGAATTAACCCTGGAAAAGTGGAGATTACCCCAGGAAATTTGGGAATTAGCCCAGAAAATTGGGGAATTATCCCTGAAAATTGAGGAACTACCTTCTGAAAATCGGGAATTACCCCCAGAAAATTGGGAATTATGCCTGGAAATTTGGGATTTACACCCTGGAATTCATGATTTACCCTGGAAATTCGGGAATTATCCCTGGAAATGTGGGAATGCCCCAGGACTGACCTTGTTGACGACCTTCTGCTGCTGGGCGTGCTTCTGGCGCAGGCTGGCCACCTCCCGCCACAGCGCCTCGTTCTCACTGCGGGGAACACAGAATTCCATGGGAAACCGGGAAACATCCCGGGAAACGGGGGGGATTCCATGGGGAAATGGGGGAGAAATGCCGGGGGGAATGGGGGAAATATTCCATGGGAAATTCCGGGGAAATGGGGGGGAAATTCTGGGGAAATGGGGGAAAAATTCCATGGGGAATGGGGAAAACGTTCCATGGAAAATTCCAGGGAAATGGAGGGAAAATTCCGGGAGGAATGGGGAAAATATTCCATGGAAAATTCCAGGGAAATGGGGGGGAAATTCTGGGGAAATGGGAGAAAAATTCCATGGGGAATGGGGAAAATATTCCATGGAAAATTCCAGGGAAATGGAGGGGAAAGGGAAAAAATTCCACGGGAAATGGGGAAAATGTTCCATGGAAAATTCCAGGGAAATGGGGGGGGAAATTCCGGGGGGAATGGGGGAGAAATTCTGGGGGGAATGGGGGGAAAATTCCAGGGAAATGAGAAAAATCCTGGAAACCCCAAACACAGGAAACCCAAAATCCAAGAAATCCCCTAAACCAGGAAACCCCAAATCCCAGAACACCCCAAACCCAGAAATCTCCCAAAGCCAGAATATCCCAGATCCAGGAATCCCCTAAACCAGAATCCCCCAAATCCAGGAATCATCCAAATCAGCATCTTCCCAAATCCAAGAAATCCCCTAAACCAGGAAACCCCAAATCCAGGAAATTCCAAATCCCAGAACCCCCAAATTTAGGAAACCCCAAATCCACAACACCCTAAATCCAGGAATCTCCTAAATCAGCATCTTCCCAAATCCAGGAAATCCCAAATCCAGGGAATCCCAAATCCCAGAAACCCCAAATCCTGCAGAATCCCTGGAATGGGTTCAGGATGTGCCCCCCTCCCACCCCCATTTCCCTTATTCCAATTCCCATTATTCCCATTTATCCCATTATTCCCATGTATCCCATTATTCCCATTTATCCCACTATTCCCATTTTTTCCACTATTCCCATTTTCCCCACTATTCCCATTTTTCCCATTCCCACATATCCTATTTATCCCATATACCCCACTATTCCCATTGTTCCCATATATCCCACTATCCTGACTTATCCCATTATTCCCGTTTTTCTCATTCCCATATACCCCCATTATTCCCATTTATCCTATTCCTGGCCCTGTTCCCATTCCCATTTTTCCCACTTATCCCATTGATCCCATCATTCCCACATTCCCCATTATTCCTATATATCCCATATGGGATAAATGATATCCCATATATCCCGTTCATGCTGCATTTCTCATGTTCCCATAAATCCCATATTCCCATTTATCCAACATACCTCATTTCCCCCACTATTCCCACTAATTGCATTTCCCCCACTATTCCCATATATCCTATTTAACCAGTAATCCCATTTTTCCCATATATCCCATTTATCCCATATATCCCATGTTCCCCTTTATCCCATATTCCCATATATCCCATGTATCCCGCTATTGGCATATATCCCATTAATCCCACTATTCCTATTATTCCCCTTTTTCCCATTCCCATCTATCCCATTGTTCCCATTCATCCCATTTTCCCCACTGTTTCCCTATATCCCATTTATCCCATATTCCCTTGTATCCATATATCACATTGATCCCATATTCCCATTTATCCTATATTCTTATTTATCCCATATTCCCGTTATCCCTTATATCCCATTTATCCCATATTCCCACATATCCCATTATTCCCATTTATCCCATATTCCCACATATGCCATTATTCCCATTTATCCCATATTCCCATATATCCCAATTTCCCCTAATATCCCATGATCCCTTGTATCCCATTTATCCCATATTCCCATATATATCCTATTTATCCCAAATATCCCATTTTCCCCATTTTTCCCATATTCCATTTATCCCATTACTCCCACACTCCCCATTAATCCTATACATGCCATATATCCCATATATCCCACTGTACCACATACCCATATGGGATAAATGATATCCCATTTATCCCATTTATCCCAGATTCCCATATATTCTTTATCCCAAATTCCCATATATTCCATTTATCCCATATTCCCACTTTTCCCATATTCCCATTTATCTCATTTACCCCATTTATCCCACATTCCCATTTATCCCATATTCCCTTATATACCACATGCCCATTTTTCTCATTGACCACATATTCCCATTTATCCCATTCATCCCTTGTATCGCATTATTCCCATTTATTCTATATCCCATTTATCCAATTTTCCCCACTACTCCCAAATATCCCATATTCCCACTTTCCCCATTATTCCCATTTATCCCATTATTCCCACACTCCCCATAAATCCTATATATACCATATATCCCATTTATCCCACATTACCATTTATCTCATATATCCCATTTTCCCCACTATTCCCCAATATCCCGTTCATCCCATATTCCCATATATCCCATTTTTCCCATTTATCCCATACTGCTATTATTCCTATTTGTCTCATATTCTCACATATCTCATTAATCCCATATATCCAATTATTCTCATTTATCCAATATATCACATACTCCCATACATCTGTTATATTCCGTATTTCCCATATATCCCGTATTTTCACTTATCCCATATTCCTATATATCCCATTTATCCCATATTCTGACTTATCCCATATTCCCATATATCTCACTTATATTCCCATTTATCCCATTTATCTCATATATCCCATACATGCCATTTTTCCCACTATTCCCATTTATCCCATTTTTCCCTACTATTCCCATTTTTCCCGTATTCCCATTTATCCAATTAATCTCATATTCCCATTTTCCAATTTATTCTATATATCCCATTTTTCCCATATATTCCATTTATTCAATTTTTCCCATACCTCCCATATATGCAATATATCCCCTATATCCCAAATGTCCCATTTATCCCATATTCCCATTTTTCCTATTTATTCCATATTTACATTTATCCCATTTATCCCATGTATCTCACATAAACTATTTTTCTCATTCCCATATATCCCATATTCCCATTTATCCTATTCCTATCTCTGTTCCCATTCTCATTTATCCCATTTTATCCACTATTCCCATTTTACCCATTATTCCCATATATCCCATATATCCTATTTAACCCATTTATCCTTTATATCCCATATTCCAATATATCCCATATTCCCATATATCCCACTTATCCCATATATCCCATTTAACCCATATTCCCATTTATCTCACATATCTTATATTCCCATTTATTCCAGATTTCCATATATCCCATTTATCCCATTTATCCCACTATTCCCATTTTCCCCATTTATGCCATATTCCCATTTATCCCATATTCCCACATACCTCATATATCTTATATTCCCATATATCCCATATTCATACACATCCCATTTCGCCCATATATGCCATATTCCTATTATCCCATCTATCCTATTTTTTCCATATATCCCATATTCCCCCTTATCCCATATTCCCATTTATCCCATTAATCTCATACTCCCATTTTTCCCATATACCCCATTTATCCCGTCTTCCCATTTTCCCCATCTACCTCATATTCCCATTTTTCCCATTAATCCCAAATTTCCCATTAATCCCAAATTTCCCATTAATCCCAATTTTCCCATATATCCCATATTTTCATTTACCCCATTTTCCCCACCATTCTTCTATTTATCCCATTTACACCACTTTCCCAATATTCCATATATCCTATTCATACCATATTCCCATATATCCTATATCCCATTTATCCCATATTCCCCACTATTCCCACATATCCCATGATTCTGATTTATCCCATATATCCCATATTCCCATATATATCCCATATTCCCACATATCCCATTTATCCCATAAATCCCATATTCCCACTTACGCCATTTTTCCCATATTCCCATTTAACCCATGTATCCCATGTTCCCATTTATCCCACATTCCCATTTATCCCATTTTCCCATATTCCCATATATCCCATTTATCCCATTATTCCCATTTATCCCATTTTTCCCATATTCCCATTTATCCCACATATCCCATTTTTCCCCTATATCCCATTTATCACTTATTCCTATTTATCCCATACTCCCATATATCCCATATTCCCATTTTTCCCGTTTATTCCTCATTTACATTTATCCCATTTATCCCATATATCCCATATTTCCCCTTATCCCATTTTTCCCATATATCCCATTTATCCCATATATCCCATTTTCCCATATATCCCATATTTCCCCTTATCCCATTTTTCCCATATTCCCATATATCCAATTTATCCCATTTTTCTTATATTCCCATTTATCCCATATTCCCATATATCCCACATTCCCATATATTCCATCTATCCCATTTAACCCATATTCCCAGAGATTCCATATATCCCATCTTCCCATTTTCCCCATATACCCCATTTCCCCATTTATCCCATTTTTCCCATTTTCCCATTTATCCTACATATCCCATTTATCCCATTTTCCCCATATATCCCATTTATCCCTTATCCCTATTTATCCCATATATCCCATAATCCCATTTTTCTCATTTATTCCTTATTTACGTTTATCCCATTTATCCCATATATCCCATATTTCCCCTTATCCCATTTATCCCATATATCCCATTTATCCCATATATCCCATATTTCCCCTTATCCCATATATCCCATATTCCCATTTTCCCGTTTATTCCTTATTTACATTTATCCCATTTATCCCATATTTCCCCTTATCCCATTTTTCCCATATTCCCATTGATCCCATATATCCTATTTTCCCATATATCCCATGCATCCTATTATTCCTATTTTTCCCATATATTCCATTTATCCCATATATCCCATACATCCCATATATCCCATATTCTCATTTATCCCATACATCCCATTTATCCCTATATCCAACAATTCCCACATATCCCACATTTCCCACACATCTCCTATTCCCACATTTCCCCTCCCCGCTGCGCAGCTGCCGCCCCATTCCCATTCCCATTCCCCCGCTGGGATTTGGGGTCAGAATTCCCAATTAATCCCAAACCCAACCCCACACCTGCCCCCGGCCCCGGGACACGGCAAAACCCCAAAAAAACCCCGGAAAAAACCTCGGGGTAACGGGAACGGAAAAACCCCAAATCCCAAAGGAATTTCGGGATTGGGATCACAGCTGAGCCCCGAGCCCACCCCAAATCCCAGGGGAATTTTTGGGATTGGGATCACAGCTGAGCCCCGAGCCCACCCCAAATCCCGAGGGAATTTTTGGGATTGGGATCGCAGCTGAGCCCGACACGGATGAGGAATGGGAAATAAAGGAACGGGGTGGGAGCAGCTGGGAAAAAACCCCAAAGGGATTTTTGGGATGGCAGCCGGGACAGGGAGGCAATTACAGGATTTATGGGATTTTATTGGGATTTTATGGGAATTCCCACCGGGGTCGTTATGGGAATGAAGGAGCTGCTGATCCCGAGGGGTTCTGGGATGGCCCCGCTCGGCAGCTGATCCCAAAAAAACAGGATTTGGGATATGAGGAGGGGGACAGCAGGATTTGGGGTCAGCACAGGGAAATTTCGGGATTTGGGGCCGTTATTCCCAGGTTTCATTCTTGGATTCTCAGCCTTTATTTCCCCAGTTTATTCCCAATTTTTATCCCCCGATTCCTGTGTTTATTCCCAGATTTCATTCCCAGATTTCTGGCCTTTACTCCCAGATTTTCTGGCAGTTATTCCAAGATTTCATTCCCAATTTCCCATTCTTATTCCCAGATTTCATTCCCAGGTTTCATTCCCAATTCCCTGGCAGTCATTCCCAGCTTCCATTCCCACATTCCCAGGTTTTATTCCCAGATTCCATTCCCAAATTCCCGGGGTTTATTCCTGGATTCCATTCCTGGATTTCATTCCCACATTCCCAGGGTTTATTCCTGAATTCTCGGGGTTTTTTCCCAGATTCCATTCCCAGATTCCCAGGGTTTATTCCTGGATTCCATTCCCAGATTCCTGGCTGCTTATTCCCATATTTATTCCCACATGTTATTCCCAATTTTTATTCGCAGATTTCCTCACAGTTCCACGGCCAGCAGTCGTGAGTCCAGGCTGTCCTGCTGCTGCCATTGCCACATTCCATTGCCACATTCCGGCTGTTTATTCCCAGATTCCCAGGACCATTCCCGTATTTAATTCCCAGATTTCTAGGTTTATTGCCAGATTTATTCCCAATTCCCAGAATTATTCCCATTTCCTCCTCACAGTTTCACGGCCAGCAGCCTCGAGTCCAGGCTGTCCTGCTGCTGCCATTGCCACATTCCATTGCCACATTCCCGGCTGTTTATTCCCAGATTCCCAGGACCATTCCCAGATTTTAATCCCAGATTTCTGGGTTTATTCCCAGATTTAATTCCCAGATTCCCAGCTTTATTCCCAGCTTTATTCCCAGATTTATTCCCATTTCCTCCTCACTGTTTCATGGCCAGCAGCCGTGAGTCCAGCATCCCCACATTCCCGGCTGTTTATTCCCAGATTCCCAGGGTCATTCCCAGGATCATTCCCATATTTAATTCCCAGATTTCTGGGCTTATTCCCAGATTTAATTCCCAGATTTCTGGGTCTATTCCCAGCTTTATTCCCAGAATTATTCCCATTTCCTCCTCACTGTTTCATGGCCAGCAGCCGCGAGTCCAGGCTGTCCTGTCTGACCGCATCCCCACATTCCCGGCTGTTTATTCCCAGATTCCTGAGGTCATTCCCAGGATCATTCCCAGATTTAATTCCCAGATTTCTGGGTCTATTCCCAGCTTTATTCCCAGAATTATTCCCATTTCCTCCTCACTGTTTCATGGCCAGCAGCCGCGAGTCCAGGCTGTCCTGCTTCCCGCGCATGGCCTGCATGTCGGCCAGCAGCCGCGCCACGCTGTCCTGCCGCACCCGCACCTCCTCCCCCTTCAGCGACGACACCTGGGGGGGAAAATCACAAAAAAATCACCAAAAATAGCAAAAAATGGGAATTTGGGGTGTGGGAAATGATCAGGAATTTTTGGGAATTTTTCTGAATTTTTTTGGGGTTTTTTTCCTAATTTTTTCTGATTTTTTTCTGATTTTTTTCTGAACTTCTCCTCAATTTTTTTCTGAATTTTAAAGGATTTTTTTCTGGCTTTTTTCTTTATACTTCCTGAATTTTCACAAAGTATTTAAGAATTTTTGAGAATTCAAAAGGGTTTTTAAGGATTTATTGGGAATTTTTGGGGTTTTTGGGATTTTTGTGTCCCTGTGTCTGTCCTGCCGCACCCGCACCTCCTCCCCCTTCAGCAACGACACCTGGGGGGGAAAATCACAAAAAAAATCACCAAAAATGGCAAAAAATGGGAATTTGGGATGTGGGAAATGATCAGGAATTTTGGGGAATTTTTCTCAATTTTTTTCCAATTTTTTCCTGATTTTTTCCAGATTTTTTTCTGATTTTTCGTGAATTTTTTCCAATTTTTTTCTCATTTTTTAAAAGCTTTTTTCAGCTTTTTTTCTCTATTTCTCCTAAATTTTTACAGGGTAGTTGGGAGTTTTTCAGAATTTAAAAGGATTTTTAAGGATTTATTAGGAATTTTTATGGGTTTTCAGGGAATTTTTGGGTTTTTTTGGGATTTTTGTGTCCCTGTGTCTGTGCTGGGCACCCGCAGCTCCTCCCCTGCAGAGACAAAAACTGGGGAGAAAAAAGGGGAAAAAATCACAAAAAATGGGAAAAATACCTGGAAAAAATGGAAATTTAGTATGTGGGAAATGTTCAGGAATTTTTGGGAATTTTTCTGAATTTTTTTGGTATTTTTTTCCTAATTTTTTCTGATTTTTTTCTGAACTTTCTTCCAAATTTTAAAGGATTTTTTCTGGCTTTTTTCTTTACACTTCCTGAATTTTCACAAAGTATTTAAGAATTTTTGAGAATTCAAAAGGGTGTTTAAGGATTTATTGGGAATTTTTGGGGTTTTTGGGATTTTTGTGTCCCTGTGTCTGTCCTGCCGCACCCGCACCTCCTCCCCCTTCAGCGACGACACCTGGGGGAAAAATGGGGAAAAAATCACCAAAAATGGCAAAAAATGGGAATTTGGGATGTGGGAAATGCCCAGGAATTTTGGGAAATTTTTCTGAAATTTCTGGGGATTTTTTCCAAATTTTTTCTGTTTTTTTCTGAAATTTTTCCAATTTTTTTCTGATTTTTAAAGGATTTTTTCAGCTTTTTTCCTTTACTTTTCCTGAATTTGTACAGGGTATTTGGGAGTTTTTAAGAATTTAAAAGGATTTTTAAGGATTTATTGGGAATTTTTATGGGTTTTCAGGGAATTTTTGGGGTTTTTTTTGGGATTTTTGTGTCCCTGTGTCTGTCCTGGGCACCCGTGGGTAAAAATGAGGAAAAATGGGGAAAAAATCAGAAAAAATCAGAAAAAAATGGGAATTTGGGATGCAGGAAATGTTCAGGAATTTTTGGGAATTTTTCTGAATTTTTTTGGTATTTTTTTCCTAATTTTTTCTGAATTTTTCCTGAATTTTTTCTGATTTTTAAGGCATTTTTCAGCTTTTTTTTCTCTATTTTTCCTAAATATTTACAGGGTTTTTGGGAGTTTTTGTGAATTTAAAAGGATTTTTAAGGATTTATTGGGAATGTTTATGGGTTTTCAGGGAATTTTTGGAGTTTTTCCTGGGATTTTTTTAGAATTTTTTTGGTTTTTAAAAGAATTTTTGAAGATATTTTGAAAATTCTGGGGGGATTTTTTGGCGATTTTGTTGGAGTTTTTCAGAAGTTTTTCAGAGCTTAATTTTTAATCTTTAACTCTTAATCTTTAATTTTTACCAGATCCTGGCTGATTTTTATGGAAAATTCTGGCATTTTTAGTCTTTAATTTTTAACATTTTGGGTGGTTTTCAATGGAAATTTCTGAAATTTTTAATCTTTAATTTTTACCAGATCCTGGGTGAGTTTTGGGGAAAATTCTGGGATTTTTAATATTTCATTTTTAATCTTGAATTGTTACCAGATCCTGGCTGGTTTTTTATGGAAAATTCTGGAATTTTTAATCTTTAATTTTAAGTCTTTCATTTTCAATAGATCCCCACTGGGTTTTAGGAAAAATCCTCCATTTTTTATGGATCCTGATTGGTTTTTTTGGGAAAATAATGGGATTTTAAATGGATTTCAGCTGGGTTTTGGGGCAAATTCTGGGATTTTTATCAGATCCCAGCTGGTCTTTTAATGGAAAATTCTGAATTTGTAATGGGTCCTGACTATTTTTAATGGAAAATTCTGGAATTTTTAATGGATCCTGACTGTTTTTTTATGGAAAATTCTGGAATTTTTATTCTGGAATTGTTAACAAATCCTGGCTGGGTTTTGGGGCAAATTCTGGAATTTTCAACCTTTAATTTTTAATCTTTAGTTTGTACCAAATCCTGGCTGGGTTTAATGGCAAATTCTGGAATTTTTAATATTTAACAGAAGCTGGCTGGTTTTTAATGGAAAATTCTGGGATTTTTAATGGATCCTGGCTGGGTTTTTTATGGAAAATTCTGAAATTTTTAATCTTTAATTTTTACCAGATCCTGACTGATTTTTACAAAAAATTTGGGAATTTTAAATGGATCCTGGCTGGTTTTTATGGCAAATTCTGGGATTTTTAATCTTCAATGTTTACCAGACCCTGACTGGAAAATTATGAATTTTTACCATTTTTTAAATAGATCCTGGCTATTTTTTCATGGAAAATTCTGGATTTTTCCCAGCTCCTGGCTGGTTTTTAATGGAGAATTCTGAATTTTTAATGGGTCTCAGCTGCTTTTTGGGGCAAATTCTGGAATTTTTAATCTCTAATTTTTACCAGATCCTGACAGGATTTCTATGGAAAATTCTGGAATTTTTAATCTTTAATTTTTAACAGATCCTGGCTGGAATTTAATGGAAAATTCTGGGATTTTTAATCTTTCATTTCTACCAGATCCTGATTGGTTTTTAAAGAAAATTCTGAGATTTTTACCAGATCCTAGCAGATTTTTGGGGCAAATTCTGGGATTTTCAATCTTTAATTTTTAAGTCATTCCTGGCTGGTTTTTCATGGAAAATCCTGGAATTTTTCCAGCAAATTCAGGAATTCAGACTCATGCTGGTGGCTCCTCTTGATGTTCTCCAGCAGCTGCTCCTGGCCTGGGTTTTATGGAAAATTCTGAATTTTACCAGATCCTAGTTAGCTTTTCATGGAAAATTCTGGAATTTTGAATGGATCCTGACAGTTTTTAAATGGAAACTTCTGGAACTGAGACTCACGCTGGTGACTCCTCTTGATGTTCTCCAGCAGCCGCTCCTGGGTTTTATGGAAAATTCTGGATTTTGAATGGAAAACTCTGGATTTTTCATGGAAAATTCTGGATTTTCCATGGAAAATCCTGGATTTTAGTGGAAATTTCTGGAACTCAGACTCACACTGGTGACTCCTTTTGATGTTCTTGAGCAGCTGCTCCTGGGTTTTATGGAAAATTCTGGAATTTTTAATGAACCCTGACTATTATTTTATGGAAAATTCTGAGTTTTTAATGGAAAATTCTGGGTTTTTAATGGAAAATCCTGGATTTCCATGGAAATTTCTGGAACTGAGACTCACGCTGGTGACTTTCCTCTTGATGTCCTCGAGCAGGCGCTCCTGGGTTTAATGGAAAATTCTGAATTTTTAATGGACCCTGACTGGTTTTAATGGAAAATTCTGGATTTTTCATGGAAATTCCTGTATTTTTCGTGGAAAATTCAGGATTTTAACAGAAATTTGAGGTTTTGACTCACGCTGGTGACCTTCCTCTTGATGTTCTCGAGCAGGCGCTCCTGGGTTTTATGGAATATCCTGAATTTTTAATGGACCCTGACTGGTTTTTATGGAAATTTCTGTATTTTCCATGGAAATTTCTGGAACTCAGACTCACGCTGGTGACCTTCCTCTTGATGTTCTCGAGCAGGCGCTCCTGGCCGCGCAGGAAGAACGGGTGCTGGAACTCGGTGTCGTCCTTGTCCGGCTTCACCAGCCCGCCCTGCTCGATGTGCACCACCTTCCTGAAACCGTCTGAAACGGGGGAGAAACGGGAAATGTTGGGGAAATGTTGGGGAAATAGGGGGGGGAAATATGGGGAAAATTTAGGGAAAGTTTCGGAATAAATGGGGAAAAATATGGGGAAAATATGGAGAAAAATTGGGAAAAAATGGGGAAAAATCTGGGAATAAATGGGGAAAAATATGGAGAAAATAAACGGGAAAAAACAGGAATAAATGGGGAAAAAATATGGGGGAAAAATGGGGAAAAATATGGAGAAAATAAACGGGAAAAAACAGGAATAAATGGGGAAAAATATAGGGGAAAAATGGGGAAAAATCTGGGAATAAATGGGGAAAGATATGGGGGAAATATGGAGAAAAATTGGGAATAAATGGGAAAAAACAGGAATACATGTGAATAAGTTAGGGAATAAATGGAAAAAAATCTGGGAGTAAATAAGGAAAAAATAGGGGAAAAAATGGGAATAAAAATGGGAATAAATGGGGAAAATACAGGAAAAAGTTTGGGAAAGACAGGGAATAAATCCAGGAATAAATGGGAAAAAATCTGGGAATAAGTGGGTAAAAATGGGAATAAATATGGGAATAAATGAGGAAAAAATGGGAATTTTTTCCCAGATTTTTTCCCATTTATTCTGCGACTTTTACAGAGAATAAGTGGGAAAAAAATCCAGGAAAAAACAGGGAAAAATGGGAAAAAATTTGGGAATAAATGGGGAAAAATTGGGGAAAGTTGGGAAAATATCCAGGAACAAATCTGGGAATAAATGGGAATAAACAGGAAAACAAATCCGGGAATAAATGGGGAAAAATTTGGAAAAAACCTGGGAAAACAGGGGAAAAAATCCAGGAATAAATGGGATAAAAATGGGAAAAAATGGGAATAAATACGGGAAAAATCCGAGAATAAATAGGAAAAATTTCGGGGAAAACCGGGGAATAAATGGCGGAAAATGGGGAAAAATTCAGGAATAAATATGAAAAAATGGGGGAAAAAGGGAAAAAATCTGGGACTAAATCTGGGAATAAATGGGAAAGAATCCAGGAAAAAATCCGGGAATAAATGGGGAAAATTATGGGGAAAATATGGGAAAAAATGGGCAAAAATATGGGAAAGAAAGGGAATAAATGGGAAAAAAATCTGGGACTAAATCAGCAAAAAATAGGGGAAAAAATGGAATAAAAATGGGAATAAAAATAGGAATACATGGGGAAAAAACTGGGAAAAAATCTGGGAAAAATTCGAGAAAAAAAAATGGGAAAAAAATTCGGGGACAAATCTGGGAATAAATGGGGAAAAATCCGGGAAAAAATGGGAAAAAATCTGGGATAAAATATGGGAAAAATTCGGGAAAAAATCTGGGAATAAGCGGGAAAAAATTCGGGAAACTAACGGGGAAAAATCCAGGAACAAATGGGAATAAATCCAAGAACAAATGCGGAAAAATCCAGGAATAAAAATGGGAATTAATGGGACTTTTTTCCGGGATTTTTTTCTCATTTATTCTGATTTTTCCCCATTTATTGCCATTTATTCCCAGAATTATTCCTTGATTTTTTCCCATGTATTCCCAGATTTTTTCCCAGATTTCTTCTGGGAATAAATGGGGAAAAAAATCCAGAAAAAAATCCTGGAATAAATGGGAAAAATGGGAATACAAATGGGGAAAAATCCGGGAAAAAATGGGGAAAAGTCTGGGAATAAATGGGGAAAAAAATGGGGAAAAATCTGGGAACAAATGGGAATAAACAGGAAAACCAATCCAGGAACAAATGGGAAAAAGTCTGGGGAAAAATCCAAGAAAAAATGGGAAAAAATCCAGAAATGAATGGAAAAAAATCTGGGAATAAATCTGGGAAAAATTGGAAAAAAATCTGGGAAAAATACAGGAAAAAATGGGAAAAAATCTGGGGGAAAAATCTGAGAATAAATCCGGCAAAAAATGGGGAAAATCTCTGAATAAAGGGGAAAAAATCCAGGAATAAATGGGGAAAAACTGGGGGAAAATCTGGGAATACATGGGAAAACATTCAGGAATAAAAATGAAAAATGGGGAAAAATTTGGGAAAAAATCCGGGAATAAATGGGAAAAAATCTGGGAATAAATCTGGGAATAAATGGGAATGGGAAAATAATCCTGGAGAAAATGGGGAAAAATCTGGGAATAAATGAGAAAAAATTCCTGGAATAAATGGGAAAAAATCCAGAAAAAATCTGGGAATAAATGGGGAAAAAATCTGGGAATAAATGGGAATGAGTGGGGAAAAAATGGGAATGGAAAAAAAATCCTAGAGAAAATGGGGAAAAATCTGGGAATAAATGAGAAAAAATTCCTGGAATAAATGGGGAAAAAATCCAGGAAAAAATGGGAATAAATGGAATAAATCTGGGAATTCCGGGGTTGCACTGATGGGAACGGCTCCATCCCAAAATTCCTGGAATTTTTGGGATTTTGGCACCACCTGGTGGAGGCTGAGTGGAAAATTGGGAAAAAATGGGGAAAATTCAGGAAAATAATGGGAAAAAACTCTGGGAATAAATGAGAATAAACATGAAAAAATCCAGGAATAAATCTGGGAAAATACCCAGGAATAAATGGGAAAAATCCCCGAATAAATGGGAATGAAAAAGGGAATAAATGGGAAAAAAAAATAGAAAAAAAATGGGAAAAAATCCGGGAATAAAATGGGAAAAACTGTGAAAAAATCGGGGAATAAATGGGGGAAAAAAGGGAAAATATCCTGGAATAAATGGGGAAAAAAGGGGGAAAATCTGGCAAAAAAATCTGGGAATAAACGGGAAAAAATGAGAAATAATCTGGGAATAAATACAGAAAAAATTCTGGGGAAAAAAATCTGGGAAAATTCAGGGAATAATGGGAAAACATACAGGGAAAATATGGGGGAAAATCCAGGAAAAAATAAGAATAAATCCAGGAATAAATGGGAAAAAAATAGGAAGAAAAAAACTGGAAAAAACTGGGTAAAAATCCAGGAATAAATGGGGAAAAAAATCCGGGAATAAATGGGAATAAATGGGGAAAAGAATCCATGAAAAAAATTGGGAATAAACTCAGGAGTAAAGAGCAATAAA
>JAWWEX010000349.1:0-16107 GCA_035583215.1 Arremon brunneinucha
TCTCCCGGTTCCCCCTGATCCCCCCGCTGTCCCCCCGTGTCGCCGCCGCTCCGGGGGCGGCCCCGCGGGCCATGGGCGAGCCCAACCTGCTGAACCCCGGCTTCGTGGGGCCGCTGCTCAACATCCACACGGGCGACGCCTTCTACTTCCCCAACTTCCGCGCGTCGGGCGCGCAGATCCCGGCGCTGCCGTCGCTGCCGTACCCGCGCCGCGACAACTTCGCCTCGCTGCCCGCCTGGGCGCCCGCGGAGCCGTGCGCGCCCTACGCGCAGCCCTACCTGGGCTTCGGCCGCGCCTGCGAGCTCGCCCGCCCCGACGACGGCAAGTGCTGCTATCGCGACAGCGGCGACGGCAAGGGCCGCGAGGGCCGGGACGCGGCGCTGCTGCCGCTGGAGCCGCCGCCGAGCGCCGGGAGCGCCCCGAACGGCGGCGGCCATTTGGGGAACAACCCCGGGAGTTTGGGCAACCCCGGGGCGCCGTTCGGCAAGTTCGAGTTCGGCGGCGCCGAGGGCGGCGCGCAGGAGGCGCAGGGGTGCCCCGGGCTGGAGGCGGACCCGGCGGCGGCGCTGATCGGGGACGGGGGAAAGGGAGACCCGGCCGGGCTGCTCTCACCGCTGGGTGCCTCAGGGAACGGTGAGACAATGGGGTTTGGGGTGAATTTTGGGGGTTTTGGGGTTTTTGGGGGGGTATTGGAAGGGGTGCCCCGGGCTGGAGGCGGACCCGGCAGCGGCGCTGATCGGGGACGGAGGGAAGGGGGACCCGGCCGGGCTGCTCTCACCGCTGGGTACCTCAGGGAACGGTGAGACTGCGGGAATTGGGGTTTTTTGGGGGTTTTGGGGGTTTTTGGGGTTTTTTTGGGTTTTTCTGGAGGTGGTTTTGGTGGGTATTGGACTGCTTTGGGAAGGGCTGTCCCCGGGAATGAAGGGGATGCGCCCGGGCTGCTGTCACTGCTCGGCGCCGGAGGGAACGGTGAGAGAGCGGGATTTTGGGGTTTTTGGGGTTTTTTGGGGGTTTTGGGGCTTTTTTTGGTGGCTATTGGACTGTTTTGGGAAGGGTTGTCCCCGGGAATGAAGGGGACCCGCCCGGGCTGCTGTCACTGCTCATGTTCAGTGGAACTGGTGAGAGAGCGAGATGGGGGTTTTGGGGTGGCTTTGGGGTTTTTTGGGATTTTTTGGGGTGAGTTTCGGGGATTTTGGGGCATTTCATTTCGGTGGGTATTGGAAGGGTTGTCCCCGGGAATGAAGGGGATGGGCCCGGGCTGCTGTCACCGCTCGGTGCAGGCAGAGCTGGTGAGACAGCGGAGTTTGGGGCTTTTTGGGGTGATTTGGGGCTTTTGGGGTCGTTTGGGGCTTTTGGGGTGGTTTTGGGCTCTTGGTTTGTTTTTTGGGGGGATTTTTTTGGTTTTTTGGGAGGATTTTGGAAGGGTTGTCCCCGGGAATGAAGGGGATGCGCAGGGCGTGTGTCACCGCTCAACACAGGCTGAGCTGGTGAGAAAAGGGTGATTTGGGGTTTTTTGGGGTGGTTTGGGGGTTTTGGGGTGGTTTAGGGTTTTTTTACGGTGGTTTTGCGGGCTTTTGGGGGGCTTTTGGGATTTTGGGGGGTTTTTTTGGTGGGTGTTGGAAGGGTTTGCCCCGGGAATGAAGTGGGGCTGGTGCCGCCCCTCAATGCCAGCAGAGCTGATGAGACAACGGGGATTTGGGGCTTTTTGGGGTGGTTTTGGGGTTTCTTTGGGGTTTTGGGTTTTTTTAGGGTTTATTTGGGGTTATTTTGGGGTTTCAGAGGGTTTTCTTGGTGGGTATCGAAAAGGTTTTCCCCGGGAATGAAAGGGATCTGGTGGGGCTTGTGTCGCACATGAATGTGGGGAGAGGTGGTGAGAAAATGGGATTTTGGGTTTTTTTGGGTTTTTTTTTGGGTATTTTTGGTTTTTTGGAGGGTTTGGGGTTTTTTGAGGGGTTTTGGAAGGGATTTTTGGTGGGTTTTGGAAGGGTTTTAGAAGCGGATCTGGCGGGGCTGGTGTCACCCCTGAACACGGGGAGAGGTGCTGAGAAAATGGGGTTTGGGCTGATTTATGGGCATTTTGGGGGTGGTGAGAGAACAGGAATGGGGTTTTGGGGCGGGTTTGGGGTTTTTTAGAGCTTCGGGATTTTTTTTGGAGATTTTTTTGGGTTTTTAGACCTTTTTTGGTGGGTGCTGGAAAGGTTTTCCCCAGGGACGAGGGGGACACGTCGGGGTTGGTGTCACCCCCGAGCGCTGTAACAGAACGGGGATTTTGGGGTTTTTGGGCGGATTTGGGTTTTTTGGGGGATTCTGAGAGGTTTTTTGGGAGGTTTTGGGGTTTTTTTTTAGGGGATTTAGAGGGATTTTGGAGGAGTTTTGGGATAAAAGCACGCGCTTGGTTTGGGGTCACCCCTGAACGTGGGGAGCGCTGGAGAGAGCCCGGGAATGGGGATTTTTGGGGTTATTTTGGTTTTTTTGGGTTTTTTTTGGGCTTTTTGGGGCTTTTTTGGGGTTTTTTGGGCTTTTATAGCGTTTAGTGATGGGTATTGAAAGGGTTGGAAGGAATTTCCCCGGGTTTGGGGAAAAATTTGGGGTTTGCTGGGGTTGGTGTCACCTTGAGCGCAGGGAGCCTGGAAATGGGATTTGGGTTATTTTGGGGTTATTTTGGGGGTTTTAGGGTTTTTTAATGTTTTTGTGGTGGATGTTGGAAAGGTTTTCCCTGGGGATGAAGGGGACGGAGCGGGGCTGAGGACACGGGCGGTGGTAGAGCCCGGAAATTGAAATTTTTGGGGATTTTTGGAGGTTTTTTTGTGTTTTTTTTTTAGGGTGTTTTGGGTTTTTTTGGGTTGGTTTTGGGGTTTTTTGGGGTGGTTTTGGGGTTTTTGGAAGGATTTTTTAGGGTGGGTCCCTGGGAATAAAAGGGGACACGGCGGGGTTGGGGTCACCCCGAATGGTGGCTCCGGTCAGGTCATAAAAAAGGCGGGTTTGGGGTTTTTAGGCATTTTTGGGTTTTTGGGGGGTTTTTGGGGTGTTTTGGAAGGGTTTTGGGGTTTTTGAGGGTTTTTTTAGGGGATATTGGGAGGATTTTGAGGATTTTTGTCCCATGAACAAAGGGGACAAAGCGGGGTTGGGGTTTGCAGGGTGGTCAAGTTCTGAAAATTGGATTTTTGGGTTTTTTGGGTTGGTTTTGGGGGATTTTTGGGATTTTCTTGATTTTTGAAGGGATTTTTGGCCGCTTTTTGAAGGATTTCCCGGAAATTTGGGGTTTTGTGCGGTCGGGGTCGTCCCAAAAGCACAGAGCGGGGTTCGGGTCCTAAAAAAGGGGAAATTTGGGGTTTTTTTGAGGATTTAAAGGGTTTTCCCAAGAAATTTGGGGTTCGGAGGGGTTGGTGGCACCCCTGAACCCCAACAGGGACGGTCAGGGTCTAAAAAAAGCGGATTTGGGGTTTTTGGAGGGGTTTTGGCGTTTTGGAGGGGCTTGGGGCGTTTTGGGGGAGTTTTTGAGGGATTTTGGGGTTTTTGTAGGGATTTTGGGGGGAATTTTAAAGGGTTTGGGGATTTTTGGAGGGTTTTTATGGAAGGGTTTTTTGAGGGATTTTTTGGTTTTTTTTTGAGGGTTTTTGGAGGGGATTTGGGGTTCGCTGTCACCCCTGAACCCTGGCAATGGTGGCGAGGTCCTAAAACCAGAATTTTTTGGGGTTAATTTTCGGGGTTTTTGGTGAAATTCGGGGTTCGGCGGGGTCGGTGTCAGCCCTGAACCTTGGCAGCGGCGCGAAGGTGCAAAAAAGGAAATTTTGGGGTTTTTTTTGGGGTTTTTGGGGTGTTCTGGATGGGATTTGGGGTGATTTAGGGAGGTTTTGGGTTGCTTGAGAGAGATTTTGGGGTGTTTTAGAGGGGTTTTGGGGTTATTTAGAGGGGTTTTGGGGTATTTTGGAGGGGTTTTGGGGTGTTTTGGAAAGGTTTTGGATGGGAATTTTGGGTTAGGCAGGGTACAGAGCAGGAATGGGAATTTTGGGGTTTTTTGGGGGGTTTTGGGGTGAAATTCGGGGTTCCGGGCGCTGTGGGGTCAGGCCGCTAGGGGTAGCAGCGAAATCCCGAATGTTTTATGGGATGCCGCCGCCGCTTTTAAGAGAAAAGCCGTAAAAAAGGAAATTTCCCATAAAAAACGCGGCCGGAGTGGCGGCGGCGGCCGGAGGGGCGGAAAAAAGGGAAAAAACGGGAAAAAAAGGGAAAATACCCCAAAAAAATCAACCTCGGGGAGAGATTTTGGGGTCACGGGGGAGGGAAAATGGGGAAAAATTGGGGGAAAAAAAAGGAGATTTTGGAAGAAAAACCGACCCGAGGTTGGGGGTCACGAATGGGGAGGGGGAAAATGGGAAAAAATAAAGAAATCATTGAAAAACCCAAAAATCAAAAATCCCAGGGCTGGGATTTGGGGACAGTCCCGGATTTTGGGGTTTTTCCCCAATTTTTTTGGAGAATTCTGAATTTCCCGCAGCCCCGAAGCTTTGGGTATTGGGAAAAAGGGAAAAAGGGAAAGTGGAATTTTGGAGAGAGATTTTGGGGGGAAAAAGGGAAAAAAGGGGGTTTGGGGAGGGGTTTTGGGGGAAAAAAGGGAAAAGGGGCATTTTGGGAAGGATTTTAGCGGAAAAAAGGAAAATTGAGCATTTCGGGGAGGATTTTTACCGGGAAAAGGGAAAATGGAGCGTTTCGGGGAGGTTTTTGAGCGGAAAAAACATTTCGGGGAGGATTTTTTAGCGCAAAAAAGGGAAATTGAGCATTTCGGGTGGGTTTTTATGGAAAAGGGGCATTTCGGGGAGGATTCTTTACGGGAAAGACGAAAATTGAGCATTTCGGGGAGGTTTTTAGCAGAAAAAAGGAAATTAAATACTTCGGCGAGGCTTTTTTGGGGCAGAAAGGGAAAAAGAGCATTTCGTGGGGGATTTTTTAGCGGGAAAATGAACATTTCAGGGAGTTTATTTTAGAAGGAAAATGAACATTTCAGGGAGGTTTTTTAGCTGGAAAATGAACTTTTCGGGAAGGTTTTTTTAGAGAGAAAAGGAACATTTCGGGAAGGTTTTTTTAGCGGGAAAATGAACGTTTCAGGCAAGACTTTTAGAAGAAAAACGGGAAATTGAACCTTTCAGGGGAGCTTTTTTCGCGGCAAACCCGCACAGATCATCACGGCGCCGCATTTTCCCCCCAAAACCCGTGAAAAAAATCGACATTTTCGGTGTGGAAAATCCATTTTTTGACGGGGAAAATCCATTTTTTTTTCGGGGAAAATCCTTTTTTTGACGGGGAAAATCCCTTTTTTTTTGGGGAAAATCTATTTTTTGACGGGGAAAATCAATTTTTTGACGGGGAAAATTCCATTTTTTTTCGGGGAAAATCCATTTTTTTTCGGGGAAAATCCATTTTTTGACGGGGAAAATTCCATTTTTTTTCGGGGAAAATCCATTTTTTGACGGGGAAAATTCCTTTTTTGACGGGAAAAATCCATTTTTTTTCGGGGAAAAATCCATTTTTTGACGGGGAAAACTCATTTTTTGACGGGGAAAACTCATTTTTTTTCGGGGAAAATCAATTTTTTTTCGGGAAAAACCCCGATCTCGCTGTTTTCCGCAGGCGCGCCGTGGTACCCGCTGCACACGCGGTCGCGCAAGAAGCGCAAGCCGTACTCGAAGCTGCAGCTGGCCGAGCTGGAGGGCGAGTTCCTGGTGAACGAGTTCATCACCCGCCAGCGCCGCCGAGAGCTCTCGGACCGCCTCAACCTCAGCGACCAGCAGGTCAAAATCTGGTTCCAGAACCGCCGCATGAAGAAGAAGAGACTCCTCCTCCGCGAGCAGGCGCTCAGCTTCTTCTAGGGGCAAAAAACCCGGCGGAAAAAGCCCCAAATCGGGCCGAGAAAAGCCCCAAACTCGGCCCGGGTCGGGGTTGGGACGCGGCGGGGAAAGGAGGGAAAATTGAGGTTTTTTCCCCCAAAAAAAACGGCCCCGAGAGGACTCGGAGCGATGAGGAGCGCGGGGAGATGGAAATGAGAATGAATTGAGAATTTTGGGAGTGCGGGAAATGGAGGAAATGGAGATGGAAATGAGAATGAATTGAGAATTTTGGGAGTGGAGAAAATGGAGGAAATGGAGATGGAAATGAGAATGAATTGAGAATTTTGGGAGTGGAGAAAATGGAGGAAATGGAGATGGAAATGAGAATGAATTGAGAATTTTGGGAGTGCGGGAAATGGAGATGGAAATGAGAATTAATTGTAAATATCGCCAGTGGAGGAAATGAGGAGGATTGGATGGAAATGGAGATGGAAATGAGAATTAACTGTGAATTTTGGGAGCGCGGGAAATGAGGAGAATTGGATGGAAATGGAAATGAGAATTAATTGTAAATATCGGGAATGGAGGAAATGGAGATGGAAATGAGAATTAAGGAGGATTGGATGGAAATGAGAATTAATTGTGAATATCGGGAAATGAGGAGAATTGGAAATGGAGATGGAAACGAGAATTAATTGTGAATATCGGGAAATCAGGCAATGGAAATGGAAATGAGAATTAATTGTAAATATCGGGAATGGAGGAAATGGAGATGGAAATGAGAATTAATTGTGAATATCGGGAAATGAGGAGAATTGGAAATGGAGATGGAAATGAGAATTAAGGAGGATTGGATGGAAATGAGAATTAATTGTGAATATCGGGAAATGAGGAGGATAGGATGGAAATGGAGATGGAAACGAGAATGAATTGTAAATATTGGGAAATGAGGCAATGGAAATGGAAATGAGAATTAAGAAGGATTGGATGGAAATGAAAATTAATTGTAAATATCGGGAGTGGAGAAAATGGAGGAAATGGAGGAGGATTGGATGGAAATGGAGATGGAAATGAGAATTAATTGTGAATATCGGGAAATGAGGAGGATTGGATGGAAATGAGAATTAATTGTGAATATCGGGAATGGAGGAGGATTGGATGGAAATGAGAATTAATTGTGAATATCGGGAATGGAGGAGGACTGGATGGAAATGGAAATGCGAATTAATTGTAAATTTTGGGAGTGGAGAAGGATTGGATGGAAATGAGAATTAATTGTGAATATCGGGAAATGAGGAGGATCGGATGGAAATGAGAATGAATTGTGAATATCGGAATGGAGGAAATGAGGAGGAGGAGGAGGAGGAGGAAGGGGCGGTTTGGGTGAGCGGGCCCGGCTCGGGCAGGAGCGCCCGGAATTCCCGGATTTCACCCCAAAATCCCGGCCTGGGATTGAGGGAAGGGTTTGGGGTGTAAAGAGGGAGAAAAGCAGCGAAAATTCGGGAATTTTTGGGGAGAAATGGAGGAAAAATGAGGCGGCGACAGAAGGAATCGGTGATTGGGTGGAAAATGGGAAATTTTTGGCCGAAATTAAGGAAATTGGGGAGAAAATGGAGGTGGAATCCTAAAGGATCTTAAATTTGGGTGGAAAATGGGAACTTTTTTTTTTTTGAATGAAGAAATTTGGGGGGAAACGGGAAAATCGACGTGGCGCCCTAAATAATCTAATTTAGGTGGAAAATGGGAATTTTTTTGGTCGAAATGAAGGAAATTCGGGGAAAAATCGAGGTGGAATCCTAAAGGATCTTTAATTTAGGTGGAAAACGGGAATTTTTTTGTTGGAATGAAGGAATTTGGGGGGAAATAGGAAAATCGAAGTGCAGTCATGAAGAAGCTTTAATTTAGGTGGAAAATGTGAATTATTTTTGGTCAAAATGAAGGAAATTGGGGCGAAATGGGGAAAATCGAGGCGGTGCCCTAAAGAATCAATTGGAGTGGGAAATGAGATTTAAATCCTGATTTAAATCCCGATTTTTTTGCCTTTTCGGGGTCCAGGAATGGGATTTTCCCATTTTTTCTCCTCCGTTTTGGTGGAATTCTGCGCTCGAGGCGCTTTGGGGATTTTCGGCATTTGGGGAAGGGAAGCAGAAAAATGGGGGGAATTTAGGGGAAAATGGGATTTTCCAGCGGAGGAGGAATTCGGGGGAATTCCGTGGAAAATCGGGATTTTCCCACGCGCCGCGTTCACGGTCACGGCCGCGCCGCTTTCATGGGCGAATCCCGAAAAAACCCGGGAAAATCCCAAAAAACCCGGGAAAATCCCCCCAAAAAACGGGAAAATCCCAAAAAAACCCGGGAAAATCCCCCCAAAAACCCGGGAAAATCCCAAAAAACCTGTCTGGAAGAAGATTTTCCATTTTCCGGCCCCTTTTTTCCTCCTCCAGCGTCTCCTTCTCCTTTTTCCCCTTTTTCACCCATTTTTCCGATTTTCCCCGCTTTTTTCCTCGTTTTTCTCCCGATTTTTTCCCAATTTTCCCCATTTCTCCCCTTTTCCCCCATTTTCCCCCTCTCCGAGCCGCCTCGGGGCCGTGCAATAAATCCCCAAACGCCCCCAAATCCCCATTTTGGGGCAGTTTCACGTGCAATGGGAAAATTCCATTTTTTGGGGGGGAATTTTGGGGTTTTGGGGCTTCCCGAGGAGATTTTGGGGCCGTTTCGTGTCCTGAGGGTGCGGAAATCACCGGAAAAATCCAAATTTTGGTGAATTTTGGGTCCTAACCCCCTCCGGGAAGGGGAGGAGGGCGGGACCTCGGAATTTTGGGGGATTTACCCCAAAAATCCCAAATGGAGCCGCGGCCCCCGGGGAAATCCAAGTAAAATGAAATGAAATGAGAACGAAATGGGAATAAAGGGAGAATTTAACGGAAAACTGGAAACAAAAGGAAAATCAAAGGGAAAAGAGAGACTGGAATGAGAATAAAGGGAAAAAATGGAAATAAAATGGAAATAAAATGGAAATGTGGAGCTGAAATGGGAATGAAATGGAAATACGGGAGTGAAAGGAAAATGAAATGGGAAAAAAAAGGAAATTAAATGGAAAAATGAGAAGGAAACGGAAAAAAGAGAATGAAATGAAAATATAATGTGAATAACGTGAAAATATGGAAGCGGAAGGAAAACGAAATGGAAAAAGAAGAGAATAAATTGTAAAAAATCCAAATAAAATGTGAATAAATGTGAATAAAGGAAATTGCGATTCCCGAGCCTCCCCCGCGGCATCGGCAGCGAAAATGCCCCAAAAATGCCCCAAAAATGCCCCAAAATGCCCCAAAAATGCCCCAAAATCGGGAATTTCTGCCCCATCCCCGCGTTAATGAATCCGGCATTAATTAATGAGCGCGGTAATTGCGGGCAATGCGCGGCCGCGGTTCCTCCGCGCACAAAGCTCCGGCAATTAACGGGGGTAATTAATGAGGGGTTAATTAATTAATGAATGCGCTGAGGGGAATAAAGAATAAAGGAACTCAGCCCAAAGCCGCGCCGGGACCCTGTGTTGTATTTTATTTTATTTTATTTTGTTTTATTTTATTTTATTTTATTTTAATTTATTTTATTTTATTTTATTTTATTTTATTTTATTTTATTTTATTTTATTTTATTTTATTTTATTTTATTTTATTTTGTATTTTATTTTTCTTGGTTTTGTACTTTTATTTTTTATATTTATTTTTCTAATTTTGTAGGATTTGAAAATTATTTTTCTATCTCTATTTCTATTATTGCTTTATTGCTAAATTATTACTTCTTTTCTTTGTTATAATTATTACTGTCATTATTGTTATTAGTGATTAAAATGAAAAATCGCCCCTGAACCTCATCAAAACCGAGAGAAAAATCAAAATATTCGCGGGTTTTTTTTACCTTTTAAGGTGACAATAATTTTAAAAGGCGATGAAGAGAAATGGGCTGAGAAATTCAAAATATCGAGGGGGAAAAATCCCAGGAAAACAGAAATTCCGGGAGATAAAAAGCTGAAATTTGGATTTTTTTGAGAAGCCTGAACGAGGGGCTCCTGTTGGGAATTTGGGATCCTTTTTCCAGCCCGAAACCTCCCCAAAAATGGGGAATAATTTGAATTTTCAGAGCCTCAATTGCAGCGAAAAACCCGGGGGAAGAAGGGGAGGAAATGAGGAAAAAACGGGGAAAAATGGGGAAAAAATCAGGATAAAAATCAGGATAAAAAACAGGATAAAAAGTCAGTATTAAAAAATCGCTTTTTTTATTTGCTGGCTGGCTGGGCCCGGAGGAGCCCCGGGGGGTTTTAATTAACGAGAATTAATTAATGAGGGAATCAGGGAATGAATGGAGGAGCCTCGTTGAGGGGAGATGGATGAAGGCCGCGGGAACCGGGGCGGGAATGGGGAGAAAAACCCGAAATTAAAGAGAAAAATCCGAAATAAAAAAGGAAAACCCGAAATAAAAAAGGAAAACCCGAAATTAAAGAGAAAAACCCCAAATAAAAAAGGAACACTCGAAATAAAAAAGGAAAACCCGAAATAAAAAAGGAAAACCCGAAATAAAAAAGGAAAACTCGAAATAATTTTTGGCTTTTTATATTCCCTTCCCCCCCTTTTTAATTCCCCTTTTTTCCCCTTTATTTTTTTCTTTTTTCCCCTTTTTTATTCCCATTTTCCCCCTCCCCGTTCCCCCCTTTTCCCCTTGAATTTCCGCTCCTTTTTTCCCCATTTTCCCTTTTTTTCCCCTTTTTCCCCATTTCTCCCTCCCGAAGGGATCGAGGCCTTTTGGGATCTTTCGGGACCTCGGTTCCGTTTTTTGGGGTTTTTTTCCTACCTGGGATCCATTTTTGGGGCCTTTTGGGACCTTGAACCAAATTTTAGAGTCCGGTGGGACCTCGGATCCGTTTGTGGGATCTTTTAGCACCTTGGATCCATTTTTGGGATTTTTTTTTTGACCTTGAATCCATTTTTGAGGACTTTTATGACCTCGGGTCAATTTTTAGGGTTTTTGTGGACCTCGGATCCCTTTTTGGGGTCCTACCCCGATATTTCCCCCTCAAATCCTCCCTTCCCTCCTTTGCCCCCCTGAACCCCAAACCCCAAAAATCCCAAACCCCAAAAATCCCAAACCCCAAAAATGCCAAACCCCAAAAAACCCCAAAACCCCAAAAACCCCAAAACCCAAATCTCAAACCCCAAACTAAAAATCTCAAACCCCCCAAATCCCCAAACCCCAAAATTCCAAACCCCAAAAATCCCAAAACCCCCAAACCCCAAAAACTCCAAACCCCAAAATCCCCAAAAAACCCCAAAAACCCCAAACCTCCTAAAATTCCGGCTTTTCCAGGCCCATCCCCTGCCCGCTTTTATTGGGATTTTATTGGGTTTTCATTGGGATTTTATTGGGATTTCATTGGGATTTCATTGGGATTTCATTGGGATTTTATTGGGATTTCATTGGGATTTCATTGGGATTTCATTGGGATTTTATTGGGATTTCTGCCCCTTTCGGGATTTTTGCGGCTCCGAGGTTCCAAAGCGGCCGCTCCTCCCCAGCGCCGCCATTTCCTGCTCCGAACCCCAAAATCCCATTTTTCCCCCATTTTTCCCCCATTTTTTCCCATTTTTCCCCATTTTTTTCCCCTTTTTTCCCACCCCAAATCCCCCGATCCCGACCCCAAAACGGAACCAAATCCTAAAATCGCGGTTTTGGGGTTTTTTTCCTTTATTGAAGCAGCAAAAATCCCGATTTTCCCGGCGGGGCTTTGTTCTTGTTGTGAGGATTTTTTTAAGGGGAAAATCGGATTTTTTGGGGCGGAAAAAGGAGAATTTGCGGGGAAATTCTCAGCTTTTTGTGGGCTCGGAGCGGATTTTGGGGGGAAAACGCGGGAAAGGCAAAAACGCGGCGGAAAAACCCCAAACGTGAATTTGCCATAAAAAATCCCCTTCCCCCAGCCCAAACCCGCCGGAAAAGGGCGGAAATTCCCAATTTTGAGGCGTTTTTGGGCGGATTTTGGTGCATTTTGGGGCCGGGCTGGGGATTTTCGGGGTTTTTATAGAACCCGGGTGTGTAAATTCGGATTTTTGGGGATTTTTGCGCCTTTTCCGCCGCATTTGGCGGAGTTTCCGCGGGAGGAGCCGCCGCGATTCCGCCTGGGTGGGCGGGCAAAGTGAAGGTCAAGTTAAGCTCGGCCTAAGCGGCGCCCGCTCCCTTTTTGCCCTTTTTTCCCCTTTTTTCCCCTTTTTTCCCCCTTAATTTTACCCAAAATCCCAAATCCGCCCCCCCCTTTGCACCCCCAAACCCGCAGGATCGATTTCAGAGAAGATTTTCCCCAAAAAATTCCGATTTTTCCCTCTAAAATCTGATTTGTTTTTCCTCTTTTTTCCCCCTCCACGAGGCGTTAAATTATTTTTCTTTTTTTTTTCCTCCTTTTTCCCCGATTTCCCCCTTTTCCCCCCATTTTAGGGAAGATTTTCCCTCCAAATTCGGATTTTTCCTCTTTTTTCCCTCCTCCACGAGGCTTAAAATCAATTTTTTCCCCTTTTTCCCCCATTTTTTTCCTTTCCCCCCTTTTTTCCCCCTTTCTTCCCCATTTTTCCCCTTTTTCCCCTTTTTTCTCCTTTTTTTCGCCATTTTCGCCGCCGCGGGGACGCAAACCCAGCAGGAAAATCCCAATTAATGGCAAAAACCCGAAAACGGCGAAATTCGCTCGGTAAGAGAGGGAAATGAAGGGGGGGAGGGAGGGAAAATGGGAAATTTTCCTTAAAAAACCCGGGAAAAACAAAATCCTAAAAAAATTGGGATTTTTGGGGAGTTTGAGATCTTTGGGGGGGGAATGGAAAAATCGGAATTTTGAGCGGAATTTGGGGGATTTTGGGGATTTTTGGCTCCGAGGAAAGCGGGAAAAGGGTTTGGGGTAAATAAAGAAAATCCAGGGGAAAAAATAATGGGAAAAAATCCCAAAATTTCTCCCCAAATCCTCCTCATTTCCCTCCCTTTTCCCCGGAGTGGATTTACCCAAAAACCGGAAAAATGGAACTAAAATCAATAAAAAATCAGATTAAAAACGGGGTGGGGGAGCGAAAATACCAAAAAATGGAAATAAAATTCCCCAAATCGCCCAAAAACAAAGGATCGGGACCAAGGTCGGCCGGGAGGGAATTTGGGGGATTTTACCCCAAATTTTACCCCAAATTTCGCTCCATGGGTGGGGCCGGACCCCGAGGAGGGACAATGGGAAAATTCCAATTTTTGGGGAGTTTTGTTCGATATTTTGGGGCGCTTTTTTTGGGTTTTTGGGGGGATTTTTTTTCCTCTTTATTTGGAATTTTTTCCTCTTTATTTGGAATTTTTTTCCTCTTTTTTTTGGGATTTTTTCCCTTTGTTTCCCTTCTCGCCCCTCCCCGAGCACCAAAAAATGGGAAAAATTCCAATTTCCCCCTCAAAAATCCCAATTTTCCCCGATTTTCACCCCTCGAGTGCCTCAAAACCCCTAAAAATCCGAATTCAACCCTCGGAGGGGGTGGGAGGGCAAACAAAAAAAGCGAATTTGCAGAAATTTGCCCAAAATTGGAATTAATTTAGAGAAATTCGTGCCCCGGATTTCAGCGGGATGGGGTAAAGCAGCGATAAATGGAATAAAATGCGAATTTTGGGCTAAAACCGACGAATTTGGGGTTTTTATGGAGGGGCCGCGGTAGAAATTGGATTTTTTTACAAATAAAAATGGGAGGAAAAGAAGGAAAAAAGAAAGCAAGGGAGAAAGGAATAAAAACGAGGCAAAAAGGGATTTTAACCCGTTTTAAAGGAGATGAAAGGGCGCAGGAAGGCAATAAAAGTTTAATTTTGCGGGGAACACAGAGGGGAACGGAGAAATCCATCAAAACTCGGATTTCGGAGGCATTTCCTGCCCTAAAGCCGGGATTTGGGGTGGAAAACGCGAATTTTATTGGGGAATTCCTGGCGATCCGGCGGGGACGGGAAAATGAGAATTCGCCGCTTTTTTCCCCAAAATTTATCCCCTAAAAGGCGAAAATGAACCCGCGAAGGGTTTTATCAATGGGGATCCCGAATTGCGGGAGTTTAGCCCAAATAAAACCCAAAAATCGGGGAAAAAAACCAAAATAAAAAACTCAAAAATTGAAGGAAAAATAATCAAAAAAATAAAAATAAAAAAGTGGAATTATTGGGAATGAATCCACGGGGATTTTAGGGATGAAAAATGCCCAAAAAAATCCCAAATTTAATTCCCAAATCTGCATTTTGGGGCCTTTCCGCCCAGAATTGGGGTCTCAGGTTTAAAAAATCGCATTTTCACCCCAAAATTCCCGATTTTCCCACATTTCCCCCCCTGAATTCCCGATTTTTTCTGCTTTTTCCCCAATTTTGGCGGCGCTTTGCCGAGGAACCGCAGGAAAATAAAAGAAAATTGGAAATCCCGAGGTTTCGAGTGGTTTTTTTGGGTTTTTTTTGGGTTTTTTGGGGGTTTTTGGGTTTTATTTTGGGGTTAAAAGCGGCGGGATTGGGGTTGGGCTTTGTTCCCTTCCCGACCCAAAGTTTGGGAATTTCACCCCAATTTCCCCCAAATTTCGCCTCTCGGAGCGGGGCTGGGGGGTAAAAATGGGAATGGGAGGGAAAATGGGGGAAAAATGGGAAAAAATGGGAAAAAATGGGGGGAATAATAGAAAATAAAAGGGAATAAAGGGTGGGAAAGTGGGGAAAACAGGGAAGAAATGGTGGAAAATGAGAATAAATGGTGAAAAATTGAAATAAACGGTGAAAAATGAGAATTATCTGTTTATTTTTTATGATTTTTTTATCTTAAATTATATTTTGCCTTCGTGATTTATTTCATTCTTTGATCATTGATTCCTCTCCTAATTATTTTATTTCTTTTTTTATTATTTATTTCACTTTGGCATTGTTCCTACCTTTCCTTCGTTATTTATTTCACTTAAAAAACAATTTATTTCATTCTTTCCTTATTTATTTCCATTTTTAAAATTCTCTATTTCCTTTTCCCATTACTCATTTCATGTTTATTTTATTTATTTCCTTTTCTCGTTATTTATTTCATTTTCCATTACCTTTATCATTTCTTCTTTATTATTTCAACTTTTTGGGTGGTTTTTAAGCCCCTACTTTTTATATTTTTCCCCTTTTAAACTCCTTTAAATAGATTTTATTTTTCTTTTTAGCCCTTTCAACTCTTTTAAATCCATTTTAAAATATATTTCCCTTTTAAATCCATTTTAAAATATATTTCCCCTTTGAAGTCCCTCAAACCCAATATTTATTTTTGTTTCCTTTTTAAACTCTTAAAAACCATTTTAAATGTATTTTCCCCCTTTAAACTCCCTTAAATCCCATTTTAACTTTTTTCTCCCTTTTAAACACCCTTAAATATCTATTTTTTAATATTTTTTGCCTTTTAAACACCTTTAAATCCCATTTTTAATATTATTTTTCCCTTTAAACACCCTCAACCCCATTTTAAATTTATTTTTCCCTTTAAACTCCCTCAAGTCTCATTTTTAATATTATTTTTCCCTTTAAGCACCCTTAAATTCCATTTTCAAATATTATATTTCCTTTAAACACCTTTAAATCCCATTTTTAATATTATTTTTCCTTTAAACTCCCCTAAATCCCATTTTTAACCATTTTTTCCCCTTTTTTCCCCAGCTCCCACCCCGAACAAAGAATCCTTTCTGCACCGCCAGCAGAAATCCCCTGGAGGCCAAATTTGGGCTGAAAAACCCAAATATTGTTGAGAAAAAAAGGAAAAAATAAAGAAAACAAAGAAGATTTATTGGGAAAAGTTCAAGTCCAGGCTGAGCCCGCGGCCAAAGAAAACTCGGAATTTTCTGGGCCGATTTCCAGGGGTTTTCAGGAAGGAAAAAAGCCCCGAAAATTCCGAATTTTGGGGCTTTTTTGGGGGGCTAAAATCGCTTTTAAAGGGCGGGGATCGCTGGAGGTTTATGGGGAAAAACAGGGGGGGGATTTGGGGTTTTTGGGGGGATTTTGGGGTTTTCTGGGGGGATTTTGGGGTGGAGAAAGATCCCCGGTGTGGGGATGGGGGAAATGGGAAATTCGCATTAATTTGGGTGCAAAACAGGGAAAATGCGAATTTTGCTTTGATTTTGGGGGGAAAGGGGGGAAATGGGAAATTCGCGTTAATTTTTGGGTAGGAAAATGGGAATTTTGTGATGGGAGAAGCACCCGGTGGAGGGAATGGGGAAAAATGGGAATTTCCCATTAATTTTGG
>JAWWEX010000350.1:0-15939 GCA_035583215.1 Arremon brunneinucha
TTCCAAACTTTCCCCCCCAATAATTTCCCCCCAAATTCCCCTCCCCAAACTCCCCCCTTGCCCAGACTCACCCTGATGCGGGACTTGACCCTGGCTGGGATTTTGGGGGCCCTGCGGAGCCGGGAGCGGCCCCCGGGCGGGGAGGGCTCCTCGCTGAAGATGGTGAAGGGGGTCCCGGGCCCCCCCAGCAGCGCCTTTGGGGGCACCCCCAATTTGGGGTGGGGGGTGCAGGGCCCCCCCGGTCTCAGGACAATGGGGGGAACCTCGAGGTCCGAGTCCCCGAGGGCGAAAACGTCCCCAAATTTGGGGGGCTTCACTTTTGGGGTCTTCCCCACCTTGGTTTTGGGGGGTTTGGCTTTTTGGGGTCCGGTTTTGGGGGGGGCTTTGGGGGTTTTTTGGGGTTGGGAGGGGTTGGGGGTGGGTGGGGGACGGGGGGTCCAGGCCTGGGCCAGGACATCGTCCATGGAGTGACCGAGGGCGGTGGCCACGCGGCCGAGGGTGGCCACGGCTTTGGCCAGCAGCAGAGTGGCCACGGCCACCCCCAGGCCGGCCACGGGGGGACAGAGGGACCCCAAAAGGGTCAGACCCCGCTCCAGCTCCTCGTCCCAAACTGGGGGGCACTGGGAGGGACTGGCCAGGCTCTGCAGGGCCAGCGTGGAGTAGCCAGCGGCCACCAGCTCAGCCAGGGGACCTGGGGTGCTGTCCCCAAGGGGGTCCCCATCCCTGATAGTGTCCCCATCCCCAGGAGGGTCCCCATTCCTGATGGTGTCCACATTCCCAGAGGGGTCTTTGTGCCTGGAGGGATCCCACAGGTCTCTGTCCCCAATGGTGTCCCCATTGCTGATGGTGTCCCTGTTCCTGGAGAGGTCCTGCAGGCTCCTGTCCCCAAGGATGTCCCTGTCCCCAGAAATGTCCCCATCCCTGATGATGTCTCCATTCCCAGAGGGGTCCTGCTGATTTCTGTCCCCATTCCCAGGAATTCCCTTATCCCTGAAGGTGTCCCCATTCCCAGAGTGGTTCTGCAGACTGCTGTCCCTGTCCATGTCCCCATTCCCAGAGGGGTCTGACAGATTCCTGTCCCTGCTGATGTCCCCATTCCCAGGAATTCTCTTATCTTTGATGTTGTCTCCATTCCCAGAGTGGTCTGGTAGGTTCCTGTCCCTGTCCCTGCTGATGTCCCCATTCCCAGAGGGGTCTGACAGATTCCTGTCCCCATCCTTGACCATGTCCCCATTCCCAGAGTGGTCTGGTAGGTTCCTGTCCCTGTCCCTGCTGATGTCCCCATTCCCAGAGGGGTCTGACACACTCCTGTCCCTGTCCCCGACGGTGTCCCCATTCCCAGAGGGGTCTGACACACTCCTGTCCCTGTCCCTGCCCATGTCCCCAAGCCCCACACCCTGCACCCTGCCCCACAGCTCCCGTGCCAGGCGGGTGCCAGCGCTGGCACACCGGGGCAGCACCCTCCTGACCAGTGCCAGCCCCGGTGCCACCTCCCCGGCCACCAACCACGTCCTGGCCTGTGCCAGGAGCCAGCGCAGCCCCAGGGCCACCAGGGCAGGGTCACAGCAGAAGGAGCAGGGACATCCCGAGGGGTGGGACAGGAATTCCAGACTTTTCCAGGCTTTTCTCTCCTTCAGCTCCGGCGAGGCCGTGAGGGCGTCCGGCTGCTCCGGGAGCGCGGCCGGGGCCAGGAGGGCCAGGGAGGGACCCTTCAGGAACTCCTCATCCTCCTCCCCGCCAGGAACGGGGTCAGGAACGGGGTCCAGGGGGTTCCTCCTGTCCAGGGGGCCCTTCCGGAGCTGGATCCTGGCCCGGCGGGGCCGAGGCTCCTGGCGGGGTTTGGGTTCTGCAATGGGAATTCAGGGAGGATTTGGGGTTTGGAGTCATGGAAAGGATGTTTGGGGTTCTATTCCCAGCGGGGTTTGGGTTCTGCAATGGGAATTCAGGGAGGATTTGGGGTTTGGAGTCATGCAGGGGATGGTTTGGGTTCTGGAATGGGAATTCAGGGAGGATTTGGGGTTTGGAGTCATGCAGGGAATGGTTTGGGTTCTGGAATGGGAATTGAGGGACGATTTGGGGTTTGGAGTCATGAAAAGGATGTTTGGGGTTCTCTTCCCATTGGGATTGAACTCTGGATGGGATGGAAGGGATGTTTGGGGTTTGGAGTCATGCAGGGAATGAATCCCAGCAGGGTTTAACTCTGGAGGGGATGGAAAGGATAATTTGGGATTTTCCAGCCCAAAGAAGGGTCCAAAAGTTTGGATCCTGTCTGAGCCTGATCCTTCCCCCAGACCCAAAATGGGATCTCTGGGATTTCCCCATTCCCAGATGGAATTTCCCCCATTCCCAAACTGGGATTTCCCCCATTCCCAGACGGGACTTTCCCCATTCCCAAACTGGGATTTCCCCATTCCCAGACCGGGGTTTCCCCATCCCAGTGCTCACCAGTCTGTGGCTGGAGCAGGAACTGGGCGTGCTGGAGGTGGGACTGGCTCAGCTCCAGCTCCCCCTGCTGCAGCTCCAGCTGGGACTGCAGCACCAGGAACCACGCGCACCTGCGGGGAAACGGGAAAAATGGGGGGAAAATGGGGAAAAATAGGAAAAAATGGGAAAAAGACCACCGGAGCTGGGAGGGAGGTGGGAATGAGCTCCTGCCCTGCCATTCCTAAAGGATCCTGATCCCAATCACTCCAATGATGCCATTGCCAATCCCAATGACCCCAATGATCTTGTTCCCAATCTCAATGACCCCAATGACTCCAATGACGCCATTTCCAATTCCAATGACCATAACGACCCCATTCCCATTCCCAATGACCCCATTCCCATTCCCAACGACACTGTTCCTAATCCCAATGACCCCATTCCCATTCCCAATGACCCCATTCCCATTCCCAATGACCCCGTTCCTAATCCCAGTGACCCCAATCCCAGTGACCCCAGTGATCCCAATCCCATTCGCAATGACCCCAATCCCATTCCCAATGACCCCATAGCCAATCGCAATGATTCCAATGACTCCAATGACCTCATTCCCAATCCCAATGATCCCAATGACCCCAACCCCATTCCCAATGACCACAATGACCCCAATCCCATTCCCAATTACCTCAGTCCCACCACTGACCAGCAGGTGGCCTGCAGGTGTCCGGCCATGGTCAGTCCCTCAGTGCTGGTCACCAATGACCCCAATCCCAATGATCCCAATGACCCCAATCCCATTCCAAACTGATCCCATTCCCAATCCCAATGACCCCAATGGTCCCATTCCCAAATCCCAATGACCCCAATCCCATTCCCAGCCCCATCACTGACCGGCGGGCGGCGTGCAGGTGTCCGGCCATGCTCAGTCCCTCAGTGCTGGTCACCACTGACCCCAATGGTTCCCCAATGATCCCAATGACCCCAATCCCATTCCCAATCCAAATGACCCCAATTCCATTCCCACCCCCATCACTGACCAGCAAGCCGCCTGCAGGTGTCCGGCCATGGTCAGTCCCTCAGTGCTGGTCACCAATGACCCCAATCCCGTTCCCAGTGACCCCAACCCCAATCCCAATGACCCCAATGACCCCAGCCCCATCACTGACCGGCGGGCGGCCTGCAGGTGTCCGGCCATGGTCAGCCCCTCGCCGCAGAAGGCCCTGGCCCTGCACAGCACCTCGCAGTGGCCCAGCAGCGTCACCAGGCGCTGGCAGCAGCCCAGGGCGTCCCCCAGCACCTGCCACTTGTGCACCAGCGCCGGGCCTGGGGACAGCGGGGTGGCACTGGGACACTGGGGGAGACACGGGCTGGGGAGGGGGCTGGGGAGGTGGAATGGGGAATGGGGAGGGGTCCCGGGAAGATGGAGCCATTCCCAGGGGAGATGGAGCCATTCCCAAGGTTCCTCGACCTTCCCATGGAGTTCGGCTCATTCCAAGAGGTCCCAACCCTTCCTGAGGGACCCCAACCCATCCCAGAGGCTCCCAGCCCATCCCAGAGGCTTCCAGAAGCTCCCATCCCATTCCAGAGGTTCTCAACCCTTCCTGAGGGACCTCATCCCATTCTAGAGGTTTCCAGGGATCCCAATCCCATCCCAGGGACCCCAAACCCATCCCCATCCCATCTCATGGACCCCAATCCCATCTCTGGGACCTCAATCCCACCCCAGGGACTCCAATCCCGCCCCAATGACCCCAATCCAATCCAATCCCACCGCAGGGACCCCAGTACTGTCCCAGGGACCCCAATCCCACCCCAGGGACTCCCACCCCACCCCAGTGACCCCAATCCCACCCCAGTGAGCCCAGTCCCACCCCAGCCCGTCACTGACCGCAGTCGGGGCCGGGCTCCTCGGGCGGGCGGCCGCGGGCGCTGCCCAGGACCTCGCTGCCCATCAGGGACACCAGGACGCTCCTGAGCAGCTTCTGCGCCTCCAGCAGGGCCACCTTGGGGCTGCTCCAGCCTGGAATTCATGGGATCAGCACATCCCAAACTCCTTCCTCATCCCTGAGCTCCCTGATCCCAAATTCTCTCCCTCTTCCTCCTCCTCCAGCAGGGCCACCTTGGGGTTGCTCCAGCCTGGAATTCATGGGATCAGCACTGGGGATCCCCAGCCCTTCATCCTCCTCCTCTTCCTCACAGCAATCCCAACTCACCCTTCCTCTTCCTCCTCATCCCAAATCCCCTTTTCCTTCTCCTCTCTAAACTCCCTCCTTCTCCTTCTTCCTCATCCCAAACTCTTCCTCATCCCCAAAACTCTTCTGTGCTTTTCTCCATCCCTAATTTCCCTTCCTCTTCATCCTCCTCATCCCTAAACTCCCTCCCTCTTCCTCCTCCTCACCCCAAACCCCTCCCTCTTCCTCCTCATCCCAAAACTCTCTTCCCCTTCTTCCCCCTCATCCCAAACCCCCTCACTCCTTTTTCTCCTCCTCATCCTAAAACCCCTCCCTCCTCTTCCTCCTCATCACAAACTCCCTCCCTACCCCAAACCCCTCCATCCTCTCCCTCCTCACCCCAAACCCCTCAGTCCCTCTGTCCCCACCCCAAACCCCTCTGTCCCCACCCCAAACCCCTCTGTCCCTCTGTCCCCACCCCAAACCCCTCCGTCCCTCTGTCCCCACCCCAAACCCCTCAGTCCCTCTGTCCCCACCCCAATTTCCCCTTTCCCCACCCTGCAGCCGGATCAGCTCCCGCATTGGCGGCTCCAGGTGCGCCGGGGGCAGCTCCAGGAACGAGGCCAGAACCTGCAGGGCCTGGGCCTGGGCCAGGAACCAGCCCCGGGTGGGCCTGGGGGCCTGGGGCTCCCTCAGGGCCTGCAGCAGCAGGGGCACACCCTGACCCGCCTGGGAAAACGGGAAAAATGGGGAAAAATGGGAAAAAATGGGATTTGGGATCATGGTGGTGATCCCATCCCAGTCCTCTTATTCCATCCCAATCCCAATCTTTTTATCCCATCCCAATTCCCTTCCATCAGCAGGGCCACGCCCTGATCCGGTTGGAAAATGGGAAAAAATGAGAAAAATGGGAAAAAATGGGAAAAAAATGGGATTTGGAGTCATGAGGGGTGATCCCATCACAATCCCACCCATCCCAGTCCTTTTATTACATTCCAGTCCTCTTAGCCCATTCCCCCACCCCAATTCCATCCCAAGCCCCTTCTAGCAGCAGGGTCATGCCCTGATCCACCTAGAAAAACGGGAAAAATGGGGAAAAAATGGGGGGGAAAAAATGGGGGGGAAAAAATGGGGGGGAAAAAATGGGGGGGAAAAAATGGGGGGGAAAAAAGAGGGGGAAAAAAGGGGATTTGGGGTCATGGGGTTGATCCCATCTGAATCCCACCCATCCCAGTCCTTTTATCCCATCCCAATTCCATCCCATTCCCCTTCCAGCAGCAGTGCCATGCCCTGATCTGCCTGGAAAAACCTGGATTTGGGATCACCAAATCCCCCACCCCAAAATTCCCTATTTTTTAATATTTTTTTGAGGAAATTCCCCATTTTTTGCCTTTTTCTGGAGGCAGCAGAGCTGGCTGCGCAGCAGGAGCCGGGAGTGGCGCAGGAGCAGCCGCGAATCCTCGGTGCCCTCGTCCTCCCCCAGGCACAATTCCAGCTCCTCCAGGAAAACCTGGGAATGCCACACATGGATCAGCACCAGCAACCCCAAACCCCGTCCTGGGGGGGGATTATCCCACGATTTTTGGGATTTTCCTGGGATTTTCCTGGGATTTTTGGGATTTTCCTAGGATTTTTTATGATTTTGGGACACCCATAGTTCCCAGAAAGCCCCAAATCCACTGAGATTCCTTCCCTGGGATTTTCAGGATTCCTGGATTCCCTTGGTGCCCCAAACCCCATCCTGAGGGGGGATTTTCCCAGGATTTTTGGGATTTTCCCAGGATTTTTGGGGTTTTCCTGGGATTTTTGGACACACACAGTTCCCAGGGTGTCCCAAACCCACTGAAATAAATCCTTTTCCTGGGATTTTCGGGATTCTTGGATTCTCTGGAATGCCCCAAACCCACTGAAATAATTTTCCTGGGATTTTGGGGATTCCTGGATTCCCTGGGTGTCCCAAACCCCATCCTGGGGGATGATTTTCCTGAGATTTTGGGAATCCTGGAATTCTCCCATCCTGAGGGTTATTCCCAAATTTCCCTGGGCTTGGGAAGGAAATTCCCAAATAATTTCCCAGGATTTGGGAAGGACATTCCCAGGACATTCCCAGATTTCCCAGGACATTCCCAGGATTTCCCAGGACATTCCCACATTTCCCAGGCCATTCCCAGATTTCCCAGGGTTTCCCAGGACATTCCCACATTTCCCAGGACACTCCCAGGATTTCCCAGGACACTCCCAGAACATTCCCAGGATTTCCCAGGACACTCCCAGGATTTCCCAGGACATTCCCCGGACACGCCCAGACTTCCCAGGATTTACCAGGACATTCACAGAGTTCCCAGGGCATTCCCAGGACATTCCCAGGCCATTCCCAGGATTTCCCAGGACATCCCCAGGACACTCCCAGGACATTCCCAGGACATTCCCAGGCCATTCCCAGGACATTCCCAGATTTCCCAGGATTTCCCAGGACATTCCCAGATTTCCCAGGACACTCCCAGGACATTCCCAGCTTTCCCAGGACATTCCCAGGATTTCCCTGGATTTCCCAGGACACTCCCAGGATTTCCCAGGACACTCCCAGGATTTCCCAGGACATTCCCAGGCCATTCCCAGGATTTCCCAGCCCTACCTGAGCCTGCCCAGGGCTCCCCAGCTGCAGCAGGACACGGCAGATCTGGCTCAGGGCGTTGGCCGCCCCCAAACCGTCCCCGAGGCGCCGGCACAGCGAGAGCAGCAGCAGGAAACTCTCCAGGGCCTGGATGGGCTGGGAGGGGAAAATCCTCGGATAAATCCCAAAAATATTCCAGGGATCCCAGAACAACCTCTCCCTGCTCTTCCTCATCTTAAATTCTCTCCCCTTTTCTCCTCCTCATCCCCAAAACCGCTCGTTCCTTCTTCTCCTCTTCATCCCAAATTCCCTTCTTCTTCCTCCTCATCCCAAAACTTTCTCCTTCCTTCTCTTCCTCATCTCCAAACTCCTTCCCTCTTCCTCCTTATCTCAAACTCCCTCCCTCTTCATCATCCCAAATTCACTCCCTCCTCTTCATCCCAGAACTCTCTTCTTCCTCCTCTTCATCCCAAATTCTTTCCCTCTTCCTCTTCATCCTTCCCAACTTTTTCCCCTCTTCCTCCTCATCCCAAATTCCTTCCCTCCTCTTCATCCCAAACTCTTTCCCTCTTCCTCCTCATCCCAAACTCTCTTCTTCCTCCTCTTCATCCCAAATTCCCTCCCTCTTCATCCCAAACTCTTTCTGCCTTCCTCTTCATCATCCCAAAACTCTCCTCCTTCCTCTTCCACATCTCCAAACTCTTTCCCTCTTCCTCTTCATCCCAAACTCTCATCCTCTTCTTCATCCTAATCTCTCTCCCTCTTCCTCCTCATCCCAACCTCTTCCTGCCTTCCTCCTCCTCCTCCCAAACCCTCTCCTTCCTCCTCCTCCTCCTCCTCACCTTGTCCTGGAGCCGGTAGAGCGCGGCCAGGAGCTGCAGGGAGCTCAGGGTCTGCTCGGGGCTGCGCACGGAGGGAACTCTGGGATGTTCCAGAAGCTTCTTCCACAGGGAAAAGGCCTCGTCCAGGGGCTTGGACAGAGCTGGGGGCACACGGGGATCAGGGGGGATCCCCCAAAAAGGATTCATTATCCCACTGTTATTTATCCCAAAGTGGGATAATGCTGGGGGAGCTGGAAGGGCTCTTCACAATCTTCCAGGATCCCCAAAAAATCCTTTCTAATTCACCAGGATCCCAAAAAATCACTTCTCAATCCATCAGGGTTCCAAAAACCCCTTCCCAAACTGCCAGGATCCCATAAAAGCTCTTCTCAACCTTCCAGGATCCCAAAAACCCCTTCCCAATCTTCCAGGATTCCATAAAAGTTCTTCCCACCCCTCCAGGATCCTCATCCATCCCACAAAACCCCTTCCAACCCCACCAGGGTCTTCATACCTCCCACAAAACCTCTTTCCTCACCCCAAAATCCCATTCCCACCCCTCCAGGACCCTCATTTATCCCAAAAACCCCTTCCCAACCTTCCAGGATCCTCATCCATCCCACAAAACCTCATCACACACCCCAAAACCTCCTTCCCACCCCTCCAGGGTCTCCATCCATCCCACAAAACCTCATCATTCACCCCAAAATCCCCTTCCCACCCCTCCAGGCCCCTCATCCATCCCACAAAACCTCATCATTCACCCCAAAACCCCTTTCCCCGCCGTGGTCTCACCTCTGTCGGAGCCAAGGCTGCAGCGGATCCCGTCGGGCGCCCCCGGCCGCTCCCCCTGGGGCTCCTGATCCCCCTCGGGCTCCCCCCGATCCCCCTGGGGCCCCTGAGCCCGGCCCCGGCCGCGCCGATCCCGGGCCACGCTCTGGGAAAGGAGGGGAATTACGGGAAGCCCAAAAATCCCCAAAATTCCAGGACAATCGCACCCAGGGAACCCCAAAATCCCCAAAAATCCCAGGGAAATCGAACCCAGGAATCCCCAAAATCCCCAAAAATCCGGGGGAAATCGCACCCTGGAAACCCCAAAATCCCCAAAAATCCCCAAAAATCCCGGGGAAATCGCACCCTGGGAACCCCAAAATCCCCAAAAATCCTGGGAAAAATCGAACCCAGGAATCCCCAAAATCCCCAAAAATCCTGGGGAAATCACACCCTGGGAAGCCCTGGAATCCCAAAAATCCCGGGGAAATCGCACCCAGGGAACCCCAAAATCCCCAAAAATCCTGGGGAAATCACAGCCAGGGAACCCCAGGAACCCCCAAAATCCTGGGAAGGGATTAGGAACTCCGGGATTCTCCAAAATCTCCAAAAATCACAGGAAAATCGCATCCAGGGAACTCCAGGGTTCCCCAAAATCCTGGGAAGGGATTGGGAACTCCAGGAATCCCCAAAATTCCAGGAAAATCATCCCTGGGATGAGTTTGGGGCACCCAGGGAACTCCAGAATTTCCCAAAATCCCAGAAAAATCAGCCCCACAATATCTGGGTGTCCCAAAATCCCAAAAATCCTGGGAAAATCACCCTGGGAAGGGTTTGGGATACTCAGGGATTTCCAGGATTTCCCCCAAATCCCCCAAATCCCCGGAAAATGCCCCAAATCCCAGGAAAATGCCCCAAATCCCAGGAAAACGCCCCTCACCTTTTCCAGGAGGACCTCGAGGGTGCAGATGTGGAGCCAGAGCAGGGCCTGGGCGCGTTCATCCAGGAGCTGATCCCGCATTTGGGAATTGCAGATTTGGGAATTCCGGGCCAGCGACTCCAGCAGCCTCAGGGACTCCTGGATGGCATCCAGGGCCGAGCTGTGGGAACAGGGAGTCCCAAAATCCCGGAAATTGACCCCAAAATCCCAGGGATTGACCCCAAAATCCCAGGGATTGACTCCAAAATCCCAGGGATTGACCCCAAAATAATGGGAACAGCTCCCAAAATCCCAGGGATGGGATAGGGGGACTGGGATGGGGGATTGGGGATAAGGGGAATGGGACGAGAGATTGG
Source organism: Arremon brunneinucha (assembly GCA_035583215.1). Taxonomy (NCBI): domain Eukaryota; kingdom Metazoa; phylum Chordata; class Aves; order Passeriformes; family Passerellidae; genus Arremon; species Arremon brunneinucha. The sequence goes on from JAWWEX010000350.1 coordinate 10,098, forward strand.
GATGGAGGAATGGGATAAGGATTGGGATGCAAGAATGGGACCAGGATTGGGATCAAGACAGGGATGGAGGATTTGGATTGGGGTTGATGAGGGACTGGGATCAGGGTTGGGATCAGCACTGGAATGGAAAACCAGGATGGAGGAATGGGATCGGGACTGGGATGGAGGATTGGGATTAAGGATCAGGACTGGGATGGAAAACCAGGATGGAGAAATGGGATCAAGACTGGGATCAGGATCAGGGCTGGGATGGAGGACTGGGATCGGGATCAGCAATGGGATCAGGGTGGGGATGGAAGACTGGGATGGAGGAATGGGATCAGGTCTGGGGATCAAGGTTGGGATAAGGACTGAGATGAAGAATTGGGATCAGGGTTGATGAGGGATTGGGATCAGGATCAGGATTGGCATCAGGGCTGGGATCAGGGTTGGGATCAGGACTGAGATGAAGGATTGGGATCAGGATCAGGGTTGGGATCAGGGATCAGGACCAGGACTGAGATCAGGATCAGGACTAGCACTGGGATGAGGATTAGGATTGGAATCAGGGTCAGGCTCAGCACCCACCAGTCAGTGTGGGCACTGAAGCTGTGACTGCACAGGAGCTGGGTTGGGATGGAGGATTGGGATGGAGGATTGGGATCAGGATCAGGGTTAGGATGAAGGATTGGGATCAGGGTTGGGATCAGGATCAGGGTGAGGATGAAGGATTGGGACACCCACCAGTTCGTGTGGGCGCTGAAGCTGCGGCTGCACAGGAGCTGGGTTGGGATCAGGATCAGGATTGGGATCAGGGTTAGGATGGAGGATCAGGATCAGGGTTGGGATCAGGACCCACCATTCCATGTGAGCACTGAAGCTGTGGTTGCACAGGAGCTGGGTTGGGATGGAGGATTGGGATGGAGGACTGGGATCAGGGTTGGGATCAGGGTTAGGATGAAGGATCGGGACACCCACCATTCCGTGTGGGCACTGAAGCTGTGGTTGCACAGGAGCTGTCCCAGCTCCAGCAGCGCCACCGCCCTGGGCAGGCTCCGGTTGGGGTCGGGCGTTCCCGGGGGGTCCCGGTTCCCCCCAGGATCCCCCCTTCCCGGGGGGTCCCAGTTCCCCTCGGGGTCCCACAGCCCCAGCAGGTCGCACAGCACGTTGTAGCGCTCCGGCCCCGTGGGGCCCCGCAGGGATTTGTAGGCCTGGAGCTCGGCCAGCAGCAGCAGCAGCAGCGCGTCCCCACACAGGGGCTGGCACTGGGACTGGGACTGGGACCCCAGGGCGTCCCGCAGGGTCCTGGGAGCGGGGTCAGAGGAACAAACAGCGGGGTGGGGATGGGGCGATGGCAGGGGAGGGAGCTCCAGCCCCATTCCTCTATCCCAGGGGGCTCCTGATTCCCCCCTCCAAATCCCATCCCATTTCAATCCCAATTCCCCATCTCATCCCTCCTACCCCGTTCCAATCCCAATCCCCCATCCTAGCCCATCCCAATCCCTCCCACCCCATTCTCCCCATCCCAATCCTCTCCTCCAAATCCTCCATCCCAATCCCGCCACCCTGATCCCCCATCCCATTCCCTGATCCCAAATCCCCAAACCTCAATCCCAAATCCCCATTCCCCTGATCCCAAATCCCAATCCCAAATCCCCATTTCACTCCCCAATCCCAAATCCCCAATCCCCATTCCCCAATCCCATTCCCTGATCCCAAATTCCCATTTCCCAATCCCAAATCCCCGTTTCCCAATCCCAATTCCCCAATCCCCTCACCTCAGCCTCAGCTCCTCCGCTCCCTGTTTGGCCGCCTCCGTCTTGATCCTGGCCCAGAGCGCCACCAGCTCGGCCACCAGGGAGCCGGGCTGGGAAGGTGTCCCCAGGCCCTGGGAAGGTGTCCCCAAGCCCTGGGAAGGTGTCCCCAAGCCTTGGGACCATGTCCCCAGATCCTGGGACTGTGTCCCCAGGGCCAGCAGCCACTGTGCCAGCGTGTCCAGGGCCCGCTCCGGGCGCCCCTGGCAGCGCCAGCTCTGCACCTGCAGCCGGAAACACCTGTGGAGCTGTGGAGAGGGGGTGTCAGGGTGCCCAGTGTGCCCAGGGATCCCAGTGTGCCCAGTATGCCCAGTATGCCCAGGGATCCCCAGAGATCTCAGTATGTCCAGTATCCTCAATGATCCCAGTATGCCAGGGATCCCAGCATCCTCAGTGATCCCAGCCCTCCCAGTACCCACAGTGACCCCATCCCAGTATCCCCAGTATCCCACACTCCATCCCTGTACCCCCAGTGGCTTCCAGCCCTCCCAGTACCCCCAGATGATCCCAGTAACCCTGTACTGCATCCCAGCACTCTCATCCCAGTAACCCATCCAAGGATCCCATCCCAGTGCTCCCAGTGCCCCCATTAGCCCATCCCAGTTCCCCCAGTACCCATCCCAGTGCCCCCAGTGCCCCCCGTAGCCCATCCTAGTGCTCCCAGTACCCCCTCCCCATGCCCCCAGTGCCCATCCCAGTGCCCCCAGTACCCCCCATAGCCCATCTCAGTGCCCATCCCGGTGCTCCCAGTAGCCCCATCAGCCCAACCCAGTGCTCCCAGTGCCCCCAGAACCCTCTCCGGGGTGACACCAGTGCCCATCCCAGTGCCCCCTGTAGCCCATCCCAGTACCCCCAGTGCCCATCCCAGTGCTCCCAGTGCCCCCAGTACCCTCTCAGGGGTGACCCCAGCCCAGCTGTAGCCGTGCTCATCCAGCACTGCCTGGCACAGGGGCTCGCACACGGCTCCGGCCGCTTCCAGAACGTTCCGGCTCTGCAGGGCCTGGCCCAGGCGGGCGGCGACCACGGCTGGGGAGGGGACAGGGAGGGGACACTGCAGTGACCGCTCCTTGTGAGGAACGGACCCCAACCCCCCCGGACACGGAGTGACCAACGGGACAGGGAGGGGACACTGCAGTGACTGCTCCTTGTGAGGAACTGACCCCAACCCCCCCGGACACGGAGTGACCAACGGGACAGCTGGGATGGAGACATGGAGCCCCCATGGTGGCACTGACCACTGGGGACACAGAGCCTGGGGTGGCACTGACCACTGGGGATGGGGACACAGAGCCCTGGAGTGGCACTGACCACAGGGGATGAGGACAGAGGGTGGCACTGCCCACTGGGGACACAGGACATGAGGACAGGTGGTGGCACTGACCACTAACGCAGAGCCCTGGGGTGGCACTGACCACAGGGGACACTGGGGATGGGGACACAGAGCCCTCATGGTGGCACTGACCACTGGGGACACTGGGGATGGGGACACAGGGCGTGGGGTGGCACTGATCACAAGGGACACAGGGGATGGGGACAGGGGTGGCACTGACCACTGGGGTCACTGGGGATGGGGACAGGAGGTGGCACTGACCACTGGGGACACAGGGGGTGGCACTGACCGGTGACATCGAGGAATTTGCCCCTCTCGGCCTCGGGCAGCCCCTGCAGCCCCTGCAGCATCCAGGTGACGCTCTGGACACAGCTCGTGGTCACCTGGGACAGCTCCGGCCCCTGCGAGGGCTGGGGGGACACTGCGGGTCAGCCAGGACACTGCAGGAACCCCCAACCCCAAATTCCAACCCCAAATCCCACAGGAGAAGGTTCCAGAACCCCCTCAGGGCATCTCAATCCCAAAATTCCAACCCCAAATCCCACAGGAGAGGCTCAATCCCAAAATTCCAGCTCCAAATCCCACAGGAGCAGCTCCACCCCGAAATTCCAGCCCCAAATCCCACAGGAGAGGCTCAATCCCAAAATTCCAGCCCCAAATCCCATGGGAGAGACTCCACCCCAAAATTCCAGCCCCAAATTCCACGGGAGAGGCTCAATCCCAAAATTCCAGCCCCAAATCCCACAGGAGAGGTTCCCAATCCCCCCAGGGATGCGGATCCGTGCCTGGCAGCGCTGGAATATTTCGTGGACGGCGTTGGAGAAGAGCTGGAGGCCCTGGAACAGCAACTGCTTCAGCACCACCTGATCCCTGAGGGAGTCAGCAGGGACCTGGAATGGGGAAAATGGGATTTGGGAATGGGGACAATGGGATTTGGGAATGGGGAACAATGGGATTTGGGAATGGGGAACAATGGGATTTGGGAATGGGGAAATAGGGAAATGGGATTTGGGAATGGGAACAGTGGGATTTGGGAATGGGGAACAATGGGATTTGGGAATGGTGGGGTGGAGCTGGGAATAGGAAAATGGGATTTGGGAATGGGGAAAGGGGATTTGGAACAATGAGATTTGGGAATGGGAGCAATGGGATTTGGGAACGGGGAACAATGGGATTTGGGAATGGTGGGGTGGAGCTGGGAATGGGGAAAGTGGAATTTGGGGGTCCAGGAGCTTTAGGAGCTTTTGCTGAAGATGGAGATGGACTCAGGAAGGGCAGGGAAAAGGGAAAAGTGGGATTTGGGGTCCAGGGAAAAGGAAGAGTGGGATTTGGGGTCCAGGAGAGGGGAAAAGCAGGATTTGGGGTCCAGGAAAAAGGAAAAGTGGGATTTGGGGTCCAGGAAAAAGGAAAAGTGGGATTTGGGGTCCAGGAAAAAGGAACAGTGGGATTTGGGGTCCAGGAAGGGCAGGGAAGGGGAACAACAGGAGGAAGGGGTTCAGGAGCTCCAGGAGCCGCTGCTGGCATGGAGAAAAGTGGGGTTTGGGATTCTCCAGACTCCAGGAGCTGCTGGGCAGGGCTGGGAGCAGCACAGAGCGACCCTGAGGGATCCCAGAGCTCCTCTTCCTCCTCCTCCTCCTCACCTGCGCCAGCAGCCACCGCAGCGCCCGCCCGTGGCCCTGGCAGAAGCCACAGATGCCGGGCAGCTCCTGGAGGCCGATGGGCAGCTCCCGGCCCCTCCTGAGCACCTCCCCGAGCTGCCCCAGCACGAACTGGGAGCTCTCCAGCAGCACCTTCAGGAACCTTCCGGAACATTCCGCCGCCAGCGCCGCTCCCGCCCGCCTCAGCGCCGGCCCCACGGTGCTCACTGTCTTGGCCAGCAGGGCCCGGCTGAGCTGGATCCCGGCCTCCAGCAGCTCCAGAGGGGCTCCCAGAGCACTCCCAGCTCCCTCCAGGAACCTTCTGGAACCTTCCAGGGCCTCCAGAGCGTCGCGGGGCCGCCGGGCCTTGCAGAGGTGGCGGCAGCGCTCCAGGGTGAGCTCCAGGAAGCACAGGGAGTCCTGGAGGCTTGGGGGCTTTGGGGATTCATCCCTGAGCGTGTCCAGCAGCAATTCCTGGAGCTGCCTGGCCAGGAAAAGCGGGCACGGAGCTCTCTGAGCCTCGTAGAGAGCGGCGGCGGCCGCGGCGTGCTGGGCGGTCTGCGAGGTGAAGAACGGCGGCTGGAAGGATTCCCGAGGGGACAATTCCTTATCCTGGGATTCCAGCAGCAGCAGGAAGCGCAGGGAGCGGATCCTGGCCGTCAGCACAGCCCTGCCCTCCTCCCGGGGCCGGTCTGGCCCTGCCAAGGCGGCTGCAGATCTCCAGAGCACCCCGAAAGCGCTGGAGGTGACGGCGGCCCAGTCGCGGTGGCGCTGGCGGCACTGCCGGAGCCGCGCCCGCAGCAGCTCGGCCACGCTCCAGGTGTGGGGGCCCACCTGTGGTGAACAGGGGTGATCAAATGGAAACAGCAATCAGTATCCATGCAGTAATTAATATCTGGGAGTAATGAAACAAATTAATATCTGGGAGTAATAAAACAAATAAAACCTAGGAGGTAAAAAGTTGAAATGGCAAAGAGGAGAGGAGGAGGAGAGAGGAGGAGAGAGGAGGAGGAAGAGGAGGAAGAGGAGGAAGAGGAGGAAGAGGAGGAAGAGGAGGAAGAGGAGGAAGAGGAGGAAGAGGA
>JAWWEX010000352.1:0-15858 GCA_035583215.1 Arremon brunneinucha
CTTGAGGTGATGCAGCAGTCTTACTGGAATAACTTTGTCAGTTTTGATGAACAAACTTAAAGTTTTAACCCATTACAATTAATAGTTTCACAGAATAAACTTACAGTGAGTTGGATACAACTGTTGGACGCAGTAACTCTTGGCTTCTAGCTGGATGCTGCAATTCTTAACTGCTGCCTTCTCCAGCTTTTGCCAGCTGATTTCTGAATAGAACTGGGCTGTTATTTAAACCCTCAGGTGTTATAAATAAAAAATCTGCCAATTTTTTTTGGAAAAAAAAAAGGGTTGCAGAACCAGTTAAACCAGTTGCTGCCAAGGTGAAGTTCTACCTGTCTGTTTTTGTAATCACCGGTTGTTCTCGTTAATTGCTCCTTTTGTATCGGTATGGCTCTGCCTGGGGCTAAGTTGTCCTTCTCCCCGGAAGGTGAGAGGAGGGGATATGGTGGGGGGAAGGGGGGTGCATCAGAGAGAATGCCGAATAGCCTCGAGACCAGAATGCCATGGGAAGCAACCCCACTAAACTTACGAAAAAGACCCCAAAAACAACGAGCCAATATAGAATTAAGAGATTAGAGTGATGTCTGGACGTGAGGAACAAAGTACTGAACCTGCAGAGATGCTGAAAACCTTTGTTACATTTTGCCCTGAGCAAAGACCTCAGCTGGAACCAAGACGCGAGCCTGGAAAACTAAAAAGTTGGGAAACGCAGGGCTACACCACTGTTCTCGGTGGCACGGACCCCCGGCTCTGCCCCTAGTGGAAAAAGCTGCACTATTCCTCCTCCTCCTCCGAGTCACCCTGGGAGTGTCGACAGAGAAGCTGCGGACCCGTCGAGCTTCTCAGCCTTGAGCTGATCACTTTAAATAAGGGAATTAAAAGGAGAAAAAGTCTCCTGCCCTATTTATTTCATCAGGCAAGATGGTCTTGGTGAGGTGGCTCTTTTTCTCTGTTTTAGAATTCTTCCACTTCATACCAGCGAGTCCTTGGCTTTTCCTTATCCGCAGGAGTGCAGGAGAAGGTGTTTTAGAATTTAAGACAGTAAACCATCTAAAGTATCTGCTATTCTTCTCTTTTTGCAAAATTCCAATAGACCCTTCTTGGAAGAACAGAGAAACTGAGAAATCACGTGGCGTTGTCCTAATTCATACTTTAAAGTTTGGAAGAAAGGACTCATTTCTCTTACCCCTATGGCACTAACAATACTTACAGTACCTTGACTTAGTTTCCCTTCTAAGGGGTTTATAAAAACAGGACTCTGTTTACTGACCTGAGCGGTGCGTCAGGAGCGGCTGCTCCGAGCAGAGCCTCGCAGCGCAGACGAGACTGCCCGCTGCCCGTGGCTCCCTGCGGACACAGCGCCTCCCAGCGCAGGTGCGGGGACACGGCGCGGGGACGGTCCCACAGTGGGGACACACCCGGCATGAGCGGCGCCGGGCTCCCTCCCGCCTCCGCGTTCGGTTTCTGTCTGAAACCGTCCTAGGGTGACGTTATGATGCTTGTATCCCCATTCGTGTGTTCTGCTTATGCTGGATATTATGTTCTGTGCCTTCAAGACTGGCCCTGATCCGAATTTTCCCCTGGACTGTTTTTTCCTTACCCTCTTTGGAACTACTTGAACCTGCTCGGGACTGGGACCTGGGAAACACCGAGAGTTTGCACCTTGTGGCTGCAGCAGCTGCCCCAGGACCGGAGGGACTGAGAACAGAGCGACCACCCCCAAGAGAGACTTTCTGAATCTGTCATCTCCTTCAGAGCGGTGAAAGAGTGTTGCCATCCGGTATTGTTCATTTTGTGTGCTGGGGGGTGCTGTGCCTGTTAAATAAACGTTTCTTTCTTTCGGGTTCTTTCCACTTCTCTCCGAGGAATCTTCCCCGAACCGGTTGCGGGGAGGGGCCGTGTAGGTTTGCTTCCTGGAAGGGCCCCCTTTGGAGGCTTTCTCCCAAATTTGCCTTAAACCAGGACAGAAACAAAGCTCGTTACTCCGGAAACCGTTTGTAGCCGTTCCCGCCTACAAACGAGACTTCAGCTCTCCCGAGCGGCTCGGCTCAACTCTGCCCCTGCCCCGCGCAGCAGAAGCGGCGCCACCCTCGGGGAGCGCGTCCCCGCCCACAGCTCTCACATTCCCGGCCCCTCTGGCCGGCATGGGCGGGCCCAGGGGCGGCGGGCAGGCCGGGCCGCGGTCCCGAGCTCCGCCCTCGCCAGACCAGGAGAAAAGCGGCGGCACAGCGGCGGTTCAGCAGGGGGACCGGGCTGGGCTCGCTACCTGGCCCGTCTGCAGGCCGTTACCGGCCTAACAGCCCCGGCCGCTCGGCCCCTCTCGGAGCGGCTGCTCCCCCTTCCCTCACGGGGGACGCGGTCTCCCCGCTTGCGGTACTGCCGCGTGACTTTGGGCCGTTCTTTCGTCCCTGCCTCAGAACCCAGGGAAAAAACTCCGCAAAATTTCTGCCTTTCTCACAGCAGAAGCTGAACCCCTCATCAGACTGGCCCGCTTCAGCCTGCCGAGGTCTAGGACCTCTATTTCCACAGACGGAGCGGAGGCGGTGGGGCCGCTCCCCCGCCTTCCGCCATGGCGTGGGCCGAGCCCCCCGGCCGCTCCGAGGAACCTGTCCCGTTTGTGCCCAGGCGAGCCCCGCGTTCAAGACCCGCGCGTGTTAAACACGAAATAAACTAGCACGGTCATCCTTCTCTTCACCAATAAACAATCTCAGCCTGCGGCACGTTCACGCACTCACGCCCCGCTTTCCCCCCAGGTGAGCTAGGGTGGGTTGGAAAATCGGCGAAGAAGCAGAGCTTTGAGAAAACACTCCAGAAGCAGGTGCCCTCCGCACCTGGATTTTCCTGGTATGCTGGCAATTACTGATCTTGCACAGGTACACAGTAAACGCACAGATTTACAATACACACATCAGCTTTTGAGTTAGCACTTAATGTTTGGGGGGGAAAAAAAGGATTCTGAAGCCTGGAAGAAGTCTGAAAAGAAAGTGGCTCTACCATTTTGCTCCAGTCAACATTATTAGTACCAAGATAGAAGTGAAACTTCTGACAGAGCTGGTAAGTAACCCTGGGTTTTTATCAGTAGTGTGGACTGTACAAGGAAGAGATAAGAAGTTCCCAAGGATGCACAGATAACTGCAAGGAAAGGACCTTAGTTCAGCAAAACTGTTCAATTCATTGTTCATTTCATAGCTCTCAGAACTCCATGAACGTTGCCTGGGGAGGGTCAAGCCCAGAGCTGTGTTCCATTTAGTGAAGCTTTAGTAGCCATAGTAATCATATAGTTACCCATAGTAATCAATAACAAGGCACTAGGGGAACCAACCCTTTTTATAATTGGTGTAATGAGATGGAATTGTCAACATCACTACTTAGAATTTTTAAAGACCTGTGACAGAAAAGAAAAAATCTCTTCATCAACAAGAGCCTGTTGAAGGGGTTTTTTTTAGATTGCTTAAAGCTTTTTTCTTTCATTGTCAGCAGTGTTGGATCCTTATTCTGCATCCATAATTTGAAACAGCTGAATATTTTCTCATCACAGTGTGCTAGGAGACTTAAAAAACACATACACAGTAGACAATAGAGCCTTGAAAAAAATTATTTGAATGTACCTAGACAAATTCTGTGGTTTTTTCTTCTTCTTACTTAGTTGAGAAAGATAAAATAGGGGAGGTGACACACTACACTAAAATTGCTTGTTATCTGTTTTGGAGATCCTGATAATTCCAAAACGCAGGAACTGAAGCAGAACTGAAGGAATGCACCAGCTGGTAAAGCACGAGGCAGCGATGTGTTGGTGAAGAGCTGTGTTGTTAAAACGTGGGCTCAGAACTGGAGGATTAACTTGCCTTGCACATCTGCAGGGGAAAATGGCTCACAGCCAATAGTAAAATATGCTTATAGAAAAAGATGCAGGATGAAATTAATGGGACAAAATTCAACTCAAGGCCAGAAGGAAAGGGAACTTGGTGTTTATTTTAAACACAATTTCAGTCCCTCATGTTGAATCTGATAAATTTCACCCAGCTGTGTTTTCACACCCATGTGCTCACAAGCACCAAGGAGCCCATGCCAAAGCAGCTACTCCAGGCAGGCTGGGGGTCCCCATGGGAGAAAAGGAGTGGTGAGCCTTGAGTAAGTGCCATGTGTCTGGGGTTCTTCCTTGGCAGTGGAGAACTTGTTCATTGTGCTGGTTTGGGCTGGCATGGAGTTAATTTTCTTCACCGTGTCTGATATGGGGCTTTGTTTTTGATTTGTGCCTGACACAGTGTTGATAACTCAGGGATGTTTCAGCTGTTGCTGAGCAGCCCTTGCACAGAGTCAAGGCTTTTTCTGCTCTCAGCCCACCAGGGAGCAGGCTGGGGGTGCACAAGGAGTTGGGAGGAGGGGACACAGGCGGGACAGCTGATCCCAAATGGCCATAGGGACATCCCACACCATATGACATTGAACTCAGGAATTAATCTGTAGGGGAGGGAGGTCAGCCAGAGCAGCAGTTGCTTGGGGACTGGCTGGGCATCTGTCACTGATGAGCAATTAGGCTTTTGGCAACACTTTTCTTGATTTAGGGCTTTTTTATCTTTGCTTGCCTTTTTTTAGCTTTTTGATTTTTTGTTTGTTTGAAGGTGGGCATGGTGGTGATTTGGGTTTGTTTTTCTTTGTTGTTGTTGTTGTTTTATTTGGCAAATTATGTTTATCTCAACCCCACAAGTTATTGCATTTTTACCCTTCCAGTTCTCTCCCCTACCCCATTAGGAGGGGGAGGAACAGGTGCCTGCGTGGGGCTGAGCTGCCTGCCAGGGTTAAATAGCAGATAAAAATACCAGAGCCACCCAGGTATTTGTATCCATCAGCCTGTACAAGGTGATGTTCCAACATAATCTTGCTTACCTCATCACCCATAAATCATAGGGAGGGTTGTTACCTGTATGTGTTTCCTCATTTCAGTAGCTTTTTGGCCTCTTTCCATGCTGGGGTAAGAAGCAGTAGGCACACGCTATGCTGGAACCCTGCTGCCATCCTCCTGCTATTAGACCTCGGGTCCTCTGCTGACAAATCATCCTACCATGGCCTTATCAGAGGTCAGTCCTCCTGGTCTTGATGTAAACAGCACATTTCTCAGCATTTGCTACTTGAATTGCTCTTAGTCATGTCCTCAGTTATCACTTCATGCTGTTCCTTAAAACTGTGCTGCTGCTTGTGCATTCACATAAATAATTCTCACTCATACTTCATTGAAACCATTCTTAATGTCTCTGTTTCAGCTCCCTGGAGCAGTGTGACATGGACAGGTCTTTATAACAGACCTATGTCCAAATGTTGAAGTGCAGCCTGGCAAATAATTTTAGAGACCATTGACAGTCTTTCTACAAGATTTCCCAAACCTATTGGTGTCATAGTGGTATTATTCAACATTTTCACTGGCATTCCAGAAACAAATGTGACAAAACCCTGCCTATTTAAATTGCATGTAAACAGAAGTCAGTCTCTCTGTTTTAATTGCACCATACCTCTAAACATAGAATGCTATTGTCTATTGCTAGTGTAATCCCCTACAGAGTCGTGCTTCTAGGAACAGGAAAAGAACTTAAATATACACATTATGTCTTGGTAAATAGCACCAATGGAATGGATTTAAGGAATCTTCTGAACATGGAGCTTCCCATAAACAAACTTCTAATGTAATTCTGTGGCAAAGAGAACTACTGCAGGAAGTGGATGTCAGCAGAATGTGTTGTGGTGGTTTTGTCCCTTGACCTGTGGAACCACTGTTAAACCACTCTGTTACTGGGTCAACACCGGGGCTGAGGTTTTGGAATGTTGTACTGAAGAATTTATACAAGGGCCTCAAAAATCCATACTCAAGGAATATGTGGTAGGAGATCTGGGGAACAGCACTTCAACTTACCAAGTAAAAATCTGAGGAGTGAACAACCCAAAATCAGGTTTTTTTCTAAGTGAATAGAGAATGCTGCAAAGCTTTTATAGTTTGGTTAAGGAAGACATAATAGAGATTGGATACTGAAGCGAGGCAAATTCAGACTAGAAATTCAAATCGGATTCTTAATCCCTGTCAACAACTACATGAAGCACTATCAGCTGTGCTGAATACCAAAGGTATTGATGCAGTGTTGTTTAATTACAATTTTATTTCAGTTATGGTTAACCTGGTTCAGAGCTAGTGGTCTCTCTTAGGTCTAAGTGCTAAAACCAAAACTTGAAATCCTGAAATCATTAGCTGTCTTAAGCTAATGTTAGTTACTGTTAACCTATTCTGTTTCATGGCTATTTTATAATAATGTTTTGGAAAAACAGAGGAATGCAATCTGTAACATGATAATTTTAGAAAGTGGTCTTGTTGACTGGGTTTTAACTCAGGACAGCACATTGATACTTACCACAAGACTTGTGTTCAACAACCAGATTTCAGCCTGGCATTTATCACAGCAGAAACTTGTATCACAAGCACTGGGGAAGCAGTTTCCAGGCAACTACACCCTAATAGTTCTAATATTTGAAGTGGTTTGAAATTTATAAATGAAGAAATTCCTAGGATGCTTCTTTGAGAGAGCAGTGTCTTGCATGAATATTCTAGAACTACAATCTTGTTCCTTTTCTCTGCCTCTGCTTTTCAGGTAGCGACGAGAACTCAGTTTTGGGTGGTACTTATCAGCTTCTGCAACACAGGTGTGTCATTTGGTCCGTGCAGCATCAAAGTTGTATTTTGTCTCATCCTGTCAAAAGCAACAAAGTCCTGGGCTGAAGTTCTTAGAAGCTGGAACTCCTTAACAGGATTTCACCCATGATGTGTCTTGTGTCCTGATTTGTCATTTTTAAACTGTTCAGACTTCATATAGCATGTCCTAGGAATGGCTGCAAGTTCTTGTAGCCATTCTTGTTCTGGCTCAAGTACCAGATATCTGAGTGGGGCTGTACTGCAAACTGAGTTCATTTAAATAATAAGTATGTGACAAAATTTGCAGTGTACTTTGTTGTCTTCTTTAATTGTAAAAGCTGTTTATTGAGGTGTGGTCCTCCTAAAGCTTGTAAGTCTTTAATTCTGGCTTTTTTTTTTGCCTTCTACCAAATTGCAAGTCAAGTACACATGACATTACATCAGAGTTATTTGTCAAACAGTTACATATTTGATAGAAAACATTTCAATTCAACCTATTTCAACACCGTTTTCTTAATCCATTTATTTTGTATATTTTAATTAATTTTTATTAATTTAATTTAAGACTAATATATATGAGGTTGACTCTATCCTAAGCTAGTTATATCACTATATGTAAATTAAGACGTGAACAGATCTCCCTCATTTCCTAGCAGGATGTGTTATATTGCCATTGAAGTTTACAAATTCCTGCCCAAAACCTGCACTAAATTGTTGTTTCCCTTTTTTTATGTATTGCATGCAATTAATATATACAGTTGTCATCAGAACCATTTTTCAGGTCCTATATTTAAGAATAATTGATAAATTTTTGATTTCTCTATTGGCAGTATTAGCATCTTACCATCATGGAATATTCTGAATTGGAAGAGACCCACAAGGATCATAAGAGGGATCATCCTGCTTCCTGACCTGCCTCAGGCCTGGCTTCTTCCTTACTGAAACCTTAATTCTTTAAAAACTCCTTGCTAGGAGAACTGAATCACTACATGAAAGATTGGCTGTGTTTCATCATCTCTGTTCCATCTGTTTGTTCTGGTTACCAGATATGTCAAACTGCTGTTAAAAAAAACCCAAAACAGTGAGGCACTACAGTGAAAGTTAAATGACACCTCTGTATCCCAAGTAATTTCAAACACAATTAATATGACTCCAGCTTCACCCCGATACAAAATGTGGCAACACCTGTTAGGAGGATGTGGCAATGGTTTCATACTGTAAAACTGCATTTCATAACACCAGGAGTGAAAAATACATATTTAATCATGAGAAGGGAAAAGATAAGTCAGGTGCAGTGTGTCCCTTTTGCCTGGACTGACCTTTCCACTTTTGAGTCAGCTCACTTTCGGCAGCCTGGCTGCTGAAATATTTTTCGTTCTGTCTGTATCATTACTTCCTTTAGATAAAGTCCACTGGTCTTTCTCCTCACCAGTCCCTCTGCAAGACCCAGTCCTGAACACTCTTCTTTGGCCATCTGCATTCTTTTCAGATCCGGGGGCATTCCAGGGGGAAGCAAAAGGTAGTTTTCTTCCCTGTGGATAAGCCATTTAGCCAAAGTTCCTCTCTGTGTTCAGCTGCTCTTCAAAGCACATGTCAGCAGCACTGATGTTCAAACAATAGCCATGGTCAGCACCAGACAGAACATCTTCTTGATATGGCATGGTTCAGCTCATCGTGTTAAAGGTGAGCTAGACACAAATATGTTGAACTGTGCACTTGTACTAGAATGGTGTCCTAAATCTCACCTCAGTCCATTCTGACCATGGGCATCTTGCACCAGAGATGTGCCTTCCTTTTTATTAATAACCCCATGCAGCAAATGGGGGTGCCAGTGAGGATCCTTGGTGGGACAGTATCCATCTCTGCACAAGATTTCTGAACATACTGGGATTTTTTTCTGTGGTAGGCAATATTTGCCCTGTGAAAAACCTCTGGGGTCTAGGCTGAGTTCAGTTGAACACTAACACTTTTTTTTCTGGAAAGGTTTGTTGGCCTTCAGAGGAGCTCCTCAAGGGTTATTGGATGGAGTGTTTCAAGCCCCAGGCAGATACCCAGCATCAGCTGTTACCAAGTGAACCATAAAGGAAAAGGTCAGTGTGAATATTAACAAAGCCACCTATGGCTGAGAGACAGTGTTAGAAGTTCGGGTTATCTGATAACAGAAAGAATAGGAAGTCATTTTAGTAGAATGCAGGAACTGCTCCTTGTCTCCAGGAACTGTAAATGAATGGATATGGGAGCAAGAGGATGATAATTTGTTCTTTAACCATATTTTCTCATCCCCTTTTAAGAACATTCTCAAAACCCAAATAAAATCTGTCTGTTTCAATATGAGGCTTAATGTATCTGGAGGTGCTTCTTTTTGGGACACACCAATAAGTATAGAGAGGTGGTAATAGACAAGCAATGTGATTTTATCAGAAAGGAAATTTCAAAGTACAAAACAATTCAGGATGTACGCTGTAATGAAAAAGGTGTTTCTGTTTCTTACGGAGAGAATGCGGATAAACCATTTCTGCTTGGACATACTTGATTTTTCACCATAAGCAAAAGAGAGGTTTTGCTGCAGCAGTAGCAGGACTTATTAAGAAAGCACTTCTGACCAATACTATGTTAGTTAAAAAGAATTTTTAAATGTCCTAGAGACTGCTATTAATAAACCACTGGTTTCTTGTAACAATATACAAGGTTAAATATGGAACTTAAGAGTTTTTAACTCCAGTATTGAAACAGATAAATTTGGGCCCTATTCTAGTACTTGCTTCGTCTGAAGCTTCGACAGTTTTGGATGGATAAGCCTGGATTAACTTCTGATACACAAAGCATCAGTTTTCAGCCACTCCAGTTCAAGCAGTTTCAGAAGCTGATGCTACATTTGTTCTCTGGAAGATGATTTTTCAGCCTGTTATTAAAATGTTCAAGGGTCTTAAGGGCTTTCCACAATAACAAGCATTTATTATCATTTTCCATAATAACATCCGTTTTAGGCTACTTTTTTTCTGAGCTTTTACCCATAGCTAGCTAGGAGTGTTTTAAACAGCTTTGCTTTTGACCAAATGTAATTGCTTGTTTATGGAAGAAAGCACTACATGCAAGCTAATCTGTTCTGCATCAGTTTCCAAACAAACAAAAAATAGAGCAATTAATTCTGCTTGCATGCCCTTTCCCTCTTTTTTTTTTTTTCTTTTGCTCTTCATTATAGATTATAGGGAAATCTTTCTCTGCTTTTGCACTGTGAAGGGACTGCTTCTGTTATAGAAAATGTTTCCTGCATATGTAGTGTATCTGTTGGCTAGGTTGAGCAATTTGAAATCTTTCTTTTACAAGGTTTTCATGTAGCATGTGTGTGGGATCACTAGATTTACAATGTGCTAACTGATGATCTCCTTATAAGCAGACTTGATGTTTTAGAATGATATTGTAAAGAATTTTAGAATGATACATGTATTGACTTGATATTTTATCATCATGTTATATAGCTTTTTTGGGGTAAAGGAGTACAAATTTTAAGTGTGAAAATCTGATTGATATCTGCAAAGATTCATAGCTGTTCTGTTTGTAGAGATGGAAAAGTTTAGATGATTCACTGAAGTGTCAGTGTGTCAATAGCAAAGAAAGAAATAGCAAAGCTGTGAGTTTTGGACCCTGTTTTCAACCCATTAGGCCTGTTACTGACTGAGTAATAACAGCTTTTTCTGTAAAACTTGTTCATTTATAAAACTGCACAGTCAAAAAATAACTACACACTCTGCAAACTTTGACAGCTCAGAAAGCAGTGAAAATTAAGTCTTGCTTAATATACAAAATATAACCTTTGATTAGGCAGTATATTGTCTTTAAACATTTAAACTACTATAAAAATAGTGGTGGGTTTTGTGATCATTACCATCTTCATACCTAGCAGTTGTGCTTACCAGAAGAACCTTGAGCTTTTGTGTCCTTTGCTACAGTAAAGATACTGAGGTGCTGGAGTGCCTCCAGAGAAGGGCAACAGAGCTGCTCAAAGGTCTGAAAGCTACATCCCATGAGGACTGGAGGAGGGTTGTGGGATTATTTATCCTGGAGAAAAGGGGGCTCAGGGGAAACCTTCTCACTTCCTACAACTGCCTGAGGGGAGGTTACAGCAAGGTGGGGGAGGTCTCTTTTCCAAGGTAACAGGTGACAGAAGGAAATGGTCTCCTCTGTGACCGGGAAGATTTAGACTGGATATTAGGAAAAAATTCTTCACTGAAAGGACTGTAATGTGTTGGAACAGGCTCCCCAGGGAAGTGGTTGAGTCATCATCCCTGGAGGTATTTAAAAGATGGGTAGATTCCGTGATTCTAAGAAGTGGAGACTGCAAGAGCTCAATCATGTAACATGTTTTATTCTCCTTCCCATTGCAACCTTCCCTCAGCAAAGAGATTTTAGGCAGAAAGTGAGAGATGGCAATTTGGTTTCCAGTCTTCTGAGAGGAGGAGGGAGAAACAAAGATAAAAAGACCCACTGATGGAAAGGAACCCATCTGCCAGGATTAGGGTTCTTTAAAACATCTGAAAATAGATGTTTCCAGCCTCAGCTGCCAGAAAGGGAGTCTCTGTTCACTCTTTTCAGGATAGCTTTCAGCACCAGAACTGCAGTCATTTTCATTACAGAACTAAAATTTCTGTGTTGCTGATGCTACTTTTTTGATGAGGAATGTGCTACAAGGCCACAGACAAACATTTGTTTGTTGGTATCTCCAGGAGACGTTTCTGACAAAGGGAATATGTTTCAACACATATGAATAAACACGTGCTTAAAGAAAGAAATGGCTGGGTGTATTCCAACAACAAGTCTAGCCTGAGCAGGAACATGGCCAGCCATTCTGAGGAGCAGTCAATAAGCTCTCAGGCTTTGCTTTTGTCCTGATGTGAAAATATTCTTGTGGGATATGTTCAAGTATCTGTGGGATTTCCTCTGAAATTCACACTCCAAAGTTTTCAGCCTAAGAAGTGGATTTATCTGACTGTATTTACAAAGTTATTTGTAGGTAGAGGCTGAAAAACCTGTTGGTACTCTTTGCCCCTTACAACTGGGTTCCCAAAGAAGAAATGCAATTGCTGAAATACTTAAAATGAACACAATTCACTTCATCCTTAGAAAAAGTATTAACCTTCATGGTAAAATTCTTAATGATTTCCTAAAAAACTATTTCTCTGTCATTAGGTATGCTCCCTGTAATTCTGCATAACAGCATTGCTCAATGTGAACATGCTGCTTCTCTTCTCTCTCTGACTCCTCTTGGAAGACAGTTTCCTGTTCCTTGGAAAAGTTTTTTATAGTGAGGGAAGCAGCAAGTGACCCAGCAACATATTATGCTGACAAGTAGATTATTTATGTGCTGCAGTTTCAGTTTATGAAATAGATTATGTAATTTCAGGTGGTTTATGTGCTGCCATATTGTAACCTTTGTATTGAATGCATTTTATCCAGCTGCCTTTGCAAGAAGGAAAAAGCTGTCATTGGTTGGATTTCTGTTGTTGTGGTTTGGGGTTCCTTTTTTCTCCTTTCTTTCTTTTCAAAATCTCCCACTCTCGGAAGAGGAAAATGGGTTGACCTATTGGATTTGTTTACACTTCCCGCAAAGTAACAGCAGATCCTGAGTTTTTTAAGCATGAGAAAGTAAGAGGACCTCCCTTTTCTAGAAGCTGACAGAACAAAATAATTGGATTGTGTTGTGGTGCTTATTGGGAATCAGTTGCTCCGGAGTGTCAAGAACAAAGAAAGTAAGAATACAACTACGTAGATCAATAACATCCTAACACATCTTTTTGCTAATTTGGACAGATATCACAACAATAATAAGGAGACTACTTAGAGAATGTTAGAGGTGCTACTGGAAAAGGCCAAAGAGAAGTAAAGAGGCAGGGAAGCACTCAGGGGCACTGCAGTGCACAGGTGAATGATTCCATTTGAGCCCTGGATGCTGTGATCTTTCAATAGCAACAGAACTGACCAAGACTTCTAAGATGAAATACAAAAATTGGCTTTATAGAGAATTCATGAGAGAGCAGCGAGATAAGTGAATCTGTTAAAATCCAATTGCACATTAAATTCTGTCAGGTACTGCTGTGGAAGTTTTAATTTAAACCTGAACAATACACAGGACAGCTCTGGGTAGTGAAAAAAAGGAAGCTTTGTAAAAAGCTGTGGTGAAAATATGAATGTGGAAATAACATGAGAATCCATTTCAGGAGGAATGAATCCATCTGCAAGCTTCTAACAGGGCTTTAACAGGTAGACAGTGTCAGCTCTTGGTCTCCAGATGCAGAATTTCCACACTGGAAAATTTGTCTTTAGAAAATTAAATTATGTTGCCCTGTTATCTGAACTCAGATAAAAATGTGTTATTTCCACTGGGGACATTGATGTCATCTGTAGTCAGGTATGCTTTGTACATCAGTGCTGCCTCACCCACTTCAAAAATTGTGTATAAAGTCAAAGGATGTTAGGATGCTTTCCCTTGAAAATGTGAGTATCCAATCTTGTACGATAATTTATTTGAGGGTGGTGTGTGGATGTGGGTGTGTGTGAAAGTGGGGGGTGGGGGTGTGTGTGTGTTGGATGCATCCCTTAAAAATAATCCCTTAAGTATCTTCACAAGTTAAAAATCTCACATCAGTTCCTAAATATTGTGTCAGTTTAACTCCAGTCTTTTAACATCTGCTTGGGTCAAAACACAGATTGGCCAAGAGATGACACTTGTACTTGCATGGTCCAGTCAACAACATGATTCATGTTGTAGGGCTGGTTGCATAAATTGACAAGATAATCCAGCCAGCTCTACCTTGCAGCTGCTGTGTTGCTGACACTCTCATGTGCTTTCCTTATTAAAAAAAAGCTGAACACAACTTGGCTAAAAACATGCTAGAACTGAAACTTCAGCAGACACAATGCAATGAGAAGATAAAAAGTTCACTCGAAAATGTCAGGTCTCATACCACAGATCTGAAGTTTCAGAAGAATAGCAATGCGGCAGTACAAAGAAAAAGACTATTGAAGAGATGTTTGGGTGGTTTCAAGGTGCTTTGAACAACATTCAGCATCCTTGCACTGCCTTAGGTGAGAGAGGGTGATGCTGTGTGTCAGGAAATTCAAATTTAATATGAAGAAAAGCAGAGGTACATAATTTAAAAAAAAAAAAACTTTCAGCACCCATTGAAAGGCTTGAATCCTAGCTTGGGTGAAGGATACTCATACACTTGTTTTGTTTGTTTTTTTCTTGAATACAGTCACGTACTTCAAGGGTAGAAATAGGTGTTTATCTGCAGTAGAAAGGAGTATGTAAATCAGGAGCTCTTTTGTTCTGCCCTACTTCCCTTGCCAGCTGCCCTTAATACTTATGCTAACACTCCTATTTGTCTACCCCACATACCTGCTGGGAGTGCCCTCCCTTGGCAGGGAGAATCTCCCGGCCTCAGAGATGGGTTGCACAACACCTGACCATAAATCAGCATCAGTCTGGGATTACTGTGTGTGTTTCTGTTCTCCTTGTCTCATGCCTCATGCATTGCAAAGGCACAAGACAATGACTGCTCACATTTGGCTGTGGTTGTGGTGCAGAGACTCAGGCTGAAGGCTGGATCCACAAAGGCCTTTCAGGGCTGGAAGGAATGGTCACATCTCTAAGTCCAAAGTGAAAATTTTGAATGCCTCCTTGCAACTGTCACCTAAGGCTGGTTTCCATGCAGACCTACATTTCCAGAACTAAGGTTCCCTATTAAATCCAGGCTTTCCACAAAAGATCCCCTTCAGATTCCCCAAGGGGAAAACCCATGGAAGGAAACAGCAGCAAAGGTGTTGTCACGATGCAGATAGATATAAAAAGAACTGGACACAGAGTAAATCTGGCACTACCAAGGAAACAATGTTATCAGAGTAAATGAAAGGCAAACAATCAGAGTTATCAACCTCAAGTTATGTTTTCGGCAAAAACAAAAGGAACAAACTCACATCTTGGCAGGAGTGACTTCACAATGTATTGCTTACCATGAACTCATTAGGTCTACATCTGCCATATTAGTTAACTCTGCATGTTGTCACAGGCACTGGTAATGAGCCAAAGACTATTGCCATTGCTTTTGCCTGGCAGCTCCAGATAAATAGAATTCACTCATTTACTTTATTTAGATACAAGTCTGGGCTCTAGTTCCCGCTCCCCTGCTTTACTCTCCACCCACATCCAGCGTGTGTACATAAAGACGTGCCAGAAAAGCCAAGTTCCTTGTGGGCCACAGCACATGAACTCTTTTCCTTTTTGTGGAGATGATTACTTTGAATGCTGCTGAGCTGGGCTGGCAGGCTGGGCTGGTAGAAACCTCTTCCTCTGCATGTCCCTGCTCTGGTTTAGAAAACTCCTGAAGAAGAAAGTGCATATGTTTTAGGGCCAGAGTTGCTCCTTGCACAAAAGTTGAGTGAGCATCTCAAATACCAACCCATGTCACTATGCATGCACGGTGCCCAGTAGCTAGACTGCTGCTGCTTGCAAGCACCTGAACTGGTGCAGAGACCCCTCCTTCCCAGCAGTCCACTTTTCCTCCAGACCATCCCACCTATTATTTGCTCTGCTTGCAAAATAGGACACAGTGCATGAGAAAAGTCAGAGCAAAAAAATCACTTTTCCCCCTGACATTCCCTATCTGGAAAGCAGGAATAAACTTTTCTTGGAAGGATGTATTATCTTGGGAGGAGTAGTTACTGGGAAGTGACAAGTTCTAGTGTTTGCATACTACCGTCATGAAAGCCCAGTGGATTGTGGCTGTAGAACAAGATCCACTAACCTTTGTTTAGAATGAATGAGTGCACAACCTCACTCGGTTTGCAGCATCCCATGCAATATTGACCATCCCATGATGAGCTGCACACCCCTGCAAATTCTTTATTACAATTCTACCAATCTAAAAAAATGAATCAAAAACATCTATTAATATTTATAAATAACATGTAATCTGAACAGATAGTAATATGCCCTCATTTTCTTTAAAATACTTCAATCTCAAGTCAGGTTGTTCATCCGTAAATAATGAATAGTTGTTATCAATTATTCCATGTTATGGACTCACCTCACCAGCCCCTCTGAAATTATTGTGTTCTTCCTTCCTAGGAGATACAAGGAAACAATCTTACAGACCAAGGTACAACCTTTAACAGAGCAATATGTGGAACCA
>JAWWEX010000353.1:0-15857 GCA_035583215.1 Arremon brunneinucha
GTATTTTCACATATTTCCCCCCTATTTTTCTATATTTCCCCTTCATTTTTCTATATTTTCACATCCCCTCCACTTTTCTATATTTCCCCACCATTTTTTGTATTTTCACATATTTCCCCCTCATTTTTCTATATTTTCACATCCCCTCCACTTTTCTACATTTTCCCACCATTTTTCTATCTTTTCACCTATTCCCCCCCCCCATTTTTTAAATATTTCCACGTATTTCCCCCCCATATTTTTTTGTATTTTCACATATCTCTGCCCCCATTTTTTTTTAATATTCTCACACCTTTTTCCCCCTTTTTTCCCCCCTCGTGGCCCGGCAGTGAACCCCGGTCTGTGCGGCGGGGAGGCGAAGCGCTCGCGCACGGCCTACACGCGGCAGCAGGTGCTGGAGCTGGAGAAGGAGTTCCACTACAACCGGTACCTGACGCGGCGCCGGCGCCTGGAGATCGCGCACGCCCTGAGCCTCAGCGAGCGCCAGATCAAGATCTGGTTCCAGAACCGCCGCATGAAGTGGAAAAAGGATCACAAACTGCCCAACACCAAGGTCAGGTCCGGCTCCTCCTCCTCCAGCGCCCTGCAGGCCCCGCAGGGAGGATCCCAAACGCAGATCCCACAAGGAGGAGGAGGAGCTCAAACGCAAATCTCACAAGGAGGATCCCAAAGGCAGATCCTGCAAGGAGGAGCCCAAAGCCAGATCCTACAGGGAGGAGGAGGAGGAGCCCAAAGGCAGATCCCACAAGGAGGATCCCAAATGCAGATCCCACAAGGAGGAGGATCCCAAAGTCACATCGCTCAAGGAGGATCCCAAACTCAGATCCAACAAGGATCCCAAAGGCAGATCCCTCAAGGAGGAGCCCAAGGTCACATCCCTCAAGGAGGAGGATCCCAAATGCAGATGCCACAAGGAGGAGGATCCCAAAGGCAGAACCTTCAAGGAGGAGGATCTCAAATGCAGATGCCACAAGGAGGAGGATCCCAAACCCAGATCCAACAAGGATCCCAAACCCGACCCCACGGACCAGCTGTCGCCCTATAACAGCCCCCATGGATGCGTGTGCGTGTTTGGGGTGTGAACTCGTGCGAGTGCAGGAAGGGAAATGGGATAATTTTAATTTTTATCATTATTTTAATTATTATTTGAACCACGGGGAAAGGCAGGGGTGCTCTTTGTTACCCAACACCAAGATCGGGTCAGCTCCTCCTCCAGATCCCTGCAGATCCCACAGGGAGGATCCCAAAGGCGGATCCTACGTGGAGGAGGATCCCAACACCAAATCTTACAAGGAGGAGGATCCCAAAGGCAGATCCTACAGAGAGGATCCCAAAGTTACATCCCACAAGGAGCAGGATCTCAAACACAGATCCTACAGGGAGGATCCCAAACACAGATCCTACAGGGAGGATCCCAAAGTTAAATCCCACAAGGAAGAGGATCTCAAACAGAGATCCTACAGAGAGGATCCCAAAGTTACATCCCATAAAGAGAAGGATCCCAAATTTAAATACCTCAAGGATGATCCCAAGGGCAGATCCCTCAAGGAGGAGAAGGATCCCAAACTCAAATCCTTCGAGGATGATCCCAAAGGCAGATCCCACAAGGATGATCCCAAACTCAAATCCCACAAGGAGGAGGATCCCAAACCCGATCCCACAGACCGGCCGCCGCCCCATAACCGCCCCCATGGATGTGTCTGCGTGTTTGGGGTGTGAACTCGTGAGAATGCAGAGAGGGAAATGGGATAATTTTAATTTTTATCATTATTTAATGATTGTTTGATCCATGGTTAAAAGTCGGGCTGCTCTTCATTACCCAACACCGAGATGGGGTCAGCTCCTCCTCCTGATCCCTGCGGATCCCAAAGAGAGGATCCCAAAGGCAGATCCCAAAGAGAGGATCCCAAAGGCAGATCCCACAAGGAGGATCCCAAAGTCACATCCCACAAGGAGGAAGATCCTGAAAGCAGATCCCTCAAGGAGGAGGATCACAAACTCAAATCCCACAAGGAGGAGGATCCCAAAGGCAGATCCGTCAATGGGGAGGATCCCAAATGTAGATCCCTCAAGAAGGATCCCAAACTCAAATCCCACAAGAAGGATCCCAAGGTCACACTCCTCAAGGAGGAGGATCCCCAATGCCGGTCCCGCAAGGAGGAACCCAAAGCCAGATCCTACAGGGAGGATCCCAAACTCAAATCCCACAAAGAGGATGATCCCAAACTAAAATAACTCAAGGATGATCCCAAAGGCAGATCCCACAAAGAGGATGATCCCAAAGGCAGATCCCACAAGGAGGAGGATCCAAAACTCAACAAGGAGGAGGATCCCAAAGACAGATCCCTCAAGGAGGATCCCAAGGTCACATCCCACATGCAGGAGGACCCCAAACGCAGATCCCTCAAGGAGGATCCCAACCACAGATCCTACAAGGAGGTGGATCACAAACTCAAATCCCACAAGGAGGATCCCAACCACAGATCCCACATGGAGGAAGATCCCAAAGTTGCATCCCACAAGGAGGAGGATCCCAAGGTCACATCCCCCAAGGAGGATCCCAAACTCAAATACCTCAAGGGTGATCCCAAAGGCAGATCCCTCAAAGAGGAGGATCCCAAACTCAGCAAGGAGAAGGATCCCAAAGTTACATCCCACAAGGAGGAGGAGCCCAAGGTCACATCCCCCAAGGAGGATCCCAAACTCAAATACCTCAAGGGTGATCCCAAAGGCAGATCCCTCAAAGAGGAGGATCCCAAACTCAACAAGGAGAAGGATCCCAAAGCTACATCCCACAAGGAGGAGGAGCCCAAACCCAGATCCCACACATAGGAGAATCCCAAAGGCCGATCCCACAAGGAGGATCCCAAGGTCAAATCCCTCAAGAAGGATCCCAAACTTGATCCCTCAAGGAGGAGGATCCCAAACCCGATCCCACAGAGGGGCTGCGGCCCCATAACCGCCCCCATGGATGCGTGTGCGTGTTTGGGGTGTGAGCTCGTACGAGTGCAGAGCGGGAAACGCGATAATTTTAATTTTTCTCATTTTTTGCACTGATCTGAACAGCGGGAACCGACAGGGTGCTCATTATTTATGGCCAATAATTTTAATTTTAATTTTTATTTTAACCATGGGGACGGGCGGGCACTGGTTATTTACACCAATAATTTGAATTTTGATAATGTTTATGCCATTTGACCCACTGGGAGTGCTGGGTGCTGGTTATTCCCACCAATAATTTGAGTTTTATCATTTTTATGCTGATTTGACCCACAGGGACAGGCGAGTGCTGGTTATTTGGGCCAATAATTTGAGTTTTGATCTTTTTTTTTTTATTTTAACCACAGGGACAGGCGCGTGTTGGTTATTCCCACCAATAATTTGAATTTTGATAATGTTTATGCCATTTGACCCACGGGAAGTGGCGGGTGTTGGTTATTCCCACCAATAATTTGAATTTTGATAATTTTTACACCATTTGACCCACGGGAAGTGGCGGGTGTTGGTTATTCCCAGCAATAATTCGAATTTTGATAATTTTTACACCATTTGACCCACGGGAAGTGGCGGGTGTTGGTTATTCCCACCAATAATTCGAATTTTGATAATTTTTACACCATTTGACCCACGGGGAGTGGCGGGTGTTGGTTATTCCCACCAATAATTCGAATTTTGCTCATTTTTACCCCAATTCGAAGCGCGGGGCCGGCTCTGGGCGCAGCTGAGCACAAAACCGGGGCTGTGGGGAAGGGGAGGCCGGAGCAGGATTTTTTTTGGGATTTGCCTGAGATGGATCCTTGTTTCATCTTTAATCACGCCGAGCTCGGCCCCATTTGTCATGTTTACTCTCCCGTACAAAGGATGGACCTTATGTCTGCTATTACCCCGACAGCAGCGCCCGCTTTAATAAATGAGCCTCAGCTCCTTCCCCACAACTGCATTTTCTACACCACCCCCTTTTTTGCCTTTTTTTTCTTCCCTTTTTTCCTTTTTTTTCCCCTCATTTTCCCTTTTTTTGCCCTCCTTTTTTCCCCTGTAATTTTTTTATCATTTTATCTTCTTTTTCGCCCCCCCCTTTTATTCTCTTCTTTTCTTGGTTTATTTTCTTTTCTTTCTCTTTTTTCCCCCCTTTTCCCCATCTTCTTGAAAATGTTCTTGTTCATTTTTTCCCTTTCTTTTTCCTTTTCCCCTTTGTTTTTATTTGGGTTGTTTTTTTCCTTTTTTCCCCTTTTAAAAAGTTTTCTTCATCAATTTTCTTCCCCCCTCCTTCTTCCCCTCTTCTCTTTCCCCCTTTTTTCCCCCTTTTTTAATTCCTTTCCTTCCTCCATATTTTTCCCATTTCCCCCTTCATTTTTCCTTTGTTTTTCTTTGTTTTTCTTTCTTTATTTTCCTTTTTCTCCCTTTTTTCCATTTTCTTTATCAATTTTCTCCCCCCTCCTCTCTTTCTTCCCAGCCCCGAAGTTTCTGCCCCGTTGTCCCAAAGAGACGAAATTGGAGACCCAAAAAAACCCCAAAAAAACCCCAAAAACTCAACAAAAAACCCCCAAAATCTCCTCCGGGGAGTTGAGAACTTTGTGATACCGGGAGAAAAAAAATTTAAAAAATGACAGTTGGGTCAAGGAGGTGTTGGACAAAGAAATGAAGAGTATGGAGCGGGATCAAACCCTTTTTTTGGATTTTTTGGGGTTTTTTTGAACTCCAGCAGGTTCATTGTGAGTGAGGGGGGTGGGGAGGGAAGGGGAGCTGGGATGAACTGGGATGAACTGGGATGAACTGGGAGCGCCCCAAAGCTCCTCCCTGCCCCGATTTGGGGCTGAAAATGTGAATTTCGGGTCTGGGGAGGGGCAGCCCCGACCCCCCCCCGGTCCCCTCTGTCCCCTTTGTCCTCGGGGGTGTCCGGATTTACCTGGAAATCCCCAAAAACCCCAAAACCGCCGCTCAGAAATAAATTCTGATCCCAAACCTGCCCCTGCGTGGTTCTTGTGGGGGGCGAGGCCGGACTGGGGTTATTTACGGGGTGGAAAAATAAATATATTTATCTCGAGCCGCGAACAATCGATTTATTTGTAATTTTGATGATTTTTTTTTTCGCGTTTTTTTGTTGTCAGCGGCGCAGCCCGCAGCCCCCTAATGAAAACAAAAGATGTTTGAGCAGCTCTAAGTAGCGCTAAGCCCCAGATATGATGATTTATTTGTTCAAAGCGCAGATTAATTCTCCTTTTCCGCGCCCCAGCCCGAACGCGGCCGCTCATTAACGCTTTGCTGCCTCCGATTTCTCCTGAGATCTTTTCGCTTTTATTTATTTCTATTTTTTTTTAATTATTTTTTTTGTTAGAAATCCCTCCTTCTCCGGGGTAGTTAATGCATTAATGAGTCCAATTTGGGCCCAGATGTTCGGGGGGTTCTGGGTGGGTTCGGGGTGCACAAAAGGAGCCGCTCCTGCCATAGCTCAGGGCCTGACAAGCAAATAGATAATCAAGAAGACAAATGGCTCCTTTTGTCAGCCGCAGCTCTTGTATTAATTTTCATTTTCTTTTTCGGGTGCGAAAGGATGGAGAGGAAAAAAAAACCCACAAAAAAACCAGCGCGGTTCTGGGTTAGGAACGGAGAAAAAAAATAAATTTATTGTCCTCCAAGGGGGTGGAGGCAGCTCGGGGAAAGGGCGTTGGGGGCTGAAATAATGATGATAATAGGAATAAAAATGTGTTAAATATGGATTGAAGTATAAATGTATGTGTAAGGGTGGGTGTAAGCACAGCGATAAGTGGAGGTGTAAATATAAAGTGTAAATATAAATATAGAGAGCCATAAATAGAAAATGTAGCTATAAATGGGTATATAAATGTCTATATATAAATACAATAAAATTATAAATATAAATAGAATAAAATTAAAAATTTTAAAATTAAAAATAAATTACAAATAAAAATAAAATAAAATAATAAAAATCATGTTGATAAAAAAAAATAATAATAGTAATAGCAATAATAGCAATAATAGTAATAATAGTAATAACAGTAGTAACAGTAATAACAGTAATAATAGTAATAATAATAATATTTTTAAAGGTTTTTTCAATATTCACGGAATCCTCCGAAAACCCCAATCAGGACCCAAATTCCGGCCCCAGTTTATCCCGAGACAAAGCAGGGCTGGAATATTTCAAATCTCTCCCGGCTGCCGGAGCTCATCCCGCACCTTGTGGGAATAAAATTGTTTCTCCCCAAAATTTCCTCCCCCACCCCGTTCACACAAAACCTTTCCGGATGATTTCATTATTTAATTTTTCTCTTTTTAATACTTTAAAATAAAT
Source organism: Arremon brunneinucha (assembly GCA_035583215.1). Lineage (NCBI taxonomy): Eukaryota > Metazoa > Chordata > Aves > Passeriformes > Passerellidae > Arremon > Arremon brunneinucha. The sequence goes on from JAWWEX010000353.1 coordinate 6,314, forward strand.
AATATCGCTGCGGTCACGTGGTGAAGGCGCTGCTCGGTGCGATGTAAAAAAAAAAAAGAAAATAAATCGGATTTATGGCCGGATTTTGGTTTAATTCTCGCGGTTTAAGAGGCGGTGACAGCGCAACTCGCACGTTTCTTTATTTTCTTTATTTATTTTCCTGGCCAGGGCTGTATTTTATCCGAGTTCCGCCAGGTTTGGGGCGGTTTGTTTGGCCGCTGCTGCATTTTTATTCCGCTGCTCCTCCCTTTGATCTGCTTGGGAAGAGGGTGCGAGTTTCGAGAGGGGGCTCCTAAGAATGGCCAAAAATGGGTGTTTTAAACCCAAATAAAAAAAGGGGGAAAAAAATGAAAAAGGAGCAGCATATGCTGGCAGGAATGCGGGGTCTGTGGGGGCAAATCAAAGCTGGGGAGCGTGAATGGGATGGAAGGGGGAGAAAAGGAGATTTCTATAGGGCCCGAAAGTTCACAGCCATTAGGAGCGGACAGAAGGCAAGAAAAATGCGAGAATTATACAGAAAATCATTAATCACTTCTTTTCTTTAAATACTTATCCCTTTTCCCATTGTTATTCAACAGCAAATCTCCGCAGACCGTCTGGCGGCAAAAATCCCCCGGACTCCTCCAAGAAACCTTCGGGGGCACCAATGAGAATTAGAATTAATAATAATAATATTAATAATATTAGAAATATTGCCGGTAATAAAACCCGCGCCCCAAAGGTGAAAGATTCTCTTTTTTTGGGGGAGAAAAGCCAAATTTCCTGCGGCCCCCCCTCCCCTGTCGGTTCGGAAGGAGCCACCCCGAGCATGAGGGCGATGCAAAAAGGATTTGGGAGCGAAGCAGGTAACGGAGCCGCTCTCGGAGGGACTTTGGGATCGGGTTCTGACACAAATCTGGGGGAAATCAGAGAAAAAAAGGAGTTTTCAACCGATGGAGGTGGAAGGAGAAGCTCCCCGCGAGCTCTCGTGTGGGGTTTTCCCTTTTCCCTCCGTTTTTGGGGCGGGTCTTGGAGGAGTTTGGGGGTTTTTATTTAAATTCTGTCTCGGTTTGGGGCTGGGCGTGGTTGGGGTTTGCTGCGGGAACTCCTCGTGCTGGGTCCGGGTTGAGGTTTGGGGTTTGTGCTCAAAATTCGGTTTTTACCCGTTTTTTCCCCAGTTAAATCTCTCACGGGACGGTTTGGGGAGGGTTTGGTGGAGCGGCCTCTGAGTGTCCCGGGAAATGCGAATATTCCCGGGTTAAACTGTCCCGGGAAATGCAAGTATTCCTGGTTCAAAATGTCTCGGGAACTGGGAACATTCCCGGGTTAAACTGTCCCGGGAAATGTGAATATTCCCGGGTTAAATTGTCCCAGAAACTGGGAACTTTCCCAGTTTAAACTGTCCCGGGAACTGGGACCATTCTGGGCTTAAACTGTCCCAGGAAATGTGAATATTCCCGGGTTTAACTGTTCCATAAACTTGGAATATTTCCAGTTTAAATTGCCCCAGGAACTGGGAATATTCCCGGGTTAAGCACTTCGAGGAACTGGGAACATTCCCGGGTTAAACTGTCCCAGGAAGTGGGAATATTCCCAATTTAAACTGCCCCAGAAACTGGGAACATTCCGGGGTTAAACTGTCTCAGGAAATGTGAATATTCCCAGTTTAAACCGTCCCAGGAGATTCGAATATTCCCAGTTTAAACTGTCCCAGGAACTGGGAGCATTCCTGGTTAAAACCGTCCCATAAACTCTGAATATTCCCGGTTTAAACCGTCCCATAAACTCTGAATATTCCCGGTTTAAACTGTCCCATGAACTCTGAACGTTCCCAATTTAAACCGTCCCAAAAACTCTGAATATTCCGGGCTTAAACCGTCCCATAAACTCTGAATATTCCGGGTTTAAACCGTCCCAGGAACTCTGAATATTCCGGGTTTAAAGCGTCCCAAGAACTCTGAATATTCCGGGTTTAAACCGTCCCAGGAACACCCCCGTTTCAAGCCCGTTTCAAGCCCGTTTTAAGCCCGTTTCAAGCCCTTTTCAAGCCCGTTTCAAGCCGGGTTTAGGCTGTGCCGGGGCCGTTTCCCGCCGGGGTTTTGGCCGTGCCCGGGAATTTCTGTGGGAAATGAGGAAATCGGAGCCGGGGCAGCGCGGCCGGGCCGGGGTCACGCAGAGTTCACTTTTCTGGCCCATTAGGCCGGGTTTTACAGCCCAGGAGTGACCTCGGAACCCTTGACCTGCCCCAGGCCGGACACTGAGCTCAACCCCCAGCCCAGCAAAGCCCGGCCTGGGCGATCAGCGGGGACAAAGCGAAAAATGGGGAAAAAAAAGCCTAAAATTTGATTTATTTCTGTTTTCTCGCGGTTTAATCGTTCCGGGCCTAACGGGGTTTCTGGCGTGGTTTTGTTGTGTAAAAATCGGATTTTTTGCGCCTTGTTTTGTGTCGGGAGAGGGGTTTTGGGGGATGGGAGTGGGGTTGGCCCCACGAATTTTAATTTTTTTGGGGAAAAAATCTCAAATGTAAAGCCCGAGGAGCAGCGGAGCCGCGGCCTGGCCTGGTCTGATCTCTGATTTCAGAAATTCCTTTGTTTGCAGAGTCCCTGTGCTCCCCCCGCTCCTCCTCCTCCTCTTCCTCCTCCTCCTCTTCCTCCTCCTCCTCCTCCTCCCGCTGCCAGCGCGGGGATCCCCGGGACCCCCCCGGTCACCCCAAATCCCCCCGGAGATCTTTGTTATCCCTGCCCAAAAATAGGGCAAAAAAAATCACCCAAAAATCCCCGACCTGGAGAAAAATACCCACCCAAAGATGGGAAAATAGGAGCAAAAGGATCACCCCGAAAATCCCAGAACTGGACCAAAAAATCCCCTCAAATGTCTTAAAATTAGGCAAAATAATCCCCGCAGAGACTCCCCCAAACTGGAGCAAAAACCACCCAAATACCCCCAAAACTGGAGCAAAAAATCCCTCAAAGTTGCCCAAATTAGACAAAATAATCCCCCCAACGGTCGCCAAGTTGGACTAGAAATCCACCCAAAGATCCCTAAATTTGGTCCAAAATCTCCCATTGATCCCCGAATTGGACCAAAAATTCGCCCAAAGATCCCGAAATTGGACTAAAAATCCCCAAATTGGACCAAAAATCCCCAAATTAGAGGAAAAAACCGCTCAAACATCCCCAGATTCGACCCAAAATCCACCCAAACATCCCCAAATTTGACCCAAAATCCCCAAAATTGGACCCAAAAATGAGGATTTGATGAGGAAACCTCGGAGCCCATCCCCAGCGGGCAGCAGGGGCTGCAAGGAGGCGGTGAAAAATCCAGCAAAATTCAATATATTGCGCACAGTGCGGCCCTGGGGGGGCTCGGGGGGCTCTGGGGACACGGGCACGGTGTCGCCGAGGGGGTGGCGCTGTCCCGGGCTGGCTCCGCGCCCCCCGAAAGGCGCTCGGCGCTTTCCCAGCGCCGCTGACAGATTTACGAGGCGCAATCAGAGCGGCGCGGCCGCGGCCGTAAATCACGGGCGGGATAAACTCATTTCACCCTCACAAAGGCGACGCCTTTTGATCGCGGCACCTCCGAGGGCTCCGCCGCCTTCCCCGGCCTTTGAACCGAGGGGGTTTTTAAAAAACTAAACAAAACAAAATTCGCCAAATTTAAAATAAGGGGTTTTTTTCTGCTTTTTTCTGGGTGGTTTTTTTTGGTATTAAACAGCCCCAAAAATGCCGGGTGGGGGGTTCTGCGCTCCGTTTGTGCCTGAGCTGGATCCGCTCCCTTTTGTTGTTGTTCTTTTCTCTTTTTAAATGAGTTTGCCCGTTATGAGCGAGAAAAAGGCGAAAGAAAAGAGAAAGAGGGGGAAAAAGAAGAAAAAGGGGAAAAAAAAGAAAAAGAGGGGGAAAAAAAGAAAAAGGGAAAAAAAAAGAAAAAGAGGGGGGAAAAAAAGAAAAAGAGGGGGAAAGAAGAAAAATAAGGGGGAAAAAAAGAAAAGCAGAAGTTTTTACGAAGCGAAAGTTGCGGTTTTTTGAATTGTCCCGAAGTTCTCCTGAAATTCCCTCAACCCTGCGGAGTTTCCTCTCTCTGGAGCCCCCCCAGCCCTTTTAAATCGGATTTTTTATCCCTCCCAGCCCCGCACTCCTTAAAATCCACGCAGAAATCATCGAGGGCTGCTGGAACCCGAGCCCGGCCCGTTCGGCTTCCAGCGAGTCCAAAATCGGCTTTTTTAGCCTTTAAATTCTTCATTTTCCCCTTTAAATTCTCTATTTTCCCCTTTAAATTCTTTATTTTCGCCTTTAATTTTCGCTCCCTCCCGGCTTTACCCCGCAGGGATTTGGGAGCCGGGAATTTGGGGGTGCTCGGAGGGGTTTGGGGTTTTTGGGGGATTTCGAGGATTTCGGGCTCTGCTCGGTGCCAATTTTGGGGGGATCCCTCCCCTCCGCCGGCTCCTGCTCCTTTCCAGCTCTTCCCTTTGTTGCTCTCTCCCTTTCTCTGTCTCTTTATTTTTATTTATTTCCCAAGATCCTCGCGCTCGGCAGCTCCTCAGCCTCAAAATTTGATTTTTTTCCCTCTTTTTTCCCCTCCTCCCCTCTGTAACACAATAAACTCGGGCCAAATAATAACAGCGGGCAGGCCTGGGACTCAGGGGGAGCTGCGAGCCATTTAAAAATAGAAACAAATATTAGAAATAAGTATTAGAAATAAATATTATAAATAAATATTCTCCGCTGCTTTGGGCTCCGGAACGGTTGTGATCAAAATCTCGGCGTGCGCAGAGGGGGGGAAAAAATTAAAAATCGGGGGGAAAAAATTAAAAATCGGGGAAAAATATTAAAAAACGGGGGAAAATATTAAAAAACGGGGGAAAATATTAAAAATCGGAAAAAATATTAAAAATCGGGGAAAAATATTAAAAATCGGAAAAAAAATATTAAAAATCGGGGAAAATCGGGGTTTTCTCTGGCTGCCCAAAGCGAAGCTCCAGGAAGGGTTTGGGGAAGGGTTTGGGCGCGCTCGGGGTGGGGAAATGACCCAAAATCGCGGGGTTTAAGGGAGAATCGAGCAGCGCTGGGTTGGAAATTTCTTTTTTTTAAAACGAGACGCTGTTCCGGTGGAAGGTCAGAGTGGTCCTGCGAGCGCGGAACGGAGGGACCCCCTTCCCCCTTCCCCCTCATCACGTGGCTCATTAAATAATTAATGCCGAGCTTGCAGAACAGATATGTATTCGTCAGGAAAATCGCGGCCGCCGTCTCCCCGAGCCTGACGCGAAATCCGAGCGTCCTTTAAAGCGCCGGGAGAGGGGGCAAAAAAAATAAAATAATAATAATAAAAAGGGAGAGAAAGGAGCGAGGGGGAGCGAGAGGAGCCGCGATAAAGCAACCCCGGGCAGCGCCGCGCACGCCGAGGGCCGGATCGCTGTGAGTAGCGGGGGCTCCCCGCGCCCGCGCGTCCGTGTAAATTTATTGTTTGTTATTAATGTTATTGTCGTAAAACGTGACAAATCGCCCGGCTCCGTTTCCTCCCTTTTCCTCGCCGCGCGCTGCTCTGCCCGCCGAGGCATTTCATTGATGGGTTTTGGGGAGGTTTTTCTCTCTCTCTCTCTCCCTCCCTCGCAACCTCTCCTCTCTCTCTTTTTTTTTATTATTTTTTTAATTTTTTTTCCCCCCTTTTGTTGATTTATGACAATAAACATGTCAGCTGCCGTTGTGCGCGTGTTTGGGACGCGGAGCCGCGTTGTTTATGGCCCGGGCCGAGATAAATCATCGCCGGGGCGAAAATGATGTGCGAGCGGCGATGTTTGCGGGCGAGGATCGCTCCGCTCGCCCCGCTCCCTGGAGCTGATTATTTCGGGCGGTTTACAGCAATAGATCAGCGCTAATATGAAAGCTCCGGAGCCGGGGGTCTTAAATTACGGCGGCTGTGATTGCCAATTAAAGAGAGATTTGTATAAATTTGGGGGAGAGCGGCAACGGCCTCGTTTGGCGTGTGAAGCTCGGCAAAGAGCGCGACCTTAAAATCAAAATTGCGGCGCGGCCGCGTCCCTTTATCACCCAGAGCTCATTTTCTCCCCTTTTCCCCCTCCCGCGCGGGTTGTTCCGCCGATTTTACCCCGGAATGCTGAATTTACGCATTGAGAAATGGGAATTAAATGAAATAATTTTATTTTAAAATATTAATTTATATTTTTAAACCAAAGCGGGGCTGCGAGGCGGCTCTCCCAGAACAATGGGGACAACTCGGGGCGCTGCCGAGGGACCCCAACAGGGGCGGATTGTCCCCAAAACCCGAGGGACAGCGCGGGGGATCAGCTCCTTTTGGGGCATTCTGGAGTCTTTTCGGGATTTTCCCGGAGTTTTTCCAGGATTTTCCCGGAATTTTTGGGCTCTCCTAAGGCTGGGATGGAGGGGTCGAGGATCAAAGCTGGACAGAGCGCCCCGAGGGTCGCGTTTCCCTTCAGGGCTTCACCTCGGGCAAACCGCCCAAAAATTGGGTTTAAAACCAGCAAAATCGGCTCGGGAGCTGCTCCCCAAACATCGCGGGGAAAAGCGCCCAAAAATTGGGGTTAAAACCAGCAAAAACGGGTCCGGAGCTGCTCCATGCTGTCAAACACCGCGGGGAAAGCGCCGGGACGAGATTTGTGTCCCGAAAAGGGGCAAAGCATCCCCCGCGCATCCCCCGCGCATCCTGCGCGCATCTCCCGCTCATCTCCCGCTCATCTCCCGCTCATCCCCCGCGCATCCCCCGCGCATCTCCCGCGCATCCCCTGCGCATCCCCCGCGCATCCTCCGCGCATCCCCCGCGCATCGTGCGCGCATCCCCCGCGCATCTCCCGCGCATCGTGCGCGCATCCCCCGCGCATCCCCCACGCATCTCCCGCGCATCCCCCGCGCATCTCCCGCGCATCCTGCGCGCACCGCGGACTCCGAGGCAGCGCCGCCCTCCCCTCCCCTCCCGGGGCTCCCGGGCGGGAGCGTTGAAAGGGCGGGCAGGAAACGGCAGCGCTGGTTTTTACGTTTTCGGGAGGTTTTTTTTTTAAATATTTTACAAGCTCCGACATGCGAGGAGTCAATAAAAGTGACAGCAGGAGCGGAGATGAAATGTCGCGGTGAGAATTGGGCGTTTCGCTCCCCCCGCGCTCTGCTGGGCGGCCGCGGCTCTTTGGCTCCGTCTGACGCAGGAAAACCTTCACGGGTTCCCATGAAATATTCGGGGACATCCAGGGACCGCTCCTGTCGCAGCCCCGGGTTCACCCCTGCTCTCGGTTTTCAGACCCCCTCCCCACTCCTCTCTTCTTTATTTTTTTTTTATTTTGTTGCATTTTTAAAATAAGAATGATTTTTAATTTTTTTTCCCCCTCTGTGGTTTATTTTTTTCCCCTGTGGTTTATTCGATTTCGTTGCTTTTTAAAAAATAATAATGATGTTTAATTTTTAATAATAATTTTTAAAATTTTTTTCCCTCTGTGGTTTATTTTTTCCCCTGTGGTTTATTTGATTTTGTTGCTTTTTAAAAATGTAATAATAATTTTTAGTTTTTAGTTTTTAATAATAATTATTAATTTTTTCCCTCTGGGTTTGGGACTGTGAGAGTGAGAAACGGGCCCTGGGAGGGGGAGCCAGCCCGGAGCCCCCCGCCCGTTAAATTGAGGGGGGGGCTCGGTCCAGCCCCGGTGCAGCCCCCCCGGTTTGTGCCCCCCAATAACCGGGGAGGGGGCGGCCTGGGGGACCCGGGACCCAGACACGACCCCAACCCCGATTTGGGGGCTCAGAGCCTCAGGAGAACCCCGCGGGTCCAGCGGGACCCCCAGAGCCGGGGGGACCCCCCAGAACCGGGTCAGGAGCCCGAAAATTCTGGGAAAAGCTGAAAAGATGGAGCCTTGGAGAGACCCCGAACCGAGAGGGACCCCAGACCCAGAATGGGACCCAGAGCTGGGAGGGGACCCCAGACCCAGAAAGGGACCCAGAGCTGGGAGGGGACCCCAAACCGGGAGGGGACCCCAGACCCAGAGACAGGAAGGGACCCCACATCCATAAAGGGACCCCAGACCCAGAATGGGACTCCGAACCGGGAGGGGACCCCAGACCCAGAATGGGAACCAGAACCATGACGGGACCCAGACCCAGGGCTGGGAGGAGACCCCAGACCCCGAACCGGGACCGGACCTCAGACCCAGAGCCAGGAGGGGACCCCAGACCCAGAATGGGACCGAGAACACAGAGGGGACCCCAGACCCAGAATGGGACCGAGAACACAGAGGGGACCCCAGACCCAGAATGGGACCCCGAACAGGGAGGGAACCCGAGACCCGGAGCCGGGAAGGGACCCCAGACCCATAACGGGACCCAGGGCTGGGAGAAGACCCCAGACCCAGAATGGGACCCCGAATCAGGAGGGGACCCCAGACCCAGAATGGGACCGAAAACCGGGAGGAGACTCCAGACTCAAAGACAGGAAGGAGACCGCAGACCCAGAACCGGGAGGAGACCGCAAACCCAGAATGGGACCCCGAATCCAGTGGGGACCCCAGACTCAAAGACAGGGAGGAGACCTCAGACCCCAGACCCAGGAAGGGACCCCAGACCCAGGAAGGGACCCCAGACCCAGGAAGGCACAGTCCCATCCCCGGTCCTGCCCCTTCGGGTCGAGTCCGGGTTGGGGAGGGGCTGGGGTGGCACAAAACCCCCCCAAAAGATTTTTTTTGGGTTTTTTGGCATCTCCCGGCTGTCCCTCACACCCTCAGGGCTCTACCCCCCTCCCACCAGCTCCAAAACCCCGAATTTTCCGCCCTGGACGGGGCTGGGTTCGGCTCAGGGGGCTCCGGACCCCCAACTCCGGCCTCTCCCCTCCCGTCCCCCCTCAGCACCTCCCCAAACGCCCTCCCTGCCCCACATTTTCCTCGATGAACTCACTAAAACCTCCTTTTTCCCGCAGCACGGCCCCTCAAACCCTGGGGAGGCGGCCGGGGGGATAATCGGCCGTTTCGGGCGGTTCGAGCGAGCGGAATTTCATCGATTTCGGGGCAATCCGCCCTTTCTGCGCGCTGTCGGCTCCGCGCGAGGTCCCGCTCCATCAGCGCCGCCTCCGCTCTCCCCTTTCCCCGCTCCTGCCCCAAAGGAAGCGATTAGCGCCGTGAAAACGCGAAACCTTAATTCGGGATTTATTGCGGCCGGCAGGGGAGGCTTATTTCACAGCAAAGCAAAAAAAAAAACCGAGACGAGCCAAAAAAAAACCCCCGAAAAATAAAAAACCAAAATAACGCGGAAATTCGAGGTGTGGGCGCGGGGCAGAAGCTGCTCCCCGCTTTTTGCGATGTGGTTTTTATGTGTTTTGTGTGTTTTGATGAGTTCGGAGCCCCCCAGCATCGCCCCGGGATCAGCCGCGGCCGCTCCGTTTTTTATTTTGCGAACCCGAGGCCAACACGAGCGGAGACAAAAGGGGAAAAGCTCGAGGAGAACTTCGGGAGCGGCTTTGGGGAGGGTTCGGCTTCGCTTTGAAGCTTTGAAGTTTTCTCCTTTTTTTTTTTTTTTTTTTTTTTTTTGGCGGGGCGGGGGGGAGGGAAAGGGGGGGACAC
>JAWWEX010000354.1:0-15821 GCA_035583215.1 Arremon brunneinucha
CTTTCTTGGGCTTCCAGGCTCTTTTATTTGGGATTTTAGTGCTTTCTGGGGGTAAACTTTTGCACTTGTGAATTGCTTTATAGTTTAATTACCCTGAAGGAGAGCTTTTCTTCTGGGGGGCTGAGCGAGCCGGGCTTTCTGTGGGAGGAAGCGTCCCTAAAGTTTATGGCACTTTTACAGCCTCAAAAAGCCCCTTCGTTTTTGTTGGCCGCTCGCTCCGGGCTCTCTGCCGCGCTGCCGCCTCTCTCAGGGCTGCAGATTTTAATTTATTTTGGTTTTTGGGGTGTTTTTTGGGGGGGTGGGGGTGATAATCAGCGTGCAAAGCGCAGCTCCAGCCCGGCTGCAAGGCTGGGCTGAGCGTGACCCCCCCTTTCCCCTCCTCTCCATCCCCTTCTCCTTCCCTTCCCGGGGCTCCATCTCCCTCCAGGAACTCGGAATTCCCTCTCCTGCCCTCCCCGGCCTCTCCCCGAGCCTGGTTTGTGTTTTTCTCAAGCTCCTTCTCTGCTTTCCCCCCCCTCTCCCACCGCAACCTTCGCCATCCCCCAGCAGCCGCCGGACGCAGGAGGGGGAGGCAAACCTACAGCCGCTACCAGACGCTGGAACTGGAGAAGGAATTTCTATTTAATCCCTACCTGACCCGCAAACGGAGGATCGAGGTCTCGCACGCCCTGGGGTTGACAGAGAGGCAGGTCAAAATCTGGTTCCAGAACAGGAGGATGAAGTGGAAAAAGGAGAACAACAAAGACAAGTTTCCCAGCAGCAAATGCGAGCAGGAGGAACTGGAAAAACAGAAAATGGAAAGGGCCCAGGAGGTGGACGAGGAAGGGGAAGCACAGAAGGCGGACAAGAAATAAAGGGATTTTTGAGGACTGAAAGGCGAGCGCTGCCGGGGTGGAGGAGCCCCCGAGCCCCCCGTTAATGGCACTCGGTGTAAGGGAGGGCTGGGGACACACACACACACACACACACAAAACAAAAACAACAAACCAGAAAAACAAAGCGTAGAAAAGAGAAAAAAAAAAAAACACAAAAAAAAAGAGAAAAAAAAACCCACAAAAAAAACCCCCCAACCCCATTTATTGCTGTAAAACAATATAGCTGCGAGCAGCGCTGCGCCGCGGTACAATGAGCGGGAGGCGGGAGGCACCGGGAGCCCTCGCTGCCTTTTGCCAGTTATTAACTAGCGGTAGTGGAACGCAATAGCTTCTGTAAAACACGACTGTGAAATCCTCTCTCTCTCTCTCTCTCTGTCCTTCTCTCGCTGTCTCTCTCTTCTTTCCGGGGGCGTGGGGGGGGTGGGTTGGTTAACATAGCTTTCAGCGCTAGAGGAGTTATGTGATATTACATTTGTGCACTTTTTTTTATTATTATTGGGGCTTTTTTTGTTGTTGTTGTCGCTTTAATTTGAGTTTTAGTTCGTTTCCCGGCCCTGGTTTTTGTTGTGGTTTTATCTGTATGTGCTGGAGGTAGCTATTGAGACAAACATCCCAACAACATGAAACTGCCTATTTATGCTATAGTTATCTCTCTCTTTCTCTCTCCTCTTCTTTGCCTCGGTTAGTTGGGTTTTTTTTTCCTTTTTTTTTCCTCAATTTTTCAATGTCTCTTCCATAAGGAAAAAAAAAAAAAAGGGGAAAAAAAGAAAAAAAAAAGCAAAAAAAAAAAAGCGTTTTTCTCTCCTTTAGTTAGCATGCGCACAGTGGAGCAAGTTGTAAAGTGATCTTTAGGTTAACTGTGAAAAAGAATGTATACTGTATACGTGAATTACTTTATTGGGGGAACTAATGCTATATTTTGTTGTTCTTTCACCACTTTGTTCTATTGTCTAAACCTGGAAGCGGCGGAAGAAAAGTTACAATAAAGTTTACGAGCGAGAATTCCGTGACATCATTCTTTCAGCCCCGCTCCGCTTCCTCCCGCTCCGCTCGCACAGAAAAGGAAATAAAAACTCAAAATTTGTGCGCGGACAATAAAGGAGAAAAGCTCGGCCGGGCCGGGCAGGGCAGGGGCCGGGGAGGGGAAGGGCCCTGCTCCTCTTCCTCCTCTTCCTCCTCTTCCTCCTCTTCCTCCCGGCTGTGACAGCTCCTGGAGCCCCCGCTTCAGGTAACCTCCGGTGAATTCGCGGCGTTTTTTGGGGGTTTTTGTGGCTTTTTCCCCTTTTTCTGTGCGCGCCCTCCCCCGGGGCGCTCCTGGGCTCGCTGTGTGCGGGGCGCAGCTGAGCCGCGGCCGGGGATGGATGCTCGTAACCTTGGGCAAGGAGAGAGCGCACCCACCATTGTCTGCCTTTCCTGCCTTTGGGTTCCTCCGTGCGCCCCCTCCCCACCTCGCCCCGGCCGGGGCCGCACGGAATAAAAAATAACTAAAAAAAAGGACTCAAATCGCGCGGTTTTTGGTGATTTCTGTGCCTCTCCAGCAGGGATTCAATGGGGGCAGCCGCGCAGCTCCGGCCCCGAGCCCCGCGGAAGAGCCGACGCGCGGAACGAGCCGTCCCAGCGCGCTTTAATTTCCTTTATTTTTGCCGACGAGAACAGCGAATGCCAGCTCGGTGCGCGGCGCCCAGCCCGTGGCGCTGGGATAAATCAGATCCGGAGCTCAATGGCGTTTGGGGGGTGGAAAAACAAAAAATAAAAAAAAATAGACGCCTGGAACTATTAGGGATCAATGAGACATTTGTCTTTTTTTTCTTTTTTTTCTTTTTTTTTTGGGGAGGGGGTTGAGGAGGGGGCGAGGGTCACGGGGGGAGGGGAGGGGAGGGAATTATGGACAAGTCTGCAGAAAAAGTGGCTGGGAGCCGAGGAAATGGTGCGAAGGAGGGAAATTTGGACGGGATCAATAAAGGGATAAATAGAACTCCCTTCGCTCTCCTCCGGCAGAGAGAGACCGAGAGAGCCTCGCTGCTTTGGCAGCAGCGTGCTCGCAACCCCCTCCCCTTTTCCATGGATTTTCTATTTTGTTTTTTCCATTTTTTTCCCCCCTTTCTCCCCTCTCTCCGAGCTGAAAACTGATTACAGGTTGCTTATCGACTCCGGCACCATTCCGCCCCTCGCAGCGGGGCTCGCGCGGGGTTTTATACGGCATCAATTATTTATCGTATTTTATAAATCCGGCCGCGCAGTCCCGTGCCCCCGAGGAGGGGGCGGGCGCCGATTGGCGCCGCCGCGGCCACGTGCCCGCGCGTCACCGGGGCCGGGAGGAAAAAGGCTCCTTTTTGGTGTAAATCTGGGCTCTAATTCCCTAATATATCACGGTACCTCGTAAAACCGACACTAAAACGTCCCGACCTACAAATCACCCGGCCAAATTATGAGTTCATTGTATTATGCCAACGCTTTATTTTCTAAATACCAAGCCGCGAGTTCGGTTTTCCCGTCCGGAGTGTTCCCCGAGCAAACTTCTTGCGCTTTCGCCTCCGGCGGCCAACGCGCGGGCTATGGGGCCGCGTCCGCGCCGCCCTTCGCCGCCTCCATGCCCGGCCTCTACTCGGGGGGCAGCTCGGTGCACCCGCAGCCGCCCAGCGTGTACGCGCAGGGCTACGGGCTGGAGCCGGGCTCCTACAGCGTGCCGTGCCCGCCGTTCGAGCAGAGCCTGCCCGTGATGTGCGCGGGGGACGCGGCCAAGCCGGGCTGCGGCAAAGCGGAGCTCAGGGAGCCGGAGCTGCCCGGAGACGGCGGCAACTTCCGAATCTACCCCTGGATGCGGAGCGCAGGTAACGGGGGAGAGGGGAGAGGGGAGAGGGGAGAGGAGGGGGAGGGCCCGCCGAGGGGGTTCGGGGTGGGGGGAGTGGGAGTTGTTTGCTGGAGGAGGAGGAGGAGGATGGGGAGGGGGGGGGGTCGTCCCCAACTCCTTTGGTGACGTTTCACTGTTGGATAGAGGGGGGGGGCAGAGCCGCGCACCCCCAGCCCCTCCTGTCCCCCCTCCCAGCCATAAACCCGCGCGTTGGGCTGTAAATATTCATCGCGGCCGCGTCTGTCTGTCCGGGAAGGGACAGACGGAGCCGCCGCAATCGCCGCCAGCCCCTTCTGCTGTGCGCGCGGGCTGGAGCTGTGCGGACGGACAGAGGGACCGGGGGGGGGTCACGCTCGGCACGGGGGGCGCTCCGAGGGCTCGGGAGGTTTATTTGGGGCGTCCCGGAGCCCCTCGCGGTGTCCCGGTCAGCGGAGCAGCGCCTCAATCCCCGCTCCGAGAAACCCCGAGCGGTGACAGCGCCAGCCCGGCGGCACCGGGACGGACAGACGGACGGACGGAGGGATGGAGGGATGGATGGAGGTCGGATAAAGGGGGCGCGTTCTGTCCCCAAACCCCTCTGGAAATCCCTTTTGGAGCTGGGGGGGCTCCGGGGGGCCACGCACCCGGCCCGACCCTCGGGAGCCTCCGGTGCCCCCCGCGCTCCGTGCCGGGGCATTAACGTCAATTAACGATTCGTAAACGTCCCTTTCGTTAATAAATATCCCTTTCGTTAATAAATATCCCTTTCATTAATAAATATCCCTTTGCCCCGCTCGGGAGGGGCCCTGGCTGCCTCCGGAGCGCCCCAGGACCGGGCTGGGACCCGTTCCATGCCCGTGGTCACTCCTGGGGCCGGTCAGGGTGTGAGTGGTCACTCCTGGGGCTGGTCACGGTGTCAGTGGTCACTCCTGGGGCTGGTCAGGGTGTTCATGGTCACTGGTGGGGCCGGTCACGGTGCCTGTGGTCACTCGCAGGGCCGGTCACTGTGTGTGTGGTCGCTCGTGGGACTGGTCAGGATGCCCATGGTCACTCTTAGGACTGGTCACTGTATGAGTGGTCACTCCTGGGGTCAGTCACCGTGTCCACGGTCACTCCTGGGGCTGGTCACAGTGTCAGTGGTCACTCCTGGGGCCGGTCACGGTGCCCTTGATCACTCTCGGAGTTGGTCAGGATGCCCATGGTCACTCCTGGGGCTGGTCACTGTATGAGTGGTCACTCCTAGTGCTGGCCACGGTGCCCTTGGTCCCTCGTAGGGCCGGTCACTGTGCCCTTGGTCACTCCTGGAGCTGGCCACGGTGCCCGTGGTCACTCTTGGAGTTGGTCACGGTGCCCTTGGTCACTCCTGGAACTTATCACTGTGCCCTTGGTCACTCCTGGGGCCGGTCACGGTGTCAGTGGTCACTCGTGGGGCCGGTCACTGTATGAGTGGTCACTCCTGGGGCCGGTCACGGTGTCAGTGGTCACTCGTGGGGCCGGTCACGGTGTCAGTGGTCACTCGTGGGGCCGGTCACGGTGTCCGGGGCTCCTCACTCCCCCGGGATGCCGAGCAGGGCCAGGAAGGCGCCGCTGCCCCGCCCGGGATGGGCACCCGTGAGGGGACACAAAGCCTGAGCTCCTTTTCCATCCACACCTCCAGAGCATCATCCGCGCTCCGCGGCCGCGGAAAACACGCGGAGGGCCCGCGTGGGGCTCTGGGGGCCGGGGAGCAGCCAGGAGCCGGGGCAGGGCGCTCCGGGCAGGCGGGAGCTCCCCTCGCTCTGGTTTGGTGGCCACCTCTCCCCATTACCTGCCCCATCACTCATCCGCCTTTACAGCTGATTTATCAAAGACCAAATATTTCTGCTCGTAAACACTTCATCCGCGCTTTTATCCCGCTTTAGATTTAAGGAGCTCCCCCTCGCTCGCTCCTCTTTCAGCGCTGCGAGGATCAGAGCTGGAGAGAAACGCAGCAAACCTCCAAAAAAAAACAACAAAACCCAAAAATCGGCGTGTTCTGGGGTCAGCTGAGGCTAAAACCACAAAAACTCAATTTGGGGTGTAAAACCGGGGGTCCCGCCCTCGCAGCCCCCGTTCCCGGTGGTCGGGGTGCAGGAATTCCGTCCCCGAGCGCAGGCAGAGCTGTCATCCCCATCCAGCCTTTATGGCTCTCTCTGTCCGCAGCCCGTTTTACAGCCCGCATTCCACCGCCCGCACATTTTTACTTTACGGCTCAGCCAGCCCTGTTTCCCCCTTTTTTTCCCCTCTTTTTTCTTCTCCTTTTAATGACTGGATCTTTTCTTCTTAAAGAAGAATTTTAAAAAAGGAAAGGGGAGAAAAAAGGGGTTGAGTTTGTGAGGGGCAAAATGGTGAAAAAGGAGAAAAGGTGGAGTGCGGGGGCTGCTGCCCGGGGGGAGAACGCGTTCCCAGCAGAGTTTACACCCCGCGATCGCAAACACCAGATTGCAGAATAATTCCCCGTCGGGAATCCAGGAAATGTCGGGCGGAGGGGAAAATCAGGAGCGGGGCCGGTGGCCAAGGCGGGGCGGGAGCTGGGGCTCTGCCCATGCTCGCACCCCAAAAAAGGGGGAAAAAACACCTCTGAGAACGCAAAAAAAATCCCCCAAACCTCCCCTGGAATGAATAAAAGCATCTCACACCTTCCAGATGGCAGAGGGAGAGGATAAACACCGGGATTTGTGGGGCAGGAGATGTCTCCCCCTATTTCTCCCTCTCCTCTCTCTTCCCGGCTGTTCCCGCACCCATTTCCCCTCCAAATCACCCCAAATTTGTAGGGTCTGGATGGAAACCGAGGCAGGAACTCGGAGGATGGGAGGGCAGGAAACTTTGTGAACTTTGCTCTTGGCTCGGAGGCCGCGCTGGCCCCGAGAGGGTAGAAAATAAAATTTGGGGATTTTGGGATATTTGGGGGGGGGGGGGCTGCAAAGGCGGGGAAAGCAGGAAAAATTTAGGAAAATTATTCCTAAAATTCCTCAAAAACTAAAGGAAATTCTGGCCCAGGTTGTGATTTCGGGTCTCACAAGGAGGAGCAATTTTGGGCTGCGCAAAAAAAAAAAAAAAAAAAAAAGGAATGAAATGAAATGCCACCAAAACGCCCCGAGGTGACCCAAATTTGTGTTTTTTCGGCAGGGACGGACAGAAAACGCGGCCGACAGACGTACACGCGCTACCAGACGCTGGAGCTGGAGAAGGAGTTCCACTACAACCGGTACCTGACGCGGAGGCGGCGCATCGAGATCGCCCACGCGCTGTGCCTGACCGAGCGCCAGATCAAGATCTGGTTCCAGAACCGGAGGATGAAGTGGAAAAAGGAGAATAAAAGCGCCGGGCCCGGCTCGGCCGGGCAGGAAAAGGCAGAGGCCGAGGAGGACGAGGAGGAGTGAGGTGGATGCAGGGAGCGAGAGGAGGGGAAAACGCGAAAAACGCGAAAACACGCGTTAAAAACACGAAAACGCGTTAAAAACACACACACAAAAAAGGACTATATATAAAAATAAATGATAAACCATAACGAAACCCCTAGGAGTGATACCTTGTGTTTGATGACACTGAGATAAAAATACTACCTATATTAGAGCCTCTTTTTTTGGTTATTTTTTTTCCTTTTTGTACAATAGAATATCTACCTGTTCCATGTGGCTTCGGAGTCGCCCTAGACGCGTTTTTCCCCTGCGAGCCTCCCTCTAGCAGCAGTAATTTGTAAATCGCTGTAATTTGTACTTGGCTGTGTGCCGGGGTTTTTTTTGCGGGGTGGGGGGTTATGAAGTAACGTGGTCGTGTTTAGCACCTTTAATTTAGAAAATGGGACCCGAAAACCCGAATGCGAATTCCATTTTAGCGCGTAGAGTCCTGTACATAATATGAATTATTGTTCCTCCTTCCTCCCCGGAGCCTCTGCGCTTTTCTTTTCTCCTTGCGGTGCTCTTTTGTCTGTGGATATTTTTACCTCTGTAAGGGGGGGGAAAAAAAAAAAAGAATTAAAAAATAGAGAAAAAAGCAGAGGAATTAATATTGTGCTACGTCAGATGTTGTATATCAAAGTAGCAAATTATTTAATGGCGGCGCGTTGCTTCTTTTTTTGTTATTAATAATTATTATTATTATTACTATTATTATTATTTTCCTTTATCTGTGATTGTTATTCTTCGAAATAAAAAGGAGATCTCCAACAATCCACAGCGCCTTGGGTGCCTCCCTCATTAAACACAATAAAACCCTCACATTTTTTGGAATAAATGTGATGAAATTTCCATTTTCCCCGGTTTACCA
Source organism: Arremon brunneinucha (assembly GCA_035583215.1). NCBI lineage: Eukaryota > Metazoa > Chordata > Aves > Passeriformes > Passerellidae > Arremon > Arremon brunneinucha. Next base: position 7,993 of record JAWWEX010000354.1, read on the forward strand.
CCCAAATTTTTCTCCTTTGCTTTGGCACAGCCGATCCATTGGAGATCTGGGTGGTTTTCTGTATATTTGGGGGAAATCCTGAGCAAAAATTGATTTTCGGGGCTCTGGAAGTGCGGGCTGGGCTCTGTCCCCACTGTGCTTGCGCTGGGTTACTCCTGAGGGAAAAAAAGGAATTTAAAGGAAAAAAAAAGGAATGTAAAGAAAAAAAGGAATTTAAAGAAAAAAAAAGGAATTTAAAGAACCCCGAATGGCCCCAAACAATCTCCCCGCTCCTCGCTTCAGTTCTCTTCCTCTCCGATCCATTCCGCCGCGCCTTTGGCCATTTTATTTATTTATTATTTTCTTTTTAAGGTTCTCCCTCCGCCCTTCAGTCGCTTTAGTGCGGACTGGAACTCTTTCATTAGCACCAAATAACGCCGAGCATCAAAGCGCGCATAAAATAAATTAAAGCAATTAAAACGCGCGCGCGGGGGGAAGGAGGAGAAGAGAGAAAGGAAAAAAAGGAAAATTTAAAAAATCAGCAAGGCAAAACAAAAGGCGAGGAAATTTCAATTTAAGCATTTGCGCCTCGGCCGCGCTCTCACCCTCCCCGCCTTTTTTTATTTTATTTTATTTTATTTTAAATTTATTTATTTATTTCCGCTGCGCATAAAGGCGCGGAGGCTCGACGGGATTTTACTCGGCGAGATGCGCAGGGAAGGGGATTTAAAAAAAAATAAATAAAAATAAAAATAATAATAAAATAAGCCAAATAAACCCCGAATTCAGGGAGCTCGGGGAGGATCTGGCGATGGCAGCCCCGCACCTTCCTCTTCCTCATCCTCTTCCTCCCCTCTCTCCTTCCCCACCTCCCACACCCCCGGGCACGTTTTATTTTTAAATTTTCATTTTTCCCCCCAAAATCCGGCGCCACGTCAGGGAGCTGCGCGCCCCCAGATTCGCTGCCGGCCCTAATTATGGAAATCCCGTAATTAATAAAGGATCCGCTCGCCCGCTTTTCCCCCCGAATTCCCGCCTGGAGGGGAAAATCGAGGGAAAATCGGGGGGGAAATCCAGGGAAAATCGGGGGGAAAATCCAGGGAAAATCAGGGAAAAATCCAAGGAAAATCCAGGGAAAATCAGGGAAAAATCCTTTTTTCCGCTGGGTGCAGAGCCAGGTCGGGGTGTGGGGGTGAAATAAATAAAAAATAAAGAGATTCCAGAATTTTCTGCCCCCTCTGCTGCTCCCGGAGCCGCCCCCCTCCCCGGGCGAGCGGGAATTGAGGCCAATTCCAGGGGAAAAGGGCAAAGGGGCGGCCGGGACACCCCAAAATCCGCCCTGGGGACACCGGGGGGACACCGGGGACACAGGGCGGGGTCCCGGGGGGTTCGCAGCCCCCCGAGCGCCGATCCCGCGGTTTTTCCGCCTTTATTCCGCCCCCCCAAGGCTCCTTTCAGCCCCTTTCAGCCCCCGAGGTGCCAATTGTGACCCCAAAAAAAAGGAGAAATGAGCCCAAAATCGCGCACCCCGCTGTTTTACTGTGCCCGTCCCCGTTTCCATCCCTCCCAAAGCTGCAGCTCTTTATTCTGGGGGGGTTTTATTGTTCGCGAATTTCAGGCGTTATTGCATTTTTAAAATCCCCAGCGACCCCCCCCCAAATCCAAGCCAAGGGTGGGGTGAGGGGGGTGAAAAAATAAAAAAAAAAAATTAAAATCCGCGATCCCTTTTTTTGGGTAATTTTTTAAAATACATTTTTGCGTTTAAAAAAAAAAAAAAAAAAGATGGCGGCTAAGAAAAAGACTGCTGTTAAACCGGTCATGAAGAAATGCAATAAATTCCTTGTTGTTTTATGAAAATTTACAACTTTGTGATAGAACTTTATGAGTGGCTGGGTTCTGGGATTGGCCAGAGCCGGTCATGTGGACTGCTAACCGTGAACATGAACTTTTTATTATTTCCCATGTGGTTATATTGCACCATTCTTCTGTCCGCTGCACCTTGGGTCGGATCAGTGTCCTCCATAGGGCTCTCGCCCTCTCTCTTTGCATTTTTTTGGTTTTTGCGTGCGCGCTCGGCGGGGCCGGAGCGGGGCAGAGGGGCGGGGGGGCCGCCCGAGCCGCTCGCACCCCCGGGCTCCCCCCTCGGCTCCCGCATCCCAGCGCATTTCGCATTTTTTATTTCCCTAATTATCACCGCAATTTTCCCCGCTATTTTTAATATTTTTTTAAATATTTTAAAAATTTTTTCCTAATTTTTTTTTATATTTTTTAATCTCCCCCCCCCCCGGAGTTTCCCCGCTGCTTTTGGGGGTCTCGGAAGGGCAGCGGGGATTCTGCTGCACCGCGGGCGCGTTTCGCTCCTTTTTTCCGGGCGAGCGACACAAAAATGCGAGCGGCCCCGAGGAGCCCGAGGGGCGACGGACGGCGCTCGGGTCGGGACGAGGTTTGGCGGCCGCCAGATAAGCGCAGCCTTATCTCTGCCCGCCCGAAATTCCCTCCCGCGCCGCAGAACAGGACGGCAAAAGGTAAGGGCACGATGCGTTTTCTTCCTTTATTATTATATACGTAAATATATATATATGTATTTTTAATTATTTCAATGCAAAGATGGATTTGTCAAGCTGGTTTTTTTTTCCTGTTTCGTGCCCATCTCCTGCCTGGGGAGGAGGTGGTGGAGGTGGGGATGGAAAAAAGGGTGGGGTGGTGAAGAAGGGAGAGGAATGAATGGTTTCGGAATTCTGTTCCAGCGGCAATTTCAGCCTGGGAAAAAGCGGGGTTGGAGGTGAGGAAAAGAGAGAAATAAAGGTGGGGAAAAAAAAAGGGGGAAAAATAATGGAGAGGAGGGCGAGAGAAATAAAGGTGAAAAAAAAAATGGGAAAGGAAGAAAGCGAGGGGAGGAAAGGAAGAAATAATGGAAAAAAAAAAGGGAAAAAGAGAATGTGGAAAGGAAACGGAGGCAGAAACAGAGGGAAAACGAAGGAAAGAAATAGAAAATGGGAAGAAAAAGGCGCAGAGGGGCTGGGAGGATGAGCAGGAGCCGGGGGAGGTCACCTGGAGGCAGCAGCCGTGCGGGGCTGGGCAGCGCTCGGAGCCCGCCCGCAGCCCTTTGTGGGCACTTGTCGCGTTCGGTTCTGTCGCTTTGGGTTTGTTTTGGGTTCATTTTCCCTCCCCCTGGCACAACCCGGTGCCGGTTCCGTGTCTCGAGGCGGGCGCGGGGGTTTTGGCGGAGTTTCCGCGGGAGCCGCTCGCGTTCTGCGCTGCTCTCCAGGGGCGTTGGGTGGTTTTTGGGTTTTTCCTTCGAGGAAACCTGAAAATCAGCCTTGGGGAAAAAAAAAAAGAAAATAAAACAAACCAAAACAACAACAACAACCAAAAAAAAAAAAAAAAGAAGAAAAAGAGAAAAGGAGGGGGAAGGAAGGAAAAAAAAAAAAAAAGGAGGAGAAAAATAAATTAAGAATGGAGGAACGGAGGCAGCGCAGAGCGCAGCGCTCTCATTGTGATTTTTTTTCCCCTCTCCCCAAGTCCCAGATGAAGCTGACGTTGGGCAGCAATAAAGCTCCTCGGGTTTTAATTGCGTTCCGCAGCTCGAGCGCGGCTTTGGGGCCGGGGCTCAGCCCGCGGCTTCTCCGCGCAAATCGCGCTCTCCGCCCGCGCCCCGCGCCCCAAACCCGCCGCTCTTTAGGGGAAATGTTCACCCCGGGGTGATGCCGGGTTTAATCTCATTTATTCCGTATTTCCCCGCGATGTTTCGAGGGTGGGCTGTGGAATATTTTGTGTGAACGCCGCGGTTCCGAGGTGACGGCGGAACGAGATGATGAAGGAGCGGGGTGGAGGGAGATTCGTGATTTCTGCATAAACCGTTCCGCGACTGACGATTTATCTCACACGAGCGGAATATCGTGCGCGAGGGGGTAAATGATAAATAATAAACACAAAGACATTTTTAAAAGCCGTTTCTTCCCCGAACCTGTTACATTCTGCATCAATCACCGGCCGAGGGGGGTGAAACACCCGATGCGGGTTCAACCTCCCGCTCTCCCTTTCCCCCCATATTTCCGCTGTGCTGCTTTTGTTTTTCCCTGTTGTGGTAGGGGATGAGAAACCGAATGAGAAACAAATAATTTAGGGCAGAAATGTGGATTTTGTGCCGATTCTTCCGCACCTCGCGTGGGCAACCACTTGTGGAACCCCTGAGGATTTTTAATCATTTCCCAAAGGAGCGGAGAGAGCCCGAACCCATGGGGCTGGGGAGGAGGGTTTGGGGGTGATTTTGGGCTGATTTTGGGCTGATTTTGGGCTGATTTTGGGCTGATTTTGGGCTGATTTAGGGCTGATTTTGGGGTGTCCCGGCCGGTTCATTGGGGGAAAAGCGAATCAAACCTCCCGCGGGGCCCCCCGGTCCGCGGGCTCGCCCATTCCGCGCCGTCTGCTGCCATCTACCGTCGGCGGCCGCGGGCACCGGGGGGCACCGGGGGGTCCCGGGGGGCTCCCCCAGCCCCGAGACCCCTCCCGGGGTGTCCCCAAACCTCTCCTGGCCCCTCCCGGATCGGGGGGAGCGGAGCGTTCACCGTTCACCTCCACCTGGAGCCGCCGCCGGTTTTGTTCCGCCTGGAACGGGCGGAAATTCGGATTTTGGGGGGTTTCGGAGCGAAATGAGGATTTTTTTCTGTCGCAGCAGCCCCAAAGGTGGGCGCGGGGGTGGGAAATCCCCGCTGGGTGCGCTCGGTGCGCGGAGGAACGCGGAGGGGCCGAGACGGGCGGAGCGAGGCCGGAGGGGGTTTGGCAGCTCAGCATTAAATAAAAAAGGGGGGGAAAAATAGGAAAAAAATGAAATGAAATGAAAAAAAAGGAAAAAATAGAAATAAGAAGAAATAATATGAAATAAAATGGAATAAGATGGACTAAGATGGAATAAAATGGAATAAGATGGAATAAGAGGGAATAAGATGGAATTAAATGGAATAAAATGGAATAAAGTGGAATAAAGCGGAATAAAGTGGAATAAGATAAAAAAAAAGAAAGAAGAATAAATAAAACGAGAAAAATAAAAATAAAAAATAGATAAAATGAAATACGATAAAATAAAATGAAAAGAAAAAAACCATAAAGAAACAAGAAGAAATAAAGAGAAATAATCCGCAATAAAATGCAATAAAAGGCAATAAACGGCAATAAAGTGCAATAAAACGCAATAAATTCCAGGCAGGGGAGCCCTGGCCCCTCTCTCCCCGCAGCGGCCACTCGGGGTCCGGGGGGGCTCCGGGGGTCGCTGGGGACGGGGCGGACCCGGGGTCGCTTTTAAGTTCCTGCAGGCCCGGCAGGACAAAGCGCGCCTGTGATTTTAAAAGGTTCCTCTGCCCTCCCTCCCTCCTTCTCTCCCTCCTTTTCCCCCTTCTCGTTTTCTCCTCCTGCCCCGCAGTCTCCTGGCAACTGTTGGGGTCCCGAATCACCCTGGTTTTCCCCCAGAAAGTGCCGCGCTCGGGGGCTCTGGGCTGCTGGGGGAAGCTCAAATTAAAAAAAAAAACAGAAGAAATAGGAAAATAAATGAATTTTGTGCCGCAGCCGCGCTGGAGTTGTTCCGTGCCGTAATTCCCACCCCGCTCGCCTCTCCCCCCTCATTTCACCCCCTCTCCCGATCCCAGGGGGGAAATTTTGGGGTCCGGAGCCTTTGGGTTCCCTCAAAGCCCCCTCAATTCCCGCCACTCGCCCCGCGTTTTTCCGATTTTCGCGTTAATAATTAGCCGCGCTGCCTAATGGAACAAAGGCAGACGATTATTGCTGCTTTTCCGAGCTGCCATTAGCCGGGTTATTACCGCACGGGAAGCCAGGTAAATTAAACTCCAATTGCTGGAAATTAACTTTCAGCCGGGTTCGCGCTGCGAGAGAGGCCATTTTTTAAAATTTTTTTATTTTATTTTTTTTTTATTTTTTAACACTTTCGGGGCTCGTCGTTTTAAACGCCCGGGTTTATTTTCCGAGGCGATTTCGGCAGCGTTGCAGGGCCGCCAGTGGATTTGTGCGTCTGGCCTCCCAAGAACAAGGGGTTTGTTCAGCTCTTGGCTCGGCTTTATGGCCGCAATAATTCCCTCGCTGGGGAAACCCCGCTGCGCCCTCGCTGCTGAAGGCTCGGCGATTCCAGCTCCCCGCGAAAAAATAAAAGGGGAAAAAAATAAAAAAAAAATAAAAAAAAATTAAGAGTTTCATTTTTTTATTGGGAGCAGCAGCGCGGAACTTTTGCCAGCGGCTGCAGCTCGGCACAAGCCGCGCTCTGTTCTGCCGGCCTGGCCAAATATTTGGGTGTTGTTTTAATCCCCCCCCGCTCCCTGCTCAGGCTGCGGGCCAGGAAAACCACGCGGCTGAAACTTGTCCGAGCCCCGAATCCTCCTCGTTATCGTGATTTATCGCGATTTATCGCGATTTATCTTTATTGATGCCCCGACGCCTGAGTGACGGCTGTCAGAGGGGGAATGGGGGCTGCGCCTTCTGCTGCCTCCCCGCTTATCGCCCTCCTGCGCAGGAATTTGGGGGATTTTGGGGAAATGAGGCCAAAATCTGGTTATAGATAAACCCCCTCCCCGCTTATCGCCCTCCTGGGCAGGAATTTGGGGGATTTTGGGGAAATGAGGCCAAAATTTGGCTAAAGATAACCCCCCTCCCCATTTTATTGCCCCTCCTATTGCTCAAGCCTGGAATTTGGTTTTTTGGGGGGAAATGAGGCCAAAATCTGGCTATAGATAAACCCCCTCCCCGCTTTATTGCTCGAGCCTGGAATTTGGGGTTTTTTTGGGGAAATGAGGCCAAAATCTGGCTATAGATAAACCCCCTCCCTATTTTATTGCCCCTCCTATTGCTCAAACCTGGAATTTGGGTTTTTTTGGGGGGGAGAAATGAGGCCAAAATGTGATTAAAGCTGAGCCCCCTCCCCATTTTATTGCCCCTCCTCTGCAGACATCGAGCCTGGAATTTGGGGGTTTTTTTGAGGAAATGAGGTCAAAATCTGGCTAAAGATAAACCCCCTCCTCGCTTTATTGCTCGAGTCTGGGATTTGGGTTTTTTTTGAAAAGATGAGGGTGAAATCTGATTCAAGCTGAGCCCCCTCCCCACTTTATTGCTCCTCCCATTGCTCGAGCCTGGAATTTTGGGGTTTTGGGGCAACGAGGCCAAAATCTGGCTAAAGATAAACCCCCTCCTCACTTTATTGCTCCTTCTTTACATGAGGCCAAATTCTGATTAAAGCCGAGCCCCCTCCCCACTTTATTGCCCTTCCTCTGCAGACCTCGCGCCTGGAATTTTGGGCTTTTTTTTTGAAGAAATGAGGCCAAAATCTGGCTAAAGATAAGCCCCCTCCTCATTTTATTGCTCTTCCTGTGCAGACCTCGAGCCTGGAATTTTGGGAGGATTTCTTGAGGAAGTCAGGCCAAAATCTGATTAAAGCCGAGCCCCCTCCCCATTTTATTGCTCCTCCTTTACAGACCTCATGCCTGGAATTTGGTTTTGTTTTTTTTTTTAAGATGAGGCCAAAATCTGATTAAAACCGAGCCCCCTCCCCATTTTATGGCTCCTTCTCTGCAGACCTCGAGCCTGGAATTTTGGGGTTATTTTTTAAGGAGATGAGGCCAAAATCTGATTAAAACCGAGCCCCCTCCCCATTTTATTGCTCCTTCTCTGCAGATCTCGAGTAGATCTGGAATTTTGGGGTTATTTTTAGGGAGATGAGGCCAAAATCTGATTAAAACCGAGCCCCCTCCCCACTTTATTGCTCCTTCTTTACATGAGGCCAAAATCTGATTAGAGCCGAGCCCCCTCCCCATTTTATGGCTCCTTCTCTGCAGACCTCGAGCAGAGATCGG
>JAWWEX010000355.1:0-15738 GCA_035583215.1 Arremon brunneinucha
TAATCAATGTTTACATTTTGTTCCTGAGGCCTCCCAGCTTCTCAGGAGGAAAAATCCTAAGGAAAGGATTTTCCATATAAGATGTCTGCGACACTCCACATGTCAGAGTCAGTGTTTGCTGCTCACTGCCCTTCCCTCAGTCCCAGATAATGTGGCAGCTTCAGGAATTAATGTTCTCAGGGATGCAAACCAAAGGTCCCCTCAGATCTGTATCCTAAGTCAGACTATAGTGATAAAACTTCCAAACATAAACCTGGCTTAAGAAGCCTGAGATTTTGTTTTTACAGATATAGGAGTACACACTTATGTGCATATATTGCCCACAGAACTTGTGAACTTCTTCAGGGTAAAAACAAAATAAAGCTTGTATTCAAGTTCCCACTTGGTTGCAGGAGGTGAAATTTTCTGAGAACTCCTTAAATTGTTGGACTCTAGGAAACAAAAACAGCACTGGGAAAACTGATGCTACAGGGAAGTCTGTGGGTTTTACATTCTGGATCTAACTCCTCTTCCTCCCAATTCCTTTTCTCACTGAGGACATGAGTGAGGAAGCAAACCTATTTTTTGTCCAGGTGTTCCACCACGAGCTCAGCTGGGCAGGAGATGCCTTTTCATGTGCCGGCACAGGTGGCTTTCCTGGGAGTGGCAGTGGCTGCCAGTGTGGCTTTCAGGATCACTGCAAATCAAAAGCTTTCTCGCATCATCAAGCCCAGACCCCAGGGAAGTCATTTTTACATGGAGCTTTTGCATCCAGCCCTCCATATCTGAGCCAGACAGCTTGAAAACTTGAAATACAACAGCAATTCTTCTATGTCCAGTCCATTCTCTCCTCATCCTTAAGCTCAACCACAGATGAAATTTGAAGGGATTGATCCAGTCACTGTCATCAAAGCCAGCCTCTAAAGAGAGCTCTGAGTATTTACCCCATGCTGTGTTTATTTATTCACCAAAAAAAAATGTCTTTGGAGTACAAATTAGGTTTTGAACCTAATTTTCCGTGTGGGCTTTGTCGGGTGTGTAAAACTTGAGTCTGTGTGAGCTGACCATGGTGCTGTCTTAGCAACTGCTGCCTTGGCCTCAGTGGAGGGGACAATTACACTAATTTATTCTGCTAGAATGATGGCTCTGCTTTCAAACTTCAGAGATGATTGAGAGACAAACCTTGTGCTTTTTGAAACCAGAGGTCCTGGATTCAATTTTTACCATTGTGACCCAAAAGCAGGCGTCATGCTGTGACTTACAATGGGTAAAAATAGCCAGGAACACAGACGAGCAAATTCCCTGTCACAGGAACACAAATTGCTTGTGCTACACAGATGCTGGGGATCTTTAGATACCATATGGTTGGTATGTACTAACATAAAGTACAGCATGAAGAGACTGTAGCCAAGGTGGGATTTGATCCTGCGTCTCCTGAATCCCAGGAGAAAATGCTGACTGTGGAATAACTTAAATTAGCCCCACTAATTGCTTTTCTGGGAATCACCTGTGCCAGTCCTGATTTTAGGGATGGTTGAGGGCACTCAGGAGATTCCTTGGGGGACTTATTTTTTGTGCTCATCTTTCTTAGCTTTTAATGCAGAGAGGGTGGAGGAGGAGCTGGATTGCTGTGGAATCTTTGATTTAAGGAACCTCCCTTGCTCTGATGACTACTGAGTGGACCTTAAGCTTTTACTCTCACTAGCCTGGAGCAAAGAGGCAAAGTTGCCAACATCTTCCTCATTTATTCACAAAATAAAGCCCTCTCATGGCAATTAACCACATCTCCCATCTTCTTTGGCTGGCTTGCCTTTCAAATTGCTTGTTTTTCTATAGCTGGGTTCATAAAATGTCTCTAACCAAAGAGAGAAAGGCAGAAAAGGCAGGAAGCTCATCTCCAAAGGAGATTTAAATAGAAAGGATGCTTAGATTTAAACAAGTGTCCCCACATCCAATAGTGACACATTAAATCACTGAAGTCCCAATAACTCATACAGTATCTCCATGGAGATGTGCACCATATGGAGTTAATTAGTAGAACAACAAAACAATCAATTAGTTCCTTAATTAGTTTTACTAAGAAATGATAACAAACACAAACAATTTATTGAAACAAATACCCAGACCACAATGATGGCTTAATGGCCTCAGTGAGACTGGCTCCATGCTGAGCCCCTCAGTGGTGCTGGGATTGATTTTGGAGATATTGAGGGTAAATGTTTGCTTTGGTCCAGCCAAAATGTTTTATCAGTGTGATCAATTATTTACAGTAGTGGAACAGAAAGAGGAGATTGCTGAGAGGTTTTCATTTAAAAACACGTGAAAAAAGAGGGGAAAGAAAACCTCAAGTAACAAGGTTGCATCAAGCCAGTATTTAACCTCAAAGCAATGTGGGGGGATTAAAACAACAGGGATTTGCTCCAGCATCATTTGATCCTAGAAATAAATTGACTTTCTGTATCTTATCCATATTGATATTTTTGGTATATACATTACTTGGAGAGGAGTGGATCGGGAATGCACAGACCGTCCATTAACTCAGACATATTCAAAACAAAGTGGTGCTGGGAAGAGGGATATTGCCAATAAAGCACTTGGATACAGATCATGGAGGTCACAATGTGCAGCGGGAATTGGCTGGGCTTTTGTGCTGATCTGTATCAAAGGTATTTGGATGAGATTGGGATTTTTGCATGAAGGGAGACATCTCCACATACCACACCTGCCTGGTACTGACATCAGGGAGGGCTCAAGAGCTCTGGAGAATGCACTGCCTATGCCACCAAGAACAGTAAATATCAGAATTAGCTCCTTTGCTGCACTCAGGGCTGTGATTAATTGCTTGTTAACAAGATGTTCAAAGTACAACGATTTATCTGAGTTTGATCAGGCAGATTATGGGATATAACATTTTAATAAATTCATTGTGACTATAGATATATGTTAAAATGATAAATAAGCTGAGCTGCTATAGATGTTTTAGATCCAATAAAGCTATTTTTAGAATGTGTTTATGTGATGGACTAACCTATTATTTACCCAGTTGCATTTTTATGAACTAATAATTTTCTTTAAAAATAATGCCCCGACTTTAGAATGGTGTTTTATTACCATCATCTTCCCCATAATTCTTCTTTTCCCAATAAATGGATCTTTTTGTTTAAAAAAAATAAATAAAATAATCCTACTTTTTGCAGCTTTGGAGAAGGCTCAGCCCTTACAGCCAGAGGCTGTGTGAGAATGATGCTCAAGATGCAGATTGTGAGCAGCCATGCCCAGAGGGGACACATCTGGCAGCATTCTGTGGGGGAAGCTCCTCTGAACAGCCTGTCCCAGCTGGGATGTGACAGCAGGGGACCAGCTCCTGAAAAGGGCTGGCAGAGAGAAATGCAAACTCTTGTGGAAATCACCAAAGCCACTGCAGCTTTGGCTTCCTCACCACTGTGTGGAGATTTGGGGCTGTGTCCTGCTGGATCAGGGGGCAAAGGGGAGCCCCTCTTTATGCCCTGGCTTTGGGAGCTCCATTTCCCACCTGAGCAGGCTGGAGGTGCTTCCCAAGGCAGCCTTTTTTTCAGGAAATGGCTTCAGGACTGACTCCCAAGAGGAGCTGGCTCTGCTGTCCCTGAAGAGGCTGATTTCAGAAAAAAGCAATCCCTGCTTTCCAGCTCTCAGCACCTACGGCTTTTTGCAGCACCTTCATTTGCCCTGCTCCCATTTTTGGAGGCCATGTGAAGTAGCTGTTCTAACCTTGTGGGTACAGCTTATTATTTTGCTAAGGAATAGAAATAAAATGTCATTTTCAGGTGTGGGTAAACCAACTCTTGTCTTTGTCCTGCAGGACATCATGGGGTGCTCCAGACACACTGCCACTGTTTCCAGCAGCCCAGCAGCTCCACTTGGGGGCTGAGGAGCTGAGGATAAATCCCTGCTTGCAGCCAGGCTGGTGGTTAGAATGTAAATGTCTAAACTTTGGAGAAGTGACCTCTGTTAAGTGGTTTAATGCAGTCTGTTGCCAGGAGCTCATGAATTCTGTATTACAGCAAGTAGTTCCATGAGATAGCAACTATCTTACTAATAAAACAACCTCAACATATTTATCACAATAACTCAGACACAGAGAAAGTATAAATATCTTTGATACTGGGAAATGAACTGGCTGCCTATAGGCATCCTCTTTGCTTTATTGATTTAACCCTTCACAGGTGTCTGCCAGGGATTGGTGCAAACCCGGTGCAGCAAAAGAGCTTTAAAAGGATTAAGCAGTGATGCTGTGTGTCTGCACAACCTCTCCAGTTCAGTAGGATTCAGAATGTTTTACAGGTGTACCAGCAGACCTGCAGGGTGGATGTGACAGGCCTTCCTTCATCAGCTGCCAAAATGCAGCTGTTTGTGAACTCAAGGTGCAGCAAACCAGATTTCTTGCACTTTGAAGTGTATTTAGGGGAGGGAGTGAAGGAGAAAACTCCCTCCAGCTGAGGCACTCTGAATAATTTCAGGGGGCTGGAGGCTGATGCTGCTGCTTGACTCAGGCCCACAGCAATGCTTGGGATCACCTTGTGCTTCCAGATCCTGCTGGCCAGAGGGTCTCGGGTGGGTTATAACATGTTTAAGGTGCCAAAAGGGGAAAATAACACCCAGAGAAGCTGTGGGTGCTCCATCCCTGGGTGTGTTGAAGGTCTTGGAACAGTGGAAAGTGTCCCTGCCCATGGCAGGGGGTGGGATGAGATGAGATTTTAGATCCCAAACCACCTTGGTTTCTGTGGTTCTATGGCCAGTGACCTCCTGGGACTGCAGCAATGCCTGGCTGCTCTCAATGGATGTGCTACTAAAAATCTGTCACCAATGACCTTGGTTTTCAGTCCACTCCATCACTCCTGTGACACATCAGGCCCTTTTTGGGGGTTTTTAGAGGGTCACAGAGCCAGTGGACACTTGCTGAGCACAGACACCATCCCCTGTAGCTCAGATCAAGCCTGTTGCCAGCACTGATCCTGTCTGTCTTGTGTTATCTTGTGTGACCAGAGGCTGCAGTGGTGCTGGATGGATTTTTAAAGCCCACGGATACGGTCAGGTAGAGCTGATTCCTCCACTCCCTAAGGGATTTAGGACAGGGAGACTTAAAAGTTACTATGGACTAGCTAAAATCTCTTGTGAGTGATCAAGTCTCAGTGATAAAGATAGTCATGTTCTGGAGTGATAAAAGCCCAATTTCACAGGTCATCCACACTGGTTTTCTTGAGATAGATAATGAGATAATGTTCCTACCACACACATCTCCCCATCTTATTTTTTTTTTTTTTTTGGTTAAGATCTCCTTTCTTTTTAAAATGAAGTAAAATGTTGGAGTTGCTGAAGAAGTAGCACTTTTAATGGTCATTTTAGCCCCAGAAAAGATCTTCTAATATTTCACACACTGGCAAAGTTTGGAGAGAAGAAAAAAAAGATTTTTGAGTTTTTTTCCTTTGAAATATGGACTGGATAGAGAGAAGAGAAGGTCAGTGCTGCAGTGGCTGAAACAGCAGGGGAGGAGAAAAATGTCAGGGCTGCTTTTTATTGGTTTTATCATCCTACTTAGACCCACTAAAATGTGTCAATTTCGGATATAAACAACTTGAGAGAAAATGTGGCAACACCATGGCCATGTGGGCAGCCCTGCTGAGCCACCCTTCTCCCCACAGCTCCACTCCGTGGTGCTTGCACAGACCTCCCCTCCAGTGTGGGGAATCACTCTCAGGCTGGCTGTGGTGCTCGATGCAAGGATTTAACTCCTCTGTATTTATTTGTGCTGGGAGAATGTTCTCAGCTGTGAAATCCCTGTGAAATCGAGATTTCACTGCATGTTGAACTTCATGCCCTGTGAATAAGCAGGGTCCTGTTGCAGGGGTGCTCTGCAGGCTGGAGGCTCTTCAGGCAGAGCCTGGGCTCAGGATGCTGAGGGCACCAATCCTGCTGCACTCCAGGAACTTCTGTGGGGTATTTTTGGGGTTCCCCACGGCAGGAAGGAAATTATGAATCTGACTTCATGTTCTTAGAAGGCTAATTTATTATTTTATTATCTATATTTTATTTAAAAATGCTATACTAAAGAACAGAGAAAGGATACGGATAGAAGATCATAATGAAAAACTCATTACTCCTTCCAGAGTCCCTACACAGCCTGACTGTGATTGGTCATTAAGTTAAAACAATTCACAAGAAACCAATGAAACAATCACCAGTTGGTAAACAATGTCCAAACCACATTCCAGAGCAGCAAAACACAGGAGAAGCAAATAAGATAATTATTGTTTTCATTTTTCTCTGAGGCTTCTCAGCTTCCCAGGAGAAGAATCCTGTTGAAGGGATTTTTCCAGAAAATATCATGGTGACACTTCCGTACTTCTGAAAAATATGAGCCACCCTCAGTGCATCTTTGCTGCCTGTGATCCCTGATCACAGAATTACAGAATGTATCACTGAAGGGGTCACCAATTATCACTGAACGGGTATCGGGGACAGAAAAAGTTGATAAAGAGACTCCAACATCAGAAGGCATGAAATTATTATTTCACTTTATTATTAGAAATCCACATTTCTTATAGAAACAATGGTGGACCTAAGACCTGAGTGGCCTTTAGGAATCTTCTCTCACCTGTTGGTCAAGAAGGGACAGCTCCTTCTTGTAAATATCTTTGACAAACAGAGGTTGTCTACCAGGTGCAGAGATTGAGATAATAACTGTTTTAATTCTTTCTCTGAGCTTTCTCACAGCTTCCCAGGAAAATCCTGGGAGAGCTGTGTCTCTCTCTGTTCAGAGGATGTGTGATTACAACAAGAATGGTTTGGGTTGGAAGGGATCTTAGAGCCCTATTCATTCCAAGCCCCTGCCATGGGATGGACACTTCCCCCAGCCCAGGCTGCTCAGAGCTCCATCCAGGCTGGCCTTGCTTCAGAGCAAGCAAAAAACCTCTCTGTGTTAACCTGGAATTCACACATGAGCAGAATTCCCTGCTGACAGGGGAGTACATCCCAAATCAGCCCTGAGTGCATGATTCCAGAATTATTTTATTAACCCTAAAGGCCTCCAGCTGCCCCTGGGCTTTGCTGCTCACTGCAGAGGGGTGAAAGGGGCAGTGCCAGGGAGGAGCTGCTGAGATAAGAGGGGGATGAAATCTCTCTCATTTGCCTGTTTTCCACAGCCTGCCCACAGCTGTGCATTTACTCAGCCACCCTTTCAAGGCCAATGCTGTCCCAGGACGCTGCAGCCACATTACAAAGGGAAATGGTTTCCTATAGAGATGGAGCTGTAATTAAAGTGCCTGGTAGGGGCCTCCAAATCCCCCTGACCTCACCACAACCCACAAATGGAGACTTCTGGGTCTCAGAACTTGTCTTCCCCTTGCCTATTTTTTAATTTTTCCCAAGCCTCTTAGACTGATGAAACCTCAATTATCTTAAACTCAGAGATAGGCAAACTGAGACAGCTGTCTGAGCACACGACTGCTCTTGCCCATTTAGATCAGACACTTTCTCTCTAATATTTTCAAATTTTTCTAACACACACTGTATTTTTTAATGTCCAACTTTTTTCTTTTTTTTTCCCCCCTGGAGCTGCAATCTTCTAAACCACTGACAACAAAAATCCTTTTGCTGTCTCTGGTCCGTGCTGTTTTCCCAGCTCAGGGACATCTACAAAAAGAAGCAATCCCCCTGCAGACTGATCTCTCTTTGCATAAATACAGTGGTTATGGAAAGGTGTTCATTCCATTTTCCACAGCCTGTCATGTTGACTTTATAATGAACCAGTTACTCAGCTCTGGAAAGCAGATGGAAACCTCTGCTGACAGCCCCTGTCAAAGGAATGGGCAGGAAGAAGCAGAAAAGAATTGCTGGATATGAACTCCTGGTACTTACATGGACAGTGGCAGGAACTGAGGAAGGATGCAGGTTTTGAACAGGATTTAAAGGCCTGATCAATCACCACAATGATGGAAATGCTGCCATCAAATAATAATAAAAAGATCTATAACTGGTTTTATACCGTGAGTTATTTTCTTCACTGGCACAAGTGATGTGAAGGTGCTGTTTTGGAAGGAGAATCAAGCAGCAGGTAATCAGTCTATTTACATACTCTGAGCCACAGTGGATGCAAAAACCCTGAGGAAATGGCAGAAAGGAGCATTAGGAGAACTGATTTAATCTCTGGTGTTATTGGCTGCACAAGCCAGGCTGTTTGATGGATGTACATTTATATTGCTTCTCTCCTCTTTCAGCCACGGCCTCACCCAGCATCTGTCATCCTGTACAACCCTGGGGACAGACAGACAGCCCTGGGGACAGTGCCCTGCAGATCCCACCTCAAGATCTCACCCAGCATCTGCCATCCTGCCCATCCCTGGGGATAGACAGACAGCCCTGCTGACAGTGCCCTGCAGATCCACCTCAGGACCATCCTTCAGGCTGGACCAGTCTGGATTTCTCCATAGGAGCTGTGCTGGCAGCAAGGGCAGCTGCTCAACCCTGGCAAATCCCAATTTTGACAAAGATTTTCAGGAGCAGAAAATGCTCTCTGTGCATGGTTATAAAAATCCAGGTGCAATAGGAGGTGCTAGAGCCTCACCCAAGAGTTCTACCTTAGTTTTCTAAGGAATTGACGTG
Source organism: Arremon brunneinucha (assembly GCA_035583215.1). Taxonomy (NCBI): domain Eukaryota; kingdom Metazoa; phylum Chordata; class Aves; order Passeriformes; family Passerellidae; genus Arremon; species Arremon brunneinucha. The sequence continues at coordinate 8,617 of JAWWEX010000355.1, forward strand.
TCTGTGGTAGTCCAGGCACCTACCAGACTCCACATAACAATTTCCAAACCTCTGGGCTTGTGTCAAGCCAACTTGGCAAATGGGTCAAGGTCTCAAAAATTTTTAATTCTTGTGGATGTCAGGAAAACAGATGGATGGAGGAGAAGGGGAGCCCTAATAATAACCTCAGGCTGTAGTGTTAGCTCAGCTCTTAATAGACATCAGGAATTTTAAAGGGGCATTGAATCCTAAGACATAAATCCTTAAATTATCCAGTTTCCTTGGTTCTGCTGCTCAGGGAGCTGCTTCTTTAATCTGGTATTGTTTCTGAAACTTAAAACCCTTAGGAGAGCTTCCAGGCAGTCTCATTCATCCTAAACACACTTTTTTTTTCCTCCCCCCTGATGATATAGTTAGAGCCAAAATCCCTTGAAAATAAAAACTAAAAAGATGATGACATTTGATGTGATAAATCCTAATGCTAAGTGGCAGAGGCAGCCACAGCCTGCCTGATGACAATCACCAAGCTCAAACAGAGCTGACGAGCAGCATTAAGCAGGACAACAGCCAGATGATTGTCTTCTGTAATTTTGTTGAGGAGCACAAACAGGAGGAATCCAAGGGGAGGTGTGTGTGCATCTCTTGCTGTACTCAGGAAAGGCTCTGCTCTGCTGTGATGGGTCCAGGCCTCTGCTCAGTTATTTTGAGGCCAAGGTCAAAGATCAGCAGATGCCCAGATGCCTTCAGGCTGACAATGAAGCCAATCCAGCACCTCCTGTCCTGCCAAGGTTTGTGCAGCCAGCATCCTTCCCCTCTGCCTTTGACTTTCCAAGTGAATAATCAATAACTGTTTACAGCTCTAGGCAGCCTTGAAATTCCTGTCCAGCCCCAGAGGGTGACCCTTTCCTCTCCTCCCTGTTAGTTACACATGCAAGAGGGACTGTCAGCCTCAGGCTTGGGATTTATTGCCCTGGGAGTGTCAGGGGGAGAGGGTTCAACTGCAGCTGACAGGAGGCCACACAGGAGGATTTGATTTACTGAAATCCAGGGTGGTGGATGGACAAATCCTATTTCAAAGTCTGAGTCCCACCTTCTAAACCTTTTTTTGACCTGCCCTTTCCTGGCTACTGTAGAGGAGTGACCTGTGGGTGTCTGTGCATCAGTTCTGTGATCCTCCCCTGTCCCTTCTCACTCTCCCTGTCCTCCTGCCCCACTGCAGATGGAAACTCTGATGCTTTTTACTCCACTGCCACTGCTGGTGCTGCAGTGCTGGGTGCAAGCTCTGGGGCTTGTATTGGGCAGTGAGGTGAGGAGAGAGGCAAAGTAACCTCTAGAAAATTCGTGTTGTACATTTCTGGTCTGTTCCATGTAGTATTTCCCTGTGGACTGTGGAAACCTCATATGAAGGAAATGGGAGGGGAACCCTGAGAAGGGACTGGAGGCCTGGAAATATCTTGCATGAGCACTAAAGTGGATAATAGGGATGAACTCAACTTTTATGCCCAGTTTCCATCAACCAGATGAAGTTAATTTACTGCAGCATGCCAAAGAAAAGGGATTTGTGGCCCAAGCAGGGCTGTGAGTAGGGCCCATGCCCTGGTGGCACATGGCAACGAAGGGAAGGGAGGGTTTTGGGGTTCTCATCCACCCCAGCAGGGTGTGGGGTGCTCATTGCTGTGCCTGGAGCTTGGCTCAGCTGCTGAATGGATGTTTGGACACAGGGGCTGAGGTGTGGGTGGCTCCCCAGGGCAGGATGGAGGTGGAGCGGGCCGCAGGGCCTGGTGGGCCGTGGTGGAACTCTGCCTGCTTTGAGTGTTTCCTTCCTTCCTCCACATCAAACAGAGAGGCAGCAAAGGGAAAGTGTGCTTGGAATAAATATAGCCCTGATCCTGGGAGTGCTTCAAAGGAGCCTGGGTGCCTGCATCCTATAAATAACTCAGGCCTGAACACCTTGCTGCCCCTGAGGTGCCTTTTGAAAGTGTGAGGCAGAGCCAACACCCCTGGGAGAAAGTCAGAGGAGAATTGCAGGGGGCAGCAGAAGGAAGGGAAGGGCTCTTTGACTTCTTGGAAAGGGAAAAGCATTTGCCAGGACATTAATCCAGGCTGATCAGTTCTCGTGGGCTGAGAAGGAGTTGCTGCTGGTGTGCAAAGCTGGTGTGTACAGACAAGAGCGCTCTCAGATATTTTTTAAAGAGCTCTGAAGAGAAATGTGATTTTTCTGTGGAACTCCTGAGAGTTTTTAAGCGTGGATTTGTTTGGGTAAATTGTGAGTGAGTGCCCTCCCGTGAGCACACCGGAACGACTGTTTAATTGGCCCACACCTGGTGCTGATTATGATGCTTCTGGTTTTTTTTCACTTCCTAACTCCCTGCACTGTATCTCATTTTGATAAGGCTCACTGCTGTACCCCACAGCTTGGCTTTGGCATGCCCAGTGCAAAGCATAAAGAGTGCTGGAAAAATTATGTGCAAATCTCCCCACCTTGATGTAGTCAAGCATTAAAAAGCAGAGGTATGAGCTGTTCAGCCTGGCTGGGAAGTTTGGATTTGGTTCTGAGAGGGGCAGAGGAGTTGGCTGCATCTAAAGCTGTATTTTTTAACAGCTTCCCTCCGTTCACTGTTGGATGCACAACAATATTTAAGTGAAAACAAACTCATTGCTGGCCATTACTGGTGACTGTGGCAGGCAAATGCCTGGCACAGTTGCTGCCTGAGGCATCAGGGCTGAGCCTTAGCACTGCACCCTGTTTTACCTTCAATTAATTAACTCCCAGGCAGCTAATTGGGCCTTCAAGTGCCTTGGCCATGGTCTGGACCAGTTTTATTGGTGTTAATGCAGAGGGTGCTTATTAATTTATTTGTTTCAGTCAGATCTCTAGGTGCTCATCTGAGAATCAAAACCCTTCTCATGTCTAAAATGGGAAGTTCCAATTCAGGATTTGTATTTATGGGGCTCCCAACTGTCTCTGTGTCTGCAGAGGCAGAAAGAATAGACTTCCACTTGACATAGTGTGGATATGAACAGAAAGGGGGAAAGAAGCACCAGCAGCTTCTTCAAGTGTTGAATTTTTATTTTTTTTTTACTTCCCGGGGCTGTAGAGTTAAAATAATCTGGCTTTGAATCTGAATAGAAACTGAAAAGCAGAAGAATTTGGGAAGGGGTGGTGCTCATGCAAGGCATTAGCTGTTAAATTATAGCCTTGCTATGAAAAGCAGTTGTGTCTGTGTGAGTGTGCAGGGAGAGGTCACAGTGGGGAGGTATGGGCAGGAAAATGTTTTTGATTTAATACACAGCTTTTTCTCAGTCCTTTGGAGACAACTTTTGCAAGAAAACAAGAAATTTTCAAGGCTGAATTCTGCATAATATTCCAGGATTATGCAAATGAACAAACCAAGGCCCCCAACCCAACACCAGACCTCTGAGTGGCTACCAAGGAACCCTTCTCAGAGGCTGCTGTGTTGTTTTCAAACCTGAAGCCTTTCTCTCCACACAGCTCCAACCTTTATTAAAAAGATGAAACATCTGGAAGGGTGTGTGTGTGTTTGTGCTTGCAAAGAGATCCTCTGCACCAAGCCTGAGTCTCCTCTGAGCTCGTTAACCGGCTGCAGGTTTTAAATCAGGGCTGTGAGCAGAGCTGAGATGTGGGGAAGAACCCACCTGGAGAGAAAGACTATTTTTTCTCAAAGCCCTCAAAGTTTATTCAGCTGGTAGAACAACAAACTTCATTTCTTCGGCTGAAATGCTAAAAAGAGAGAGAGAGAGAAAAAAGGAACAAAGTGAGTGGAAGAAAGGAGGGAAGGAAAGAGGAGGGAAAGAAAGAAAGGATGGAGGACTGCCTCAGTGTGCTTTGTGTAAAGAAATAAAATAAATAAATAAATAAATAAGATAAATAAAGAAGTGGTTTTTTTATTGGCAGAGATCTGTTAGATAGCTCAGGGGGAGGAAGAGCAAATCCTGTATTGGCCCAACACAGCCCTGTGACCCAGTGTGCCAGCCCAGCACAGGTCACACACTGCTCACAATGATCCCTGTCTGGATCCACCCTGAGTTTGGTGGCCCTAATTCCAATCCCAGAGCTGGGACACAACCTCTCCAAGTGAAATTTGCCATGATGAGAGACAGAAATACTGCAGACACAGCAACCTGGTGACCTGTCTGCTGCCAAAGCTGCCAGTCAAACTGCCCAGAGAACAAAGCAGCAGTTCTGTGATCCTCCCCTGTCCCTTCTCACTCTCCCTGTCCTCCTGCCCCAGTGCAGATGGAAACTCTGATGCTTATTACTCTAAGCATTAACTTTTTCTTTTGTTGTGACTGTTTTCTTTTGCCTTATTCATTTTGTTCAGGACTGAGAAAAAGTCCTGTTCTAGTCTGGTAATAGCCTACAGCCATGAGTCAGTGAGCTGAGATTTCCAGAGAGATAAAAAAAAAACAGAAGAAAATATGTGAGGAATTGGAATGACAAGGTTTCTGCTGGTAGATTGTGATACAGAAAAATGAAGTCCCAGGCCAACAGGCTTTGGCAGCTGAGAAATGCTCGTGCTGGCATGGTCTGTCTGGCAGACAGGCAGGCAGAGGGGATGAGCTGGTGAGGGAATGAGGTATGGAAAGCACTTGCAGGAGGCTGTACAATAGAAGGAAATCTAAATTTTGAATCAAACACTCATGCAGCATAGCTGTGGGTATTATACACAGTTTTTCTCTCCCTCTTTAACCTGGAGAGACCTGCAATGCAAATAGGGGAGAGTGTTTTCATCTGGTCTGGGAAAGGCACAGGTCCCAGGGTGCTTGGCTCCGTCAGCTCAGTGGCAGTGAGAGCTCAGAACAAGCTGCTGGAGCTGTTCTGGGGGATTTGCAGGCCCTGAGAGCTCTGCAGAGCAGGCTGTGCTGTGGGCTGTGCTCTGCTGGAGACAGCTCACAGGAGCGTCTGTGTGTTTGCAAAACTTGTCTTCACACATCTCAGACAAGTGCAATGCTCTTCCAGGCTCCAGCAAACTGAAGGTCAGGAGAGTTCCCTGTGGACAGCAGTGATAAAATCCTGCTCTAGCAGACAGGCAGTGCTGGGCAAGATTGGGCTGGGGGATTAAAACCTCATTTCTGTTCCATCTCTTTTGGCAATCCCCATTTCCCCACTCACAAATTGCCTTTGTTCCCTGCCTGCCCCTGGCATGTGGCATGATTTGAGCACAGATTCCAGCAGCACTGTGGCAGCTCTCTCCTGCTCCCTCCTTTAGCCCCACCATCCTGGAGAGGGGTCTGTCCCCTCTTTTGGGTGTGCACCATCCTGGAGAGGGGTTTGTCCCCTCTTTTGGGTGTGCACCATCCTGGAGTGGGTTTTGTCCCCTCCTTTGGGTGTGCACCATCCTGGAGAGGGGTTTGTCCCCTCTTTTGGGTGTGCACCATCCTGGAGAGGGGTTTGTCCCCTCTTTTGGGTGTGCAGCAGAAACAGCTGGATCCCAGTTAGGTGCACACAGAGCTGCTGGAATGGAGGATCAGCCCAATCCTGCACCTCCATCCCCAGGGCAGAGCATTTCCTCTCTTGCTCTGTGGCTTACAGGTGGAAGTGCTGCCTCTGAGTAGGGTTGAAGTTATTTATCCCTCTGTGGAATTTGTGCTTTTCGTGGAGGTGGTCAGGGAGGAGAACCAGAACAAGGGTTGTTGATGCAGACAAAAAAATGCAACTGATTTTAAGCTGACCCAGAAACCTGTGTCTCCTAGAATCTTTTCTTCTAAATGCCTTAGGCTAGGTCTGACCCTGTGGCCAAGCCAAAGAAGCCTGTTATCAAACTGAGCTCACAGCCCTTGATATACAGCAAATCCTCCTGGTGATCACTCTCAGCCTCTGTTCCTCCTGTCCATGAGAAGCAACCAGGTCTGTCTCCTTCTCAGCTGTGTGTGGTGTGTTTTGGGCACCAGGAGCTGCTTGTGAAGAGCAGTGGATGTAATAAACACACTAAATCTGATTGTCTGTCCAGGAGGCTTTGCTGAAACAGCTTGTTTTTTAATACTTTATTTAATTTTTAAATTTTTTTTTAATTGAGAAAATTTAGTTGAAAACAACTTTTTAGTCTTAAGCATCAGGCTCCCAGAGCTGAATAGAGCTGGCTCACTGGCATGTGGCTCTGGAGGGTGGGTTGGTGCTTTTTTTTGGTTATTTTATGATAATACCTTTATCTCTTTCCCTTCACACACAGTTTGAGGGTGGTGGAGGGCTGTTCATCTCTACCTTGATGTGGCACATTGGAATGGGGGAATATCACCCCACTGCTGAGACCAGGCTGCAGCAGCAGCAGCAGTCCTGGGGTGGTTCCTTGGCACAGATAAACTTGCTCTGCTGCTTTTACAAGGGTTTTGCAATATTGACAGAGAGGGAAGTTGTGTATTGCCACAGGGGAACTGATGGGGACCTTCACCTGTGCTCACAGTGGGGTCTGCACCGAGCTCTTTAATGTGGGGCAAAGCAGTAAAGCCAAAGAGCACAGAAATGTTTTAATTACAAAATAATAATCACAATAACAACATATTTAGGGAAAAATTAAAGCCCTTCAGCTGCCAAATTCCTAGCTTCAGGCAATGCCATAGAGCTGTGCCAGACAGACCTCGGCGGGTTAAAGAATGTAATAGATAAGAAAAAAATAAACAACCTTGAGAACCAGAGCTGAGGAATCCTGTCTTCTTCTTTGGTCTTGGGGCTGGGAAAAAGAGACTTTCTAACACCTCGGGGTCATCTCAATACCAGAGACCTTGTGGCTGCTCATCTCAAAAAAGGATTTTCTGTTGCTGCTGCTGACAACAGGAGCTGGACTTGGCTTCCTCAGCTCTCTGCTCTGCTCCTCACCCTGTGATAAATCTTTCACAGCCCATAGGCTGGGGGCTGTGTACAAATCATGAACGGGACAGGGCTGCTGTGGAACGTGCTTTGAGCTGGTTTATTTTCATCAGTCTCATTCCATGGTTATGACAATGGGAAGATGCCACCAGCTCACATCCCAGGCAGCAGACTAAGAATTTAATGTTACAACTCACTTTATAAGTTTCTTGACCAATCACACAAAGCAAAAGCACATTTACAGTAGTTCCATCCAACCACTATAAGCACAGGTACCTTTGGTTAAACAATGCTTGCTTATTTCAAATACAATACCT
>JAWWEX010000356.1:0-15735 GCA_035583215.1 Arremon brunneinucha
TACATAGCATAGTTTCTATTTTAACATTATGTTATAACCTAAAACTATATTTACCACACTACTTAAGAGAATTAATACAGCATAACTTTCTAACACAACACATATCACATTCATTTTAATATTTGCAGAAAGCCAATCATAAAATACACATTTTTCATACCTCCCAAGGGGAGAGGGAAGGCTCCCAGCCCAGAGGGGTGAATGCACTCCTGGGACCAGAGCCTGAGGAACACTTCCAGCTCCTTTGGAAAGGAGGCAGCTCTGTGAGAGCACAGTGTTCCCAGCTTGAGATCCTGGGACAAAAGGGGCAGGGAACCTTCCAAGCCTGGTGCTGCTGTGGGGAAACAGCTCTGCCTCTGCTTGGGAGGTGGATAAGTCCCTGGGGAACTGTGTAGAAAAATAAATAATTTGGAAAAGGAGTCAGTGCAGAGTTCTGGGGACTCACTGTTGATGGGGCAGAGAGGCGGTTGTGAATGAGGAGCTGCCTTGGGATTCTCTGTGGCAGGTAAGGAATATATCTAATATATCTAATATAGCTAATATTCTGTCTGCTTCCTGCTTCTTCCTTCTCTTCCCAACCAAGAGCCAGGGACAGTGGAGGGAGTGGAAGGGAATTTTCTCCTCTGCTCCCCATTCCTGTGTTTCTCCTCCAGGAGCTCTGCATGAGCAGGGCAGTGCTGCTCACTGGTCTTGCATTAGGCTCAGCAATTTTTTTTCAGAAATGTTGGTGCTGAATATGATCTTTTCAGTTTTATTTTAAAAATTCACTGAAGTTAGATTGTGTTTTGAGTATTTCTCTCAGTGTTCCCAGTCACTGGACCCAGAAGAGTTCAGTGCTCGCTGGGGTTCACCCAGTTGTTGTGAAACCTTCAAACAGTTGGTAACATCTCTTTTTATGTTTTGGGGGACACCTTTTTTTATGTTTTGCCTTTTTTTAATTGAAGCATTTGTAGTGAAGCAAATTAAAAGACATTTCCAATAATGCAACCATCTCCTCCCTGGCAGGTTTCTCATAGAAGCATGGGTCAAAGTTTTCCTCCTGCTATTCAGCTCTGTTAAACTTCTTAATTTCAAGCATCAATCTCACCAGTTTAAAGCAAAACTTATCCATTTTAGTATAAAGAAAGAAAAAAAAAAAAGCCACAGAGCTACATTTAAAGAGGGAAAGCACGTAATTCTCATCAAGTGTTGATTAAAGTCTTGAATAAAATACATTTTGTCCTGTGCCATCAATGCTGTAGATTGTTAATAAAAAGAAAAGTAAAGCTCAGCTGTGTTCTCCAGGAGCTCGAGGAGGCAGCAGTTATTGCTTCCCATTAGGAAGGTGACATTCCCAGATAGATGGCCTAGAAAATTGTTTCCAGAGAGTGAGAGAAATTAGTTCAGGAGGGTTACTGAGCATCCAGCTCTCTGCTTTGCAACAAACTGCTGGGTACCTGGCAGCACATGGCACTGTGACAAGTGTGCAGCCTGGGGGGTGTGACAGAATGGGAGATGCTCCAAACACCTCTTCTCTTTCAATTCTGCCTGAGCTTGCAGAGCTGGGCTACAAAATCCCCATCTTTGGGGCTTTTTGTGGATGTGGATAAGCTGAGCAAGGATATTCCACTGGTGCACAATAAATATGGTGCCTCACAATAATGCTGGGCTTGGGTTTCTGGGTTATTTAAGTGATAGCATGTTGTGCTCATTTTCAAATTGTATGAATTAAATGAACCTTAAAGCATTGGATAGTAAGACATTTGGCATTTGTGGGGATTTCTGTAGCAGTTTCCATGTGTGGAGGGATCTTTTTCTTGTCTAGAAAAAGCTGCTTTGCAATTGGCTTTTTGCAAATCAAATTTTTCTGGTTTACTTTTGCTCCTAAATACAACAATGCACCTTATAAAACCAGTGCAAGGGGAAATAAATCTGAATTCATTTTTCCAAAACACAGAATGGGAGATGCTCCAAACACCTCTTCTCTTTCAATTCTGCCTGAACTTGCAGAGCTGGGCTACAAAATTCCCATTTTTGGGGTTTTTTGTGGATGTGGATAAGCTGGGCAAGGATATTTCACTGGTGCACAATAAATATGGTGCCTCATAATAATGCTGGGCTTGGGGTTCTGGGTTTTTTAAGGGATAGCATGTTGTGCTCATTTTCAAATTGCATTAACTAAGTGAACCCTAAGACACTGGATAAAAACACATTTAGCATTTGTAGGGATTTCTGTAGCAGTTTTCATGTGTGGGGGGATCTTTTTCTTGTCTAGAAAAAGCTGCTTTGCAATTGACTTTTTGCAAATCAAATTTTTTGGTTTACTTTTGCTCCTAAATACAACAATGCACCTTATAAAACCAGTGCAAGGGGAAATAAACCTGAATTCATTATTCCAAAAAACATTTTGCTCCCCTTCAGATCTGTTTGTCAGCATTTGGCGCTGTCACCATGTGGGACTCTCCCTTCAGCCAAGGCTTGGAAAGTTTTAAATGGGAAGAAACTGAAGCCTCCCAAGCTGCTGCTGTGGGGAGTGAGGGAAATGAGGTTTTGTGTGCCATTTGTATTCCCCTGGGGTTCTGACAGCATTTCAAACACAAAGTGAGGAAGAGATTTCCTCCTGTGAGTCCTATTGAGCCCAGCTATTGTGAAAAGATTGTGGGAGCTGAAAAAGAGCATAAAAAATACCTGTAAGGACAGATCCATGAGGAAAAAAATGAGGCTTATAATTGTGTTGCTCATTATGAAGTTTGTTCTTTGATTTAACATCTTCCTGGAACCTGGGGCTGACTCCCAGTCACTTCTCGGGGGGAATTCATCAGCTATTTGTTAGGAAAGAGCTACCACAGGTCCACAGAATGCAATTACAAAGCTGACACTGTGCCAGGACTGTGGATTTATTTTCCAGGAAGTGCCAAGGCATCTTTCACAGTCACAGATCATGACTCTCACCTTTTGGATGGGACACGAGGCTGGTTTTATTGGGAAAATATGGCTGCAGAAATAATTTGCCCGGTGTATAAATAGCATCTGCATGTGGTTGTGTTCCTCAGGAGAAGAAGGGGAGCCAGCTGAGCTGCCAAGCAGCACAGATAAATTGTAGCTGGAAAAGAGAAGTATTGGTTGCAGGAGGACAGAGGTAATTGGGACCATATGTTGTTCCAAGCTTTTCCTCAACTGAGCAGTCATGTATTACAGTGCAAACAGCTGAAACTGCTCCACACTCATCTCTGAGATGTTTTGTGTGTTCAGTGATGGCCTTGAGTTCTTTGGGGCTTTGCAAATCCAGAAATCCTGGCTGTTCCCTCAGCAGGAGCCAGTGGCTGAGCTGCAGGAACGAGAGCCAGGGGTGAACTGGGCTGTGGAGCATCAGGGGCGAACAGTGCCTTGGGGATTGGCATCAGAGAGCTGGGTGAGATCTGGGAATGATGGAAAAAGGAGGGGAAAAACACTGCTCCAAGAGCTCTGGAAAGGGAATAGGGTGGGATGGGACTAGAGGGAGAAATGGGGAATGCCAGGAGTGTGGGGTGAATTGAGGGACTGCTCAGCTCTGTGAGAACACATTTGTTCCAGAAAGTTGCTGGAGAATGTTTTCAGCAGGAAGCAGGGAATGTTCAAATCTGAGCAAGTATTCAGATTATTCTATGTAAATTTGACCTCTGGCTCTCTGAAGGCCAATGGAGCAGGACTCTGCAAGGCCCAGGAGGCACATTAGCAGTGAGCAGCATCCAAATGACATTTCAGACACTAAATACAGCAACTCCCTCTCCTCTTATATCCCATCTGTCTTTGTTCTGTCTGTCTGGCTAATTTATTGGAGTCTTGTCTTGTGACAGTTTATTTATCCTCATCACAGACTTCTTTCCTGTAGCCAAGATTTCCAGTTTGACTGAGGGAAAGAATATCGCTGCAGTGCAATTCTCCATTTGTCTGGGAGATAAGCTACCAAAATCTCAATGTGCTCCCCTGGAGCAGTGTGGTAGGAGCCCACATCAATGCTTGACCCTATGACTTGTCATTAAAAGCCACAAATCATCCATGATTTGTGATCATTTCCTGATGTGAAAACTGAGAGGCTGCTGTAGTAGAGGAGCAGTGTTGTTAATTCTGTCCTGGTAAATGTTGTTCTATGATGGTAATTGCACATGTGGTGCAAATTTGCTTTTGCTCCCTTTCATTACTTCTTTGTTGCTGTTGTCCCATCACTGCTTCTTGTACATTTTTCCTGCTTGGCTTCATAAAATGAGATTTTCAAGGGGTGGAATGATCCTTCCAGCCTGGAGAGCACAGCCAGGGGAGAAGGAATTGTTGGTGCTGCATGATCCACTTGGTAAAAACTGCAACAGATGCTGCTCCTCTTTGTCTGCAGATCTTCCCAAATCCAGCAAGAAACAGGGACAAGGCAGCACCTTTTGGGCAGAACTAAGTGGGGAAGAAATATATTCAGGCCTGGGAATTCCTAATCCAAGGGACTTCCTCCACCTCAAAACACGAGCTCTTGGTCCAGCCTAAAGCCACCCCTGGTTGTGCTATCCCAGCACAGAGAGGGTGTCCCTGGATGTGCCTCTGCCTCCCGGTATTCCTCCTGCTCCCCTTTTTCCATCACAGCAAAGGGGGTGAAGAATTGCCATCCCAGCTGTCCCAGGAAGGAGCTGATCCTCTCTCCCATGCTGTGTTTGAAATGCTGACATGCAAACAGGGCAGAAGAGGAGCAGTATAGTAAATATTTTTGCCGAAAATCCAGGAAGAATGATGAGGAAGACTCCATCTTATCAGAAGGCTAATTAATTACTTTATTATACTATATTATTTTACACTATATTACATTACATCTAAACTGAATCTGTACAAGTATCAACTCTGCACACACTGCACAGAATCTCATGACAGTCAGCCCACAGTCCTGACACACACACCTGGATCAAACTGGTCAATGAATCTAAACACACCAGAATTCCATTATCAATTCTCTTCAGGTAAACAATCCTCCACCAAGCATTCCACTTGTGAACAACACAGGAGCAGTAAATGAGATAAGAATCATTTTCCCTTTCTCTGAGGTTCAGAGAATGTGAATCCCAGGAATATTCTTGGGAAGTGACACCTTGGCTTAGATGGATTCAATTGGCCAGTGAACCACAACACTCACACCAGAATCTAATTTTTAATTCTCTTCAGGTAAACAATCTTCCACAATTCATTCCACTTGTGAACAATACAGGAGCAGTAAATGAGATAAGAATTGTTTTTCCTTTCTCTGAGCTTCAGAGAATGTGAATCCCAGGAATTTCTTGGGAATTTGTGCCTTGCTTTTCTCTGTGAAGAGAAATGTGGTGACAGAGCAGAGTTTGAGCAAAGCCTGTTCTGGAGACTTCCATCAGCACTGTGGGGTTTTCTGTGCTGAGGGCCCCTTTCCTCCCCAGTAATGTGAGAGCCTGTGGGAGCCTTCTCTTGCTGCTCTCCCTCAGCTGCTCTCATGTTTGCCCCTGCCTTTGCCAGGCTGCCACGGGGGCTCTCTGATCTCTCACTCAGGCGGAGTTTGCTGATGGAAACTGGGAGCATTCAAATTGTGCCTGGCAGTGCCCTTTGCATGGTAAATAATGAACATTTCCCAGGATGAAGTTTGGAGAAAGTGGGTGGAGGTGAAGTTTTTCATTGAGATGAGGAGTGTGTGTGGTTGTTGTTTTTTTCCCCTTCTCTGCTTTTCCAGAGCTCTGCGCTGCATAACTGGAAGATATAATGGCTGTATGAATTGCTATTTAATCAGGGATGCTAATTAAGTCTTAGCTCTTTAATGCTTTCATGGGAGAGCTGTGTATGATTTGCAGTGGCTGGAATTGCAGTTGCAGGCAATTAAGCTTCTCTTGGCTTTGTAGAACCTGAAAGTGCAAATTTCTGAGGAAAATTCAGGGCTCAGAGAGATCCTGTCACCTTTAACATTTCTCTTGGACTGAGGGTAGGAGGTGTTTGGAAAAGGAAATATTCTAAAGCAGCCAGGCAATGAAACAGTGCAATCATTTCAGCTTTTAAGCAGCATTTTTTGAGTGTATAATTACAGTAGTACATCCACTTTTATGGCACAGTTAATATAATTGAAGGTTAAATATAAAGCCCATTTGGAAAAAGAAATTTCGCTTGTTTTTTCACTTGTTTAGTTTCATCCTGAAATCAAAAACAGTTTTGAGCTGCCTGTCTGCTGCCTTATCAGGTGGCAGCAAAGAATTCCCAATTTTGGGTCTGGGCAATCCTTCCCAAACAAATTGGTCCCACCAGCAAGTGGATGGAGACATTTAAGAAGTGGGACAAAATGTGTGGAACACTTGTCAGGCTTGTGAAGCACAGTAAAACCAACCCAGGAGCTACATTTTCAACAGAGAGCAAGCAGGTCTGTTTGTGAGCAAGAACTGGCTGGGATTTTGGGGGTTTGAAGGGCTTTAGCCCCCCAAACACTGTATTTTGGTAGCTGAGATCAGTGATACTGTGCGGTGGTCATCTTAATTTTTTATCCTCTGGGAGCTGCTTTTCAGTAAGCATGTCAGAGCTTGGCATCAAAAAATGTGCCATTTCTGCATGGCAAAAGGGCCAGAAGGGAGAAGAAAAATATTAATATAAAATAAAGAAAAATATTAATATCTCTCTTTCTTGATTGGAATGCTTCTTGTAAAAGCAGCCTGCCCTTAAGAGAAGGGTAATTCAGAGACATTTCAGATACTTGAGGCCTGAGAAAGAGAGCACAAGATGGACTTTTTAGATTGAAGTGTGGTCCATAATCACACTCCTGAGATTAGAGGGGTGGTTATTTCAGAGAGTCCCCTCTCCTTCCCCCTTTCTGCTGTGGCAGCCACTTCTCAGCAGGGCAGCTGGAAAGGTGAGGAAGGAGCAGTGATGTGCTCAGCTGCATCTCCCTGAGCAAAGCTTGGTCTCTCCTGCTCCCTGCAGGTTGGGCAGGTTCCCTTCCCTTGCCTCAGCATGTCCCTGCACTGCTCTGGCATTTTCCAGCTGTCCAGGTGTCCCCATCCCAGCGCTGAATTATTTCACACCACAGCCCTGGGATGATGAACTGGCAAATATCCATGGAGGGAGCACATCCCACAGGCTGTGGCTGCACAAATGGGGCTGAAATTCCCTGGGCCAACAGATCCCACAGGCTGTGACCACATAAATAGGACTGAAATTCCTTGTGGCAACAGATCCACAAATGGGGCTGAAATTCCCAGGGCCAACAGATTCCACAGGTTGTGGAAATAAAATGGGGCTGAAATTCTCTGGGCCCACAGATCCCGCAGGCTGTGGAAATACAAATGGGGGTGAAATTCACTGGGCCCACAGATCCTACAGGCTGTGGCCCACAAATGGGGCTGAAATTCTCTGTGTCAACAGATCCCACAGGCTGTGGCCACACAAATGGCCAGATTATTTTTTTTTTTTTTCAGATTTTTGCCCTCTGAGAATAGGAAATTCCCTGGGCCCACCGATCCCACAGGCTGTGGCCCACAACTGGGGCTGAAATTCCCTGGGCTCACACATCCCACAGGCTGTGGAAATACAAATGGGGCTGAAATTCCTTCTGCCAACAGATCCCACAGGCTGTGAAAATACAAATGGGGCTGAAATTCCCTGGGCCCACAGATCCCACAGGCTGTGAAAATACAAATGGGGCTGAAATTCCCTGGGCCCACAGATCCCACAGGCTGTGGAAATAGAAATGGGGCTGAAATTCCCTCTGCCAACAGATCCACAAATGGGGCTGAAATTCCCTGGGCCCACAGATCCCACAGGCTCTGGGTACATAAATGGGGCTGAAATTCACTGGGCCCACAGATCCCACAGGCTGTGGCTACACAAATGGGGCTGAATTTCCTTCTGCAAACATATCCCAGAGGCTGTGGCCACAAAAATGGGGCTGAAATTCTCTGGGCCAACAGATCCCACAGGCAGTAGCCCACAAATGGGGCTGAAATTCACTGCGCCCACAGATCCCACAGGCTGTGGCTCACAGAAACTGGGCTGAAATCTCCTGTGGTGACAGATCCCACAGGCTGTGGAAATAAAAAGGGGCTGAATTTTCCTGTGGCAACAGATCCCACAGGCTGTGGAAGTACAAATGGGGCTCAAATTCCCTCTGCCAACAGATCCACAAATGGGGATGAAATTCTCTGGGCCCACAGATCCCACAGGCTGTGGAAATACAAATGGGACTGAAATTCCCTGTACCAACAGATTCCACAGGCTGTGGAAATACAAATGGGGCTGAAATTCCCTGTACCAAGAGATCCCACAGGCTGTGGGCAGAAAAATGGGGCTGAAATTCTCTGTGCCAAGACATCCCACAGGCTGTGGGTACACAAATGGGGCTGAAATTCCCTGTGGCAGCGTAGCCAAGCAAATCCCCCAGCTCAGCAAGTCCCTGGAAATGCTCCAGTGGGTAATTTGATGAGCTTGTTCAACAGGGCTGTGTGTGGCAGCTGAGCTGGCATTTTCTGAGCCCTTTTAACTGCCTGGCTGCTGGAATGCTCTGCTTGGTGCTGATTCTGTGGGATCTGGGATCTGCCCACCAGCACTCTGGGCTTTCTTTGTGAAAAATTTCAAGTGGTACCATCCTGCCTTCAGTCTGCTCTGAAGTATTTGCAATCAAAAATGTAAAATGAAATGTAGAAAAGCAGAAATTGTGGTTGGTAATAAATGGAAGCTCTGTTTGCTTTGCATTTGAAACCTGTATTGGAAATGTAGAAAAGCAGAAATTGTGGTTAGTAATAAATGGAGGCTCTTTTGGCTTTGCATTTGAAACCTGTATTGGAGCTGGGATTAGCAAGGTCCTTCCAGGTTTATTCTCTGCAAGGCTTTTCCATGCACTGCTTTGATTTTTAGCTAATTTCCAGCCTGCCCCTCTTTTGATCAAACCCCACAGGTCAAGAGAGAATTGTTTATGGCACAGATAGTCAGAGTTTAGGTCCTAAAATCTCCCCAGAGATCTGGATACTCAATTGCTGCTGAGATGCTCATTCCAAATTGTGGGGACTGGTGTGATGAATCATTGGATACTGCAGATTGCACTCTGATTTTGGGAGGAGAGGATAGGCATTCTGTCATCTACTCTTTTGAAGCTCGTGGTGACCTTTGGAAACTTGGATGTTCCCCTCCACAGGAGCTCTGGGTGGGAGGAGGCTGCCCTTGGAGGTGATTGCAGCCACCTGATCCTCCAGAGCCTCTTGGGTGGGGTAAAATTTGTGGAAATATGGAAAACTTTGTGCTCTAGAGTCTGAGACTGAGCAGAAATATGCTCAGGGTCTAAAAGCTTCACTTGCAAGGTGGTTTTGTTTACTCTGAGAATGTATTCCCCACCAGAGCTGCTGTTTCAGATATTTGAATGTTGTACCAGGTTCCCATTCCAGCTCAATCAGTTCCTGTTAGATGGTGGTGGCCGTTTCACCTTTCTTTTTTTCTGCCTTTGCTGTAAAACAGACAAATGTTCCTCCATTGATTTTTGCCCTCTGAAAGCTGCTCTAACACCCTGGCAGGAAGGAATTGCTGCTGCTGAGAGAACTCACAGGCATCACGCAAGATCAATGCCTCCCTAATTTGTTCCAGGGTGAAAATACATGTTTTTCTAAGATCTTCTACAGGATTTACCTGGAAATCCGCTCCTGCCTGGAAAGGTTGTCTGGGTGCTGATGGAAGTGGAATGCATGGATCCCAAGGAGCCCCTGGGCTGGGATAAAGTGAAATCCATGAAGGGAAAAGCATGGAGTAAAGCATGTACTACAGCATGGCAGCAAAGGAATAGCTGCTAATCCATCCTAAATATCACTGGATGCCTGCTGATAAATAACATGCCTCATCTATTATCCAAAAGCAGCTGAGAAGACACATTTTCCTGATTGCCCAAAAAAAAAAAAAAAAAAATCCCCACTTTCAGGCTGTTTTCTCAAATAAATTAATTTATTATTGCATCTGTGATGGCCTGAGGGCTCTCTTCTCCACTGGAGAAACCCTGGCACAATAATCTAATTTGGAGATTAGGGGTCATTTGTAACACCTGAATGGCAGGGGTGTGCTCCCTGGGGGATTTGTACATTCCTTTTTCCCAGTGAGGATCCTTTCTGCCACCTCAGATTTTACAGGTGGGTAAAGGTAGCATTTCCAGGTGTGCTTCAGGAAACTGAATTTTTGCTGGTTATCAACTGCAGATCTGGCCCAAAGCAATGTCAACAGAGAGAACTGCATGTTGCTGATGGCTCACACTGGGTTTTTTGTTTATTTTCATACACACGTCCTTTACTGTGAGCTGGAATTTAGAGAGCTTGAGGAATTTTAAAGAGAAGCACTGAGAAATGTCATTTCTTGGGTGAATCTGAAGCACTGATTGAGAAGTAGGGGGTTTATTACTGTTCCTGTTGTGCTGCCTTAACCCAAAAGTCAGTCCAGCTGGAGTTCTTGGTGAAGCCCAGCTGTGGGACAAGCTTGATTTCTGGTTTTATTACCTCTAATTTCATTAATAATGGAGCTGCTGTCCAGGAAGAGACTGAATTCCTGAAGCAGAAATGTGCTCAGGCTATAAGTGCTTCAGTTGCAAGGTGGTTTTGTTTACTCTGAGAATGTATTCCCCACCATGGCTGCTCTTTCAGATATTTTAATGTTGGTTTTATCCATGCTCACAGCCATTAGTTTGCAAATGATGATTGAATTAGCAAATTAGATTCCTTCACCCTTGGCAAGTGCCACAAACCTTGCAATTGGAAGGCTGTGAAAGTCTGAGGGGGAGAAAAAATCAGTTCCCAAAAAATGGGGGAGGGAAAAAACCACCAAACTACAGCAAATAAGGTTTTATCTGATGTAACTAAATGCATATATGAGTAGGCTTTTTTTTTTTTTTTTAATGAGATTAAAGTGATCTCAGTAGGAATGTTAAAATCCTCAAGTGTGGATCTGGAAGAATGTTTCCTGCTATGCTCTATCAGGGCAGGCAGATGAAGATAAAGCTGTCAGTCCTGCAGCTTGCTGCAGACTCATCCATTTTGAGAGCAAGGCAAGCACTGTGTGCACTCTTACCCAATATGAAAACACATTTTTCCTCCTTGAACTTCTTGCTGATGAACTGTGTACCTCTGGAAAAAAAGCAAACTTAACCTAATCTCCTCCAGGGGAAAAAAAATCATAGCTCCCATGTGTCATATTTTTGCTCAAGTGGTTTATTATTCAAACAAATGGTGTGGGGGAAAATAACTCCCTCCTTGAGGAAGATGTTTGCCTCCCAAGGCTTCATAGTGAAAAATATGCCCTAGAGATCAAGGAAAATGTGTTTGGTAGTGGCTGGGAGTAAATAATTCAATTTCTACCTTTGAATGAGCAGCTGTCCCCTTAGAACAGAGATGATCAGGGGGTAAAAAAGTGAGGATTTACCACTTTGGACAAGACCTGCCATGACACCAGCAGGGCTCCCCAGGAACCTCTGCTCTGCTCAGGAGCTCCCCTGGCCCTGAACTCACCCAGGGTCCCTGTTCTGGCTGGGATCTGCTTTTCTCCTCATCCTCCTCCAGCTCTGGGCTCCTGAAATCCCAGGGAATTCATTCAGTGTGGTCTCAGCATCCAGAGGAGTTCCAGAGCTCCAAGCCCTCCTTGTGCAGCACAGACCAAGGGGGAAATTATCCCAGATGCTGCCAGTGGCTCTCAGGCTGCAGAATTAACCTTTGCTGCCTTGAGTTCTCCTGGAAGCCTTGATGGTGCCTTATCTCTGTGTGTGTGATAAGAGCAGCCGGCTTTGAGCCATGGCAGGAGCCAGCACTTGGTGCTGTGGGGCTCCCTGACCCTTCAGATGGTTGGCAGCTCTGAGCAGTGTCACTGCTGCTGTGTGGGTGGCTGCTGGTGAGCTTGCTGAAAATAAAATAAAATAAAATAAAATAAAATAAAATAAAATAAAATAAAATAAAATAAAATAAAATAAAATAAAATAAACCCCAAAAAAACCCTCAAAAAACAAAAACAAAAAGAAACCCAAAACAAACAAAACAAAACAAACCAAAAAACCCACAAATCAACTCCTTCACAAGGCAGGAACATGTAACTCTGTGTTTACACTGCAGCCAGCAAAGTGGATATTTTGTCTTATATTTGAAATTACTGACTTGCTGTGAGAAGCAGGTATTTGTAATATATACTCTCTCCCAAGCAAGGACAGTTGTTAGTGGATACTCAAGGCATGCCTGAGGAGATTGTTCAATAGATTTATTTTGACCAAAGCAGCAAAGCTTCAAATCTTCTTTGCAGCTAGAAAGCTCTAGATAGGTAAAACCAAAATTCTGCTGATGGTCTTCAATGCATGTCCTCCGCACTGAAAATCTTAGTAGGATACTTCAGTATATTCAAAATAAACCTATTTAAACCATCAGTGCAGTCAGGTAAAAAACCAACCAGGCGCACTTTTAACCTTATAAATAAAATATAAATAAACAGAATAAATATATAAAATAAATAAAAAATATAAATATAATAAAAATGAATAAAATTTGTATGAAATATAAATAAATTATATAGAATAAATAAAATTTAAATAAAATATAAATAAATAAATGAATGAATAAATAAATAAAATATCTGAGTGCTCTGGAGCAAGGACCCCTCCAGGAAGGGATCCCAAGTCCCCTCACCCAGGGTTTGCCATTGCAGAGAGCTGCAGGGAAATGAGGGCAGGGGCTGCAGCCAGACCTCAGCGCCACCTGACCAAGCCAAAGTGGAGCCCCAAAGCCCAGCAGAGCCTTCCTGCCACGTGAGAATTCAGGTTTGCATCTCCCAAAGGCCAATTAGTTCCAGGAAGTTGATCTGAGGTGCTGCTGAGTTGCTGTTCCGGGCATTAGGGCCGGGATTCAGGGCTCCAGAATCCCCCTGAACGCATTTGTGCTCCCTTCAGAGCCATGCCAAGGGTTTGGAACAGACCCTGAGCCCAGTGCTTGTCCGGAGGGAGGCTGAAAATGCTCCTGGACAGGCGTGAAGCCTTGCCCTGCTGGCATTGTCATGCAATTGAGCCATCAGCCCACACCAGCAAGGGCTGCTTTTCATCCCCTGACCCCTTGCAAAATGCTCAAATTTCTATTCAGCCTTTTACTTTTATTGCTTTTATATTTCCTTTTTTTTTTTCAACTGAAAAAACCCCAATTTATTCTATTTATCTCCTACCCTCTGAGTGAGTGCCCTGATTGTTTGTCCTTATCACTTCAAGGCAGAAAGTTTTATAGATTTGCAAAGCACCTCAATATTGCAGCTTCAAATTCCTGATTTGACAGGAGGGGTGAGGAGGGGGAAAAGAATTTCTTGTTTCCATTTAAACTGCTTTTAGTTCAGAATGAAATCCCATTTAAACCTGAAGGTTTGGATTGAAGTTTGAGGATCAAAGAAAACAGAACAGATAGAAAATGTGGCTTTAGCTTGGAGCTATATCTGAAAAGGGTAACTTCAGATTCAGGGCTTTTCTTCTCTCCACTGCACCCCCTCCAAAATGCTCTGATTTTTGCAATTTCTCCTGCCAAGAGTCTTAACTGCATTAACATGTGCATGTGCCTGCAGCCTTTTTTTGTTTGCTTTGCTCTGTATGATAACTGCATGTAAGAATCACAAATGTGAAGCCTTTTCTTATTCAGAAAACGGGCTGTTTCAAAGAAGCCACGAGCTAAAACACGTAGAGGAAGCCCCAAAATTAGAATCCTTTGGATGAGCAGTGCTGGCAGCTGCTGTTGCCAGTGAAGAGGCTTTGTAAACCAGGAAACAGCATCTGCCAGAGCTGCCTCCTCTCCTCCAGGCCTGGGGAAGTGCAGGCCTTGAGCTGGGCTAAAATTGGACAAGGAGTTTTGTGGGAGTTGGGGGGGAAAAAATAAAATAAATTCCAACAAAATTTTAAAAATTCAAACAAAATTCCAATAAAATGATAGAAACTGAAGGAAGTTCAACTTGTATGAACATGGCACAGCCAGCCTCTAGAAAAGGGGAATAATTTAGCTCTGTTTGTCAGAATGTATTCCCAGCCCTCACTGTGATGCTGGAGCTCTGTGGATCCTGCCTGGTGGGTGGCTCTGGGAGCTGCAGACAGCTTCCCCCTCTGGATGTCACCCAAAGTGACTTGCCCAGTCACACGGACAAAATCTGATCTCAGATGTGCCAAGATGTCATCCCCTGAACAATAACTCGGCCCTGGCACTTCCAGGCAGTGTTTTCAACTTTAAGAAAAACTCAAATATCCCCAAAATCTGAAGTGCTCACTGGAGGTGGCAGAAGAATCACAAGGGAGAACATCCAGAACAAAAATGTTGTATTTTTGTGGCCCAAATTCTATTGGTTTTATCAACAATTTTGGAGCTCTACTTGAGTTTGAAGTGATCTTCAAAGTTCTAATTTTTCTTCAGCATCACTTTACAGAAATTATTTTTCTTCTCCTTGTGGCTTCATTCTTAGGCATGAAATTGAAACTTGGGTAATATTTTTAAATCTAATGAACAGAATGGTAAACACTGTTAAAACTTTATTTCTCTCTCTCCATCTCACCCCCTTCACCCTTCACCACAATGGTGAAGGTGCCCCTTTTCAAGCATCAAGAGCCAGCAGCCTTTTCAGATTAGAGACACATTTTAAGACAGTGTCTGGTCTAAATTTGGCCTGATTGGGCACTGGGAGCTATGTGGGAAATCAGAGGCTGAGGAACACCAAGCATTTGGTGAAAATCTGGGTGTTTGGGTCAGATCCTGTGGATTTTGGCCTTGGAATCTTGGTGAAAGAATTCAGTGTTGCCTTGGCTGCTGCTCCCCATTGGGCTCTGTGTGGTGTGGGACTGACACAGAGCAGGAGCCATTCACAGGCTGCTGATCAATAGTCAGTGTTTCCTTTAAATAAGAGAAATTCAGGCTGCAGTGATGTTCCTCCTGCTGCATTCTGCCATGTGGTTCCACCTACTCTCACCCAAAACAATAACACTAAAAAATGGCACAGGAACAGATGGGAGCTGCCTCCAGCCCCCAAACAAACCAAAACCCTGGGGGCCTGAGCAGCTCATACAGAAGGCAGGCAGAGTGTTGGATATCCTGTTTTCACATCGTGTTTTCACCAAAGGAAATGTTTTACTTCAGGGATGTCGCACCTCCAAATAATTTGGGCAGTGTGTTGGTTCTCACAGGCTTCCAAAGCCACTGCTGAGCCCTGGTGCTGTTGGGGTTCTGTGCCTGTGTTGACTCCTGAGGTGTTAGAAAATCTCTTTTTTCCCAGCCCCACAACCAAAGAAGTTGAGATTCATTGGTTCAGCTTCTCAAAGCTGTTTATTTTTCCTTTTCTATTCCATTCTTTCTCTGACCTGCTGAGATCTGTCCATCAGGTTGGGTTGAGGCACACTGACCACCCTTGGTGTGGTGTTAACTTTTTATGCTAAGAACTACATGTACTTTATTTACAATAATTTCCCAATACCAATCACCTATGTCAGACAGTTTGTCTCTACTCTAAACCAATCCAGAAGTGCCACCATCACAGCAGAAGATGGAGGAAAAGGAGAAGAAGAAGAAGAAGAAGAAGAAGAAGAAGAAGAAGAAGAAGAAGAAGAAGAAGAAGAAGAAGATGATGATGATGATGATGGAGGAGAAGAAGAAGATGGAGGAGAAGAAGAAGATGGAGGAGGAGAAGGAGGAGGAGGAGGAGGAGGAGGAGCAGGAGGAGGAGGAGGAGAAGGAGAAGGAGAAGGAGAAGGAGAAGGAGAAGGAGAAGGAGAAGGAGAAGGAGAAGGAG
>JAWWEX010000357.1:0-15727 GCA_035583215.1 Arremon brunneinucha
CTATATATCTTTATTTTAAAGTGGCTATTGTATATGGATTTATTTAAAATTGTGGTTTTATTTAAAATTCAGCTTATTTTACATTGTTGTTGCATGTGATTTTTGGCATATTGATGCTTGTCATTATAAAATTATCCTGCTAGAGGTATGAGTATCCCTAGGATTGGGCTATAATAGCTGAAGGCTTTTGTCACTCTTGTGCTGAGGTCGGGGCAGGAACAGGCGAGAGGCAGAATCGTAGAAAAGGCAAAGAAGGCTTTATTCAAAAGAACCGTGCGGTTTTTATAGAGTGATACGATAGATTCTATTCTATTGGCTAACTAACAGAAACATCTTTCTCACGCACTGTCCTTGAGAGGAACAGAAAAATAAAGTAGAAAAACACAACCTGAAAATTGTTTATAGTCAACAAGTTATCACATCTTTCCAGCTCCCTAAAACTTCTCACAAGCCTCTCTGAGAAACGCTTGCCGTTTCTCTCTCTCTGTCCCATGGCATCCACAGGCTTTTGTCTGGTACATGGGACCAGTAGGGTTTTTATCAGTGGACTGAAAATTTGGATGTGAGTGTTTGAAGTGACCAATTTTCCCATGTAGACCAACTCTTGATAAGATGGTAGCAACAGGTGAAACAAAAAAAAATCTACTTTAGATCACCAAATAGTCTCTGTAGTACTTGGAGATGAGATGCCTTTCATAAGTGAATAATTTTCATCGTTGACTATCAAGTTCCCGTGATTTTTCCCTGTCTTTTTTTTTCCCCTTCTTTTTTTCTTTGTAGCTATTTGCCCATGTATATCTGAAGTCAGGTATACATCTCAAGTTTAAATTATTACTGTATAATATATAAGAATTTGGAAATACTAGCAGGCTAGACAGTAGAGTTTAGCACATCTGTGCTCTCAAAGATTTCATCACTTAGTCACCACTGTTTCTACTAATACTTATGTTGAGTAAACCAGAGTGTTGCCCTCTTGTCCTGAGAGAGCAGAAGGAGCAGGATCAATCCTAGTTTTTTCTTGATCTTTGCATGAAGCAGTGGGGGCAGTATAGAAAGAAACCTGGCCAATGAATAGAACTGAGAGAAAAGGAAAACAGTAAGACAGAATATGTGAATTTGAGGAAAGTTTTTTCCAAAATACTGTTTTTGAACAGTTGGCAGTAGCAACAGTAGTAGGAAAGGAGGCATATTTGTCCTTGCTTTAGCAGTTGCAAATGAACAGGAAGCAGCAAAGGGAGATAAAGAAATGATTGGTGCTATTTCCTGTTTCTCAATCCAACCCTTACTTGCATGAGAAATTTAATATATAGATTTCTTTTGAGTGCCCCCTTTCATAATAAGATTAGGCCATCTCCTTCTAACCCTCCTATTTATTTACTATATTATCCTTTCTCATTAAAATTAATAACAAATCAGAGTGATGTGAAAACCATAGGTTTCAGTGTCAGTAAGCCACTCAAACAGTTCAGCTGTTACTTCAAATTTTTCCTGTGCTTTATGTCAGCACCTGTAGTGCTATTACTTTCACTCAGCATCTCTGACTCTCAGGTTGTCCTGCATTTGTTTTTTATATTACTTTCTGTTTGCTCTTCCTATTTCCTGATGCATTAATTTAGAGAAAGTCTTGGGACTAACTTTTGTCAACTGATCATTCAACTTTTGCTCCCACTTTTCTGTTTATGTACACAATATATTAGAAAATTTCAATTAATTTATGTTGTGAATGACCTAAATTAAAATAACAGTGAGGTGATTCAGATTCCCGTGTCTCTTATGAAATCCAAACTTACAATATGAAATACATATTTCAGAGCCAGTGCTCTTTAATGTTTTTATAAATTATCTGGATGCAGGAGTTGAATGTATGTCAAGCTTTCCATTGATACTACTAAACTAGGAGGAGATGTTCACTCCCTTGAGGGTAGAGAGGCCTTACAGAGCAATCTAGATAGTCTAGAGGGCTGGACAACCACCAACCATATGAAGTTTAACAAGGGCAAGTGCTGGATTCTGCACCTGGGATGGGGCAACCCCGGATGTATGGACAGACTGGGTAACAAGAGGCTGGAAAGCAGCACCATGAAAAAGGACCTGGGAGTTCTGGTCAATGACAAGTTGAATATGAGTCAGTAGTGTTCCCTGGCAGCCAGGAGGGCCAACCATGTCCTGGGGTGCATCAAGCACAGCATCACCAGCAGGTCAAGGGAGGGGATTGTCCCACTCTGCTCTGCATTAAGGTGGCCTCACCTCAAGTCCTGGGGGCAGCTCTGGGTGCCACAATATATAAAAGATATAAAGTCATTAGAGAGCATTCAAAGGAGGGCGACCAAGATGGTGAAGGGCCTTGAGGGCAAGGTTTACAAGTCACAGCTGAGGTCACTTGGTTTGTTCAGCCTGGAAGAGACTGAGGGGAGGCCTCATCCAGTCCACAGCTTCCTCGAGGGGGGCAGCATAAAGTAAATGAAATGGAAAGCTTGCTGATGTATAAAGCAGATGTTTTCTAGCGCTAAACTTCCATTGTCAATGTGTGATAGCATAATAGTTTTGAATATTGACAGAGGTATATTTTTACTTGTACTGTTTTTCAGTTGCAAAGCTTCAAGGAAGTCACATACAGTTACCTTAGCTTATCTGATGCACAGTAGCCTGAAGAGCAGCCCTAAGCTAGAATATTGACAATATATGGATAGAAAAAATCTTGATGACCACAGTTCTTGTACCAAGCTAAATTAAAACTCATTCAGCAATTCATCAGGAAAATAATAAAATCAATTCCTGAATTTAGCAGTTCTCAAAAATAATGAGAGAGTAGCTCATTACTTCAGCTGTGTAACTGCCTTTTAAACCGAAAGTTGCAATAACCTTTCAGCCTCAGGAAAGATGGGATAATTTGTGGATACATGAAGTAGGTAAGTATAGTTATGTTTACAAGTTTATATAAGTAGGGTATACAAGTTGTACCTTTTATATATGACAATCAACAAGCGTTCCATGCTTTTCAAAGAGAATATTGTTCACAAGAGATTTCAGGGTGGAGGATTGTCCTGATTTTCTGCCAGGACTGAGTTAGTTTTTCACAGTAGCTGTGAGGGGGCAAAGCCTGGAGCCATGTAGGCATGTCTAGGTTGTTATTCTATACCACTCAGATCATCACGGGGGGGCAGAAGTAAGGAATTCTTACTTTCAAGAAGGATGTGTGGTTGGTGCTTGGGAGAAAAAGTATGGGTGCAGAGGGTCTCTGCCATTTTGTTTATTGTCTTGGGGCCCACTTCATGGGTTTGGGCTGGGTGAGAATTTTTTGGATGTAAATCACCCTCTTTTTGTATACTTTTGTTATTAATATTGTTTCTGTTACAGTTTGTTTCTTATCTCATTTCTTTTTCCAGTAATTTGTTCTTATCTCAACCCATAATTTCTGCCTTTTGTCTCTCTCACTGGAGGGGCAGGGGCATGAGTGGCTTGTAGTTTTGGAGTGCCATTCCTAAACCCCAACAAGGATGCAAAGGACTTGTGGTAGATCTTGGAAATGTACTTTGTATACAGAAGACAGAACAAAGCTTTTGGCTGTTAGTGTGAAGGGGGCTAATCACAGAGGGAACTGACTTTATTGATGGCATGGAGGAGGTGGAATGTGGCATGTTGTGAGACAGCGTGTAAGTGATATGTGGCATCAAATGGGGAAAAAGCTATGCCAAGTCTTAAAGCTGTAAGGTAGTGGGGTAGAAATGGAAGTTGGTTGAAGGGAAAATATGAAAAAATGGACTCAAAATGCCAAGAAGACAATTGTAACAATGAAGTATGCTGTAGCCTGTGAGGACAAAAATGGTCTGAAACCAGAATATAAATGACATGATCCATTAAAAAAAAAAAAAAGGGATGCTGACAAACTGGAGGGACTGTGACAGAGGGACACCAAGATGGTTAGGGGACTGGAGCATGAAATGTAGAGGAAGAATCGGAGGTAGCTGGGTTTGTTTACCCTGGTGAAAAAAAAGCTAAGAGGGCTTGAAATGTTGCCTTTAACTAGCTAATGAGTGTTTATACAGAGGATGAAGACAAGCTGTCTGAGGTGCATAACAAAAGAAGCTACAGTTGCCATGTGCAGTAAGGGAAATACTGATTGGATTTAAAGGGAAATAAAGTCTCAGTGAATTTCCATCATTGGAGATATTCAGAAATACAGAATTTTCCATTGGCATTTATTGCAGATCTTCAAAGAAATGTTATAGTTGTGCATCGGTTTTCTTAGTGTGTATTAAAGAAGTGTCGAGGTGTTTTAATTGTTTTTCAAAGCCAAAAAAGAGGCAAAAATGGTGTGATGTCAAGTTTTGTGCAAAATCGGCTACTTAATCAACAGGTATATTTCTTGGCAATTTTGTTTTATAAAGGTTAGGAATCACCTGAGAATGTTCAAAGACAGAAGGGCAAGATTAAAAGTTGAAAAAGACTCCTGAATT
The DNA here is from genome assembly GCA_035583215.1 of Arremon brunneinucha. Classification (NCBI taxonomy): domain Eukaryota; kingdom Metazoa; phylum Chordata; class Aves; order Passeriformes; family Passerellidae; genus Arremon; species Arremon brunneinucha. The sequence goes on from JAWWEX010000357.1 coordinate 4,458, forward strand.
GAATAGATTTTGGTCCAGTGTTTAGTGACTAAGTTTTCAGCCGGGTTAAGATCCAACCTAATTAAAAGCCTTTAAAATGTAAGTAATTTAAGTACACAGTTGCTTTTAGAAAAGGATAATGATACTACCAGCTAACAAATGACAGTCAAGAATTTGAAAAAAAACTCAAGTTACTACTTTCTCTCTATCGCTATTTTGTTAACAAAGATGTGTGTTGCAACCTAAAATGCTTTCCATTTGACAGAGCTGACCTACCAAACCCTATTCATAGCTCTTGCTTTTCTATACATTTTTGAATACAATGGACTGTATCTAATATCAGCTGCTGCTTGAAACATTGAAAAGGCTGTGCTCACCAAAAAGAGTATAATTATAGATATACTTTTTGTTGCAATGGAAGTTGCATGAGGAATATGTAGTACAGATGGGAAATAATAAATGTATGAACTGCTGAAGTAGCTTGAGTTTGAATTTCTCAGTTAAGCTTAGTATCATGACTGCTTGAAAGCAAAGTTATGATTTTACAGTTTAATTCTATGTTCACTTCTGCAGAACAAAAATAATTCAGTAGCTCTCAGTAGTGTCAGAATCTTTGATGTTGAAAGGCTCATAAAGAAGATACTTACTGTTTAAAAAGCTGTAAAGCAGCAGTAATAAATTTCCTGAATAACTGGATTCTCCTTGATAGTTTTAGCTGCTTTCTTTTGCAGAACTGGTGAACATAACTGCAAAATGAATGTGTATTTTATATAGCTTAAGTTTTTGAAAAATACCAATTTTTGGTTTAGATTTTGCTACCTTATCAGTTAAACTTGATCTGGTACCCCTTTTTTAATGAGAAGGAGCTAGTAGTATCTTAAGGCAACAACTGAACTGTCTCAACATTAAGGCTCCTAAAACAGATTCTGTTTTGCATTAGTTCTCTAATGAAATAGCAGGAAATACACTTTCCCATAGAACAGTGAGTTTTTTTGGTTTGGTGGTTTTTTTTTTTTTTGGGTTTTTGTTTTGTATAGCTTCAATGATGCACTGGGCAGTTACCTTGAAAATCAGTAATTCTGAGATTTGCATTTTCCTCTTTGCCTGAAATAATGTACACTTGCTGATCATCACAACATTTTGTAAATACAATTTCGTTTTCCGCAAATTTTTGAGACAGGTTGTGTTGCCTTAATGAATAGGATTTTCTTGATGCATAACTGATTTGTGTATGAAGGATGTGATATGGCCTCATTTTAAAGAGTTCTTAGTGCTAAGGCACCTGAATTAAATATTTGAGAGGCTATTTTAAAGTGGAGAACATTTTTTATAAGTGCTTTTTAATTTTTATAGAAAATAAAATTAAAACCAAAAAGCTTCCTGTGCTTACAAGAAAGAAATGGCTTTAACAGAAAAAGATGCTAATGCTGTTCATTCTTTTTGGGAAACTGTTCTAATGAATTTTCACCCTTTGTGATTCCAAGGTAGCAAGAAAAGTAAACATTTCCTGCTAGACATTCATGTAGTATAGGTCAGGGAAGCTGCATACTACCCATAGGTATCTGCTCTCTGCACATGACTTAGTCTGGTTTGGTTTTGTTTGTTGTTTGCTTGTGTCAATTCCTCACCCCTTCAGGGAAGGGTTATTACAGGTACAAAGCACAATTATGCATTATGTTAGTCTACCCTTGTAGAAACTGGGTGCACTACTGTGTTAGGGGACATCTTTCCTTGAATCCACAGACCTCATTTTTTGTATGCTTCCACCACCTTTACTGTGGCTTCTCTTGCCATTTACTGTGGTGTTACTGCCACTACTAGCACATAGGCAGCAGAGACATCAGTGTCATTGTTATCAAATAGAACAGCAGAGGCCAAATCAGTGTGACAGTAGCCACAGAGGAAGAAGCTGGTTGCTCTAATTTTTTTTTCTAAAGGTTGCTTTATATTCAAAAGCAACTCTCACTTGGTCCAGTACAGTACTTTTCACTAAAATTTCTTTTCTTACAGTAGCTATAGTGATTTGAGCAGCTACTATTGGAATAGCTTTAGGAAAAAAACATTATGTAATAATGGTTTAGAAGTTATGCTAAATAATTTTTATCTCAAGCTTTTTAATTTTTCATTTGCTTTGTCAGCATTATTCATTCTGTTGGCTGATCACTTTTTGAACTAAACATTAATTTCACTAGTACTCTGAATTTTATTTTTTGTGTTTCTGGGATTTCTGTATCTCTTTTTTCAAACTTAATTTTTTGTAGCCAGTATTGTAGGTGGAACTATTCTGTATATGCCATAAACTTTCTGGTTTTATAAATCCTGATGTGTTTAATGGAATTTTATCAGTAATAATGAGTCTTCTTGATTTCTGATAATACCCCTCCCCCCCCTTTCTCCCTGCCTCCCCCCACATGCTGCCCTCCTTTTTGGTTGTTCAAGTTAGCTTCATATCAGGTTTCCTGCATTACTATTTTAACCTTAGGCAGCTGCATTGGTGATTGATTACTGCTCACTTCCAATACTGACTTTTTCTGAGATTGAATTAGTGTTAAAATGCTTTATATTGTGATTGTATATGCTTTTTTTTTTCCTGTGTAACTTAAGTGTTGGACTATGTTTTGGCAACCCTATCTCCCTCCTTATTATTTTTAAAAGTATTTTTATAAGTGTTTAATTCAGGAAACTTGTAGCAAAGTACTGTCATTGTATGAAACTGTAGCTCTGGTATAGAAACCAGAAATTTGCCCTCTTGTACCTAAATCTGTCTGATGCACTCAATCATGGCATCTTATTTGAATGAGAATGAGAGGAAAATAATTCATTCTCTTTCTGCCTCTCTCATTCTTTAAGCGTGGGGGGTTTAAATTTTTTTAAGGACAGTTTATGAACTGATAACTAGCAGAGCTTCATGTAATAACTAATAAGAGTAGTAGTTTATTCCAAAATGTGGAAGCTTAAAACTGGTTGAGGCAAGGCTTCTTAAATTTATAATACCATGTTTTATGTTTTAAAAGAAGAGTTCACTGCTTACCTAAATTATAAAGTAGCTAATAAATTAGTTGTACTGGTTTACTTTGTGCAGCTGCAGAAATCAACTTTGAGCATAATGCTGTGGTTATATCAGTACAATGCTATTCAACATATAAGAAATTAAAACAATTTTTTAGTTTCATCCAAATTAAAGATTTCATAATATAAACTACATAAAACAGAACTGTCTTTAACATGTTCTATTTAATACAGTGTTTTATAAAAAGAAAGCTATAGAGGCTTGATATTTTAGCAGTTCTTTAAAATTTGATTTTAATCCATCTAATTTTATCTTTTTTTTTTCCTCAGAAATATATTAGGTTAGTTATCTAAGGTAGCCAAGGTCAACCCACTACAAAGTTACTTTTTAAATCTAAAGATAGAAGTCAAAGAATACTCTGGAGGATGGGGAATGAAACTCTGAAATATAAATACTAAATTTCTGAATCGTGAGGTGTTACTTATCTTTCTATTACTACTGAGCCTGTGTATTACTGCACACGAACAGATCTTTCCCTTTATTTTGTTTTCCAAAGTTCCCGTAAATGTACATAGCTAAGCCATGGAAGGACTGGTATTTTTGTTGAGGGGACAAGAATGTATTTCTACCAAGAGGAAAGAGAAAGGGGAAAAAATAAGATATTAAAATACCCTTGTAGGTCAAGATAAGGCAGTTTACTAAAGCAACAGCAAAGGTCCTGTGTGCAAGCAAAGGGAAAAAAGTACAAAATATTTTATTTTCTACTTCCCATCAGTGAGTGATGTGCAGCCACTTCCCAGGAAGCAGGGCTTCAGCATGCATAGTGGTTGCTCCAGAAGGCAAACACTGGGGAATAACGAATGCCCTCCCTTATTCCTTCCCTTAGCTTTTCTATCTGAGCTGGGGGGGATGTTGGAGAGACAGCCGTGATGCTGTGCCAGTGCTGCTCAGCAGCAGCCAAAACACTGGTGTGTTCTCAACACCTTTCTAGTTACCAATGAAAAGCTGAAATCCGGTTTAGCCAGACCCAATATGCTTTATCTCAACCCATGAGTTTTACCTTTTTTTCAGATTCTCTCCCCCATCCCACTGGAGAAGGGGGAGTAAGGGTATGGCTTCATGGAGCTTAGCTGGGTTAAAACACAATGCACTTTAAAAAACCCCAACCAATGAACAACATTTAAAATTTAACATTTCAGTTGGAATTTTCTTTGGAATATTAATTTGCAGTAAATGAGAATATCTATAATAGACAACAAAAAGGGAAGAAGATAACATACAGAAGTAGTGCTTTAAATGTGTAGTTATTACCTGTAGCATAAACTTTTTCAATATTACTGTCCTTGCTATCTTGGTTTCACTTTTTAAAAATTGTATATTATGTTATGATGATAGTTTTTAATACATTATTTTCAATATCTGCTGCCCTTTCACTGTTTCTCTTTCTCAAAGGGGTTCTTTGTATCACTTCCTTTGTGCACTGTAGTTTCCTCCTCCCTGGAATGTCTTTTACAATATCTGTTTTTCCTTATAAAGCAGCAAGAGTATATGTATATACTGAATATGCAAGTCTATCTTTGCATATATGTAAATTGGGTTTCTTCTTCTCTCTTTGAACTGCAACAATGATGCATTGTTTAAAAGCTTTTCAATGCAACAGTTTTTTGATTTCCTTAATTCAGCTAATATTAAGGTGTCCTGGTTTAAAGGACAGGTGTCTGCCAAGGAAGGCAGAAACCTCCCTTCGAATGGAAAATATGACTCCCTTGTCTCCAAATTACTATAACTTTGAAATTACGGGGCTTTCAGCCAAAGATATGGGAGAAGGAATAAAAGTTCTTTACTAGTATGTATAACAAGAGAAACAACAACAACGGCAGCAACAATAAACAAAAAAAAGTCCCAGTAACAGCCTTCTCGGCTGTCAAGCACTTCCCCGTTGGTGTAGTTATGGTCACAGCCGGCAGGGCAGGTGTGATGATTTCTCCGCAGCTGCAGGGGGCGCTGTGGCGCGAACTCAGCCGCCTCTCCTCATTGTTAATGGCAGATCAGCTGGTGGGAAAGAGAGAGAAGCGGCTTTCCTTTGCAAACTCACAAGAAGCAGCCGGTCTCAGTGCCATTCGGGAAGCTGAATGGACTGCAGCAGGAAACCTCGGAGCAGCAGGCTGGAACAGCAGAGGCGAGCATACCCGGGGTCGCAAACAAAGTGTAGCAAAGACTCAGAAGCCGCGGGGTGTCCGGGCGGGCACAGCGTGTCGGGTTAAAGCATAGCAAAAAGCCTTGAAACAGAGGCAGAAAACAGGGGGGCTGGGTGGGAGATTGCTCCCTTGGATAGCTCACCGGCGATGGCTGGTCCTGGGGTCGGGCCAGCCCGGCGGAGAGGGCTCCCGGCGTAGGACGCACTGCCTCTGGGCTCCCAAGCAAGCAGAGGAGCAGAGAAGCAAGCTGGCAAGCCCCAATCACAGTGCCGAAGGAAAAGTGGAAAAAAAAAACCCAAAAACCATGCAAAAACCACAGTGCAACAGGATACCTAGTCAGAGGCACCGTACCGCGTGGCTGGGGAGACTATCACCCCACCGGAAGGAAGCAGCAGCCCCTGGTCCCCAACCCTCAAAGGATTCCTGGTTGCCTCTTACCAATCACAATACTCCCGGAGCCGGGGAGGGAGGGGAGGAGCGGCAGTGACCATTCCGGACACAAAACAAAAACAAACAAACTGGTATGGGATTAAAACTATCCCCAAGACAGATTTATTTTTTCAGTCTAGTGGTAGAAATGCTGCACTACTACTGGTAGCAGCTACTGCACAAAGTTGATAATACAAAAGTTTCTAAATATTGATAAATGACTCGTTAGAGTTGAGAATGAAAAACCAAAACAACAAAACTTGTTTGACTTGTCTGACTTGTCAAGCCCTTAATTGTTGCATGATATTTTGATATTTTGTGTGAAGTAACATGTCTTGAGCTGTCAATTTTCTTCCCTAACTGCTCGATATTTTGAGCATTCTTCCTTTGTAACCTTCTTTGCCCTAGCCATAGCAACCACATCCCCTCCTGACTTTTTTTTGTTAGCTAAACAAACCAGCCCCTTCTACTCTCCTCTTGGAAAACTTAGTCTTTCCCTGACCATCCTACCTAGCTGTCTGCACTTGTTCCACTCTTGGATCTGGATCTTGCCAGTTCACGTTTCTTATGTATCTGTGGAGAAGGTATCTAATTTAAATGTCTACTTTTGGAGGGATTTTTTTCCCCCATTTCTACATTTAATATCTGTATAATTACTGTAGCAGTAATACCAGGAAAGAACTTGCATTATTAGTGACTGTCTCTGATGTTTACAGCTTTCCAAGGTGAACAGGAAGGGAAAGTAAACAAATTCCCCCCCCCCGCCCTTGTCTTTGTGTTACATATGGGATTTCCAATAATACTGGATAGTTATGTGACCTTAATCAGTTTTGATGCAGTTTAAGTTAGGAGAGCTCATTGGACATGGTCTCTTGTATATACAACTTATGTGTGAAAGGTGTTCTTTAACTTCTTACCTTTAAATGAAAACTTAAGTTCTAAAAGTGTTGTTAGCTCTTGTGGGTTTGCTGTTGCAGACTCATTGTGGTAAAAGTTACTTCCCTTTTTTTTTTCTTTAAGAATTGCTTATTTATGGAACTAAGAAACAACTGAAATTCTTTGTGTATTGGTATTCATTTCAGGTAAAGAAGATTCAGTATCAAGTAGCATTTGAAACTGCTCTGTGTGTTTGAAGGCTGTTTTCTCCTGGATTAAAAAAAACCTAAACACAGCATATATCTATCTGCAGCAGTTTCCTTAACTAGATTTCTGCATCTGTAATGTATTATATTTTTAACAAGCAAATGTAATTTAGTGGTGGGAATGAGCCTGTGGCAGGTTCAGCAAAGGAAGTTAACTCAGTCTTGGGTGGCAGTTTTTTGTGTATTGGTTGTGTTGTCCCTTGTCACACCACACCGCCCCCACTCCCACCCAAAATAATTTGGTTGTGTGTAGATAGGGAAGCACTGAAAAGTTAACTTCACTGGTTCATTAAAACTTTGTGCAGGAAAAATATTATTTCTTTTTTTTGCTTGGAATCTGTACATATGTATTAGCAGTGGTATTATATATTGTCATTGGTGTGACATAAGAAAGAATGAGATAAAGATTATTAAGGAAATGCCAGTGATATTTTGGTTTATATGTATTGTATATGTAATTTGCAAAACTGTTGACTTGTAAAGTAAGTATAAACAAATCACTATTTCAGAATCTTAATAAACAATATAAATGCTGACAGAAGAAGTCTTACTATTTCATAAGTTAATACAGGAGTCTGTCTATTATAGGTAAATGTACCTAGAACAAGTTCCTTTAATTTATTTTGTCTTCAGAAGATATCATGCTCAGTTTTTTCATTTCATTAGTATAACAATAGTGGATTGTAATGTATGGTATTTGTAAATTTTTGTTGTTTTGGAAATGCAGTTCAAATTATTGTGATGATCTTTTTTGGGGGGAGATTGGTGGTGGTTTTTGTTCTTTTGTTTGTTTTAAATAGTGTAGACTTCCTTACAATTGGGATCTTTATAGTGAATAAAAACTAGATGAACAAATTCCTTTTCAGTAGTTGAATATAAACTATGCTGTTTTATAGGAAATAAAATAGTTCAGTGGTGACTAAACCTTTTCTTTCTGCTGAGAGGGTGAAACAGTACCTGGTAATAGTTTGACCAGAGTGCGTTTATGATAAGACCCAGATATTGGGCTTATCCCTGAGAGATGCAGGCCAATCCGGATAACTCAGTCCCTCTGGGAGACAGAGTGCCCGAATACCCAGTCAGCTCTTAGCCACTGGCCACCCTTATCAAACTTAGTGATTTTAGCTCTTTAGTGATTCTCAGCTCTCTTAGGATTTCAGCTCGAGCTTGCTTGCTAGGGTGCCTTTGGCTGGGGCAGAAGCAGACAGAGAGAGAGGAGAAGGAGAGGTCCTGTCGGTTCCACAGTGATGGTTTATTGAGGGATCTGTGAAGGGTTCCAGCAACAGCTCTTCTTCTGTTGAATGGGCTAAACCAGCCCCTTTTTATAGGGTATAAAGGGATCCAAACTTGTCCAATAGTAAGGGTTAGGGAAAAGTGGCCTATGGGGTTACAGAGATAAGCTGTGGGGTGAGAGGCAGAAGACAGGAGCTTATTTTGCTGTCTCATCATGACTCAGCAGTTCCTACTGTAAAGTCTCTATCCTCCATGGAGCTCTCGCAAGCTCCACGGAGTCTGCTACATGTTTAATATTAAGGAGATATTTTCAGATAAATTTTGAAATACTACTATTTTTTAAATTGTCCTGGTTTCAGCTGGAACAGAGTTTATTTCTTTTCAGTAGCTGGTACAGCACTGTGGTTTGGATTCAGTACGGAATAATGCTGATAACACACTGATGTTTTGGTTGTTGCTGAGCATTGCTTACCCTGAGTCAAGGGCTTTTCAGTGTCTCATGCTCTGCCAGGGAGGAGCTGCACAAGAAGCTGGGAGGGAGCACAGCCAGGACAGCTGACCTGAACTGGCCAAAGGGATATTCCATACCATGGAATGTTGTGCCCAGTATATAAACTGGGGGAGTTGGCCGGAAGAGGCTGATCACTGCTTGGGAACGGGCTGGGCATTGGTCAGTGGGTTGTGAGCAAGTGTATTGCATGTCACTTGTTTCTCTTGGGTTTTATTCCTCTCTCTTTTTTATCTCCCTTTTCATTAGCAGCAGTAGTAGTATATTTTACTTTATTTAAATTATTAAACTGTTCTTATCCCATGGGTTTTTGCCTTTTTCTGATTCTCTTCCCCATCCCACCTGGGGTGGGTGAGTGGTGGGAATGAGGAGCTGAATGGCACTTAACTGCTGGTTGGGGTTAAACCATGACAAAAATATACTAAGATTTTGTATTTGTCACTTTGCTTACTGTTTGACATTTGCACCTGTAAATTATTCCTTTTGTTTTTGCTAACTTCTTATATGAAAAATATCTCCTCCAAAACTGGGAAGTGAATATAGTAGCTAATTGCTTAAAGTGATTATGGATTAAGTGCTGTCCACTGCATTATGAGCCAAAAAAAGTTTTGTTGCCAATTTTTGAATTGGTATTGTATAACCTGAGCAAATTGTCTTTTGATTGCCTTACGTTGCATCTTTTTTGGTGACGGACTCTACTTCTGAAACCCAGAAGCTTGCCTTTTGATTGCTTAATGCTATTTGATATTTAAATTCTACATTGTTCCACCCACTTTTGACAAAATTTGCTTACTATGCATTTGAGATTATAGTCTTTCATTTATGTTATTGAATTTAAAATTATTTTAAGTAAACTGAGTTTTAATTTGGTTTTGTATTTTGGTTTGGCTTTTTTAGTGCTTGGGAGATGGGAAGTAATGATAGCTGGCACCTGAACTAAAATATCTGTGTAGTCGCTACCATCCCAGAACTTCAGGATGAATGGGGATATGCCTCATGTTCCCATCACTACTCTTGCAGGGATTGCTAGTCTTACAGACCGTAAGTACTCTTTTTTTTTTTGTCTTTGCTATGTTCCCTTCTACCTCTTCACTTAATATACCAGCATTTTAAAAGTACTAAGAATAGTTTTATTTTTAAAGTTCTTAAAAGTAAATCTGTTCAAAATCAGATTTGGTATTAAAACATTTCTTGTCCTTGCTAGAATTTTAAAAATATATTCAAACAAAATATGCTAATTGAAACATGTGGGTTAAAAAAGCACCTCTAAGTAAACCCAAAACAAAAAAAAAATAGGAATTCGTTCTTTGGAATATCATTCGGTAACATATCTGGGAACCCCACAAATAAAGAAAAACATACAAATGATGAAATACTTCTCTAAAATATACATATCATCATCTTCACTGGAGAGAGATATGATTAGACTGATGTTCAGATAGAGAGCTGTGGAATGTTCTGAATATACTTGAAACCTAATTCCTTAGTTTTGGACAAAGTACAAAACAGTTGCTCTAATTAACAAGTGCAAAGAGTGGCTGCTAGAATGGAAATAAGCAGCTGAACCTATGAGCCTTGTTTCTTGGCTGTGAGTAGATGAGGTGAGTGTACTGTCTTTAAATATGTCAGGAAGACAAAATGCAAGGAAAGAAAAAGAACTATTTAAATTAAAAGCTGATGCTGGCACAAAACCAAATGGTTATAATCTGACCAAAAATAAATTTCTAGTGGAAACTTAGAGGAGATTTATCATTACTATAATGAAGTCCTACAACAGCCATTTCAATATGAGAAATTGGGACAAAGATGCATATTTTTTTATAAAGCATAAGCAAGAGTTTATAGCTCAGTTGTCTGTGTGAGGATAACTGGACTCAGTGATCCAAGTGCTTATTCTGAGCTCTTGTTTTATTATTATGCTGTTGAAATTTGAAGACTTTTCAAGAGACACTGAAAGTATATACCCAGCAATTGAATTTAATTGCCTATAGTAAAAAAAAGCAAATGTATTCAATGGGGGGAAAAAACACTTTATGTCTTTCTGATATTCTGAATTATTAAACTGGAAGATGCTGCTTATGTATTTATATGTGTATATATGTACCATTATGTGTGTATAATAATGGTCCATCAGGATGCAAATCATAAGTTTCTGGGCTATGGACAGTTTTCCAGCACTAATTATTTGCAGGTATGGTTCTCAAGGCAAAATACTTAACTAGTAGAAGTCACTGGCCAGACTTCTGATGCAAGAGTTTCTTAAAACAGTGATTACCTTTGGTGGGATTAGCCCTTGTGTTAGGTGTGTTTGCTTCCTTCTCTGTCATATTTCTCTGGTGTTCAGAAAGTCAGGGGTGCATGAAAGAGAAAGGCATGTCACTGCTTCACCTTATTTCTCTCTGTGTAAAAAGAGGATACTGGAATTGACAAGTCCTGTTGCCCTAAAGACATGGAGGACTTGATGAGTAGAGGCAGTAGAGTAGGCTCAATTAACTAGCTGAATTTATACTGTTTTAATAAATGTTTCGCTGATCTTGCTAATTTTTCCAAGTTTCAAGGCACATTCAAGGTAATTAATGCAAATAATGTAGTTGTCAGATTTTCTTTCGTAATCACATGAGGGAGTAAGAAGGTGTCCATCTTTGTATGCTTGTGTTTCATGAAATAATTCTGAACTCCTTTCTATTTTCTGATAACAGTTTTGAACCAGCTGCCTCTTCCATCACCTTTACCTGCTACCACAACAAAAAGCCTGCTTTTCAATGGACGGA
>JAWWEX010000358.1:0-15595 GCA_035583215.1 Arremon brunneinucha
GGGGGGTTTGGGGGGTTTTTTGGGGAGTTTTTGAGGGTTTTTGGGGGGTTTTGGGGTCACTGGTTTATACTGGGAGGGACTGGGAGGGAGGTGGGAGTGACTGGGAAAGGGTTAAAGGGGGATTTGGGGCTACTGGTTTATACTGGGAGGAACTGGGAGGGGATTTGGGGTTCAGGATTTGGATTTGGAGTGAATTTTGGGGGAATTTGGGGGGATTTGGGGTAGATTTTGGGGAATTTGGGGGGATTTTGGGGGGAATTTGGGGGGATTTTGCATTTTGGGGTTCAGGAGAATGCTGGGATGGGATTTGGGGTGAATTGATGGGATTTTGGGGTTCCCCAGTGTGTCAGATCCTGCCCAAGGGCGTGGTCTCGGTGCTGGGTCCGGCTGCCAGCCCGGCCGCTGCGGCCACGGTCAGTCACATCTGCGGGGAGAAGGAGGTGAGAGACCCCAAAAAACCCAAAATTTACCCCAAAAATCACCCGCAAACCCATCCTTAAATCCACCCCAAAAATCCCCCAAAAATCCCCCAAAAATCACCGCAAAAATTACCCCCAAAACAACCCCAGAAGCCCCCAAAGCCACACGGAAAATCACCCCCAAAATTACCCCAAAAATCACCCCAAAAATCACCCAAAAAACCCACACCAGAACCCCAAAAAATCACCCCAAAATTCACCCCAAAAACCCCCAAAACCACCCAAAAAATCGTTCCAAAATTTACCCCAAAACCCACCCAAAAATCACCCCAAAATCACCCAGGATTCCCAAAAAGGCCAAATCTCCCAATTCCCTGATTTTGGGCTGATTTGGGGGTTTTTGGTGCTGATTTTTTTGATTTTGGTCCTGATTTTGTTACTGATTTTGTTACTGATTTTGGTGCTGATTTCGGTGCTGATTTTGGGGGTTTTGGTGCTGGTTTTGGGATGGATTTTTGGGCTGATTTTGGGGTGAATTTTGGGCTGATTATGGTGCTGATTTTGGTGATGGTTTTACTGATTTTTTCCTGATTTTGTTTCTGATTTTGTTGCTGATTTCAGCACTGATTTTGGGGGCTGATTTTGCCAATTTCAGTGCTGATTTCGGGGCTCATTTGGGTGCTGAATTTGCCAATTTTGGTGCTGAATTTGGGGTTTTGGGGTGAATTTTGGGCTGACTTTGGTGCTGGTTTATGTGCTGATTTTGGGGTTTTGGGGTGGAATTTTGGGCTCATTTTTTTGCTGATTTCAGCACTGATTTCTGTGCTGATTTTGGTGCTGATTTTGGGGATTTTGTTACTAATTTCTGTGCTAATTTTGCTGCTGTTTTTTGCTGATCTTGTTGCTGATTTTGGGGCTGATTTTTTTGCTGATTTCGGTGCTGATTTTGGGGTTTTTGGGGTGGATTTCTGTGCTGATTTTTTTTTTGCCGATTTCGGGGCTTTGGGTTGGAATTTTGGCCTGATTTTTTTTGCTGATTTTGGGGCAGATTTTGATGCTGATTTTGGTGCTGATTTCGCTGATTTTGGTGCCGATTTTGGGGATTTTGTTACTGATTTCTGTGCTAGTTTTGCTGCTGTTTTTTGCCGATTTTGGGGTGGATTTTGGTGCCGATTTCGCTGATTTTGTCCCCGATTTTCCCCCCCCAGATCCCGCACATCCGCGTGGGCCCCGAGGACGCCCCCCGGCCCCCCCTGCTCCGCTTGGCCGCCCTCAGCCTCTACCCCAGCAACGAGGACGTGAGCCAGGCCCTGGGGGGGCTCCTGCGCAGCCTCCGCGCCCCCCCGGCCTCCCTCATCTGCGCCAGGGCCGAGTGTGAGAAACTGGGAAAATTTGGGATTTTTTGGGGATTTTTTGGGGGTTTTATTGGGGATTTATTAGGGATTTATTAGGGATTTATTAGGGATTTATTAGGGATTAATGGAGCTATTTGGGCGCTGGGGGGGCTCCTGCGCAGCCTCCGTGCCCCCCCGGCCTCCCTCATCTGTGCTAGAGCTGAATGTGAGAGATTTGGGAAAATTTGGGATTTTTTGGGGATTTTTTGGGGGTTTTATTGGGGATTTATTAGAGATTAATTTGGATTTATTAGGGATTAATGGGGATTTATTGGGGATTATTGGGATTTATTAGGGACATTTTGGTCCTGATTTTGCGGCCAATTTTGGGGCAGATTTGGGGGGTTTTGTGACCGATTTTGGGGATGATTTTGGGGTGAATTTTTGGGTTTCTGGGGCTGATTTTGGGGCTGATTTTGAGGCAGATTTTGGTGCTGATTTTGGGGATTTTGTGGCCGATTTCAGTGCCGATGTTGGAGCTGATTTTGGGACTGATTTTGGGGCTGATTTCAGGGTTTTGGTGACTGATTTTGGGGCAGATTTTCTTGCTGATTTTAGGGTGGATTTGGGGATTTTTGGAGCTGATTTTGGTGCTGATTTCGAGGCAGACTTTGGTGCTGATTTTGGGGTTTTTGTGACTGATTTTGGGGCCGATTTTGATCCAGATTTTGGGGTTTTTGTGGCTGATTTTGAGGCAGAATTTGAAGCTGATTTCAGGGTTTTTGTGGCCGATTTTGGGTCCGGTTTTGATGCTGATTTCGCGTATTTTTTTGGGCAGATTTTAGTGCTGATTTTGGGTTAAATTTCAGTGGTTTTGGGGTTTCCAGGCCTGCTGCGTCTGGAGGAGCTGGTGCGGCAGTTCCTGATCTCGCGCGAGGCGCTCTCCGCGCGGGGCCCGGGTTTGGGGTTTTGGGGCCGATTTTGGGGCCGATTTCGGGTATTTCGGTGCCGATTTTGGGGTAAATTTTGCCGATTTTGGGTTTTTTCAGGCCTGCTGCGTCTGGAGGAGCTGGTGCGGCAGTTCCTGATCTCGCGCGAGGCGCTCTCCGTGCGCGTCCTGGACGCCGAGCAGGACCCGACGCCGCTGCTGAAGGAAATCCGCGACGACAAAGTGCCGACCATCATCATCGACGGCAGCGCCGCCACCGCCGGGCTCGTGCTCGCCAAGGTCCGAAATCTGGGAGATTTGGGGCGTTTTGGGTGAATTTTGGGGTTTTGTGTGGATTTTGGGAGTTTTGTGTGGATTTTTGGGAGTTTTGGGACGACAAAGTGCCGACCATCATCATCGACGGCAGCGCCGCCGCCGCCGGCCTTGTGCTCACAAGGTCCAGGGATTTTGGGGTAATTTGAGTGGATTTTGGGACATTTGGGGGTTTTGGGAGTTTTGTGTTGATTTTTGGGAGTTTTGGGATGATTTTGGGGTGGTTTTGTGTCAATTTTTGGGAGTCTTAGAACGACAAAGTGCCGACCATCATCATCGACGGCGGCGCCGCCACCGCCGGGCTCGTGCTCGCCAAGGTCGGGGGGATTTTGGGGCAATTTGGGCGGATTTTGGGGTTTTGTGTGGATTTTGGGAATTTTGTGTGGATTTTCGGGAGTTTTGGGGTGGATTTTGGGAGTTTTGAGGGGATTTTGGGGGATTTTGTGCTGATTTTTTGGGAGATTTGGGGGTGATTTTTGGGGGGTGATTTTTGGGGAAATTTTTGGGGGGATTTGAGGGGATTTGGACACTTTGGGGTATTTTTGGGATTTTTGAGGGAATTTTGGGGGTTCAGACCCACCCTGGTGCCCCCCCAGGCCTCGGAGCTGGGGATGACGTCGACGTTCTACAAATACATCCTGACCACCATGGTGAGTGACCCCTGAGTGACCCCTGAGTGACCCCTGAGTGACCGCTGACCCCTGAGTGACCCCTGAGTGACCGCTGACTCAAAATTACCCCAAAATGACCTAAAATGCCCCAAAATGACCCCAAACTGATCGCAGGACTTCCCCCTGCTCCGGCTGGACACTCTGCCGGCTGCTCCGGCCACTCTGGCCATGGTGACCATAAATGGCCCCTTGACCACCCATTGCCTTTAATGACCAAAAACGACCATAAATGAATTTTACTGACCCAAAATGACCCCTGAGTGACTCCAAAACGACCATAAATGAATTTTAGTGACCCAAAATGACCCAAACTGACCCAAAATGACCCCAAATGACCACAGGACTTCCCTCTGCTCCGGCTGGACTCTCTGCCGGCCGCTCCGGCCACTGTGACCACAAATGATCCCTTGACCACCCATTGCCTATAATGACCAAAAACGACCATAAATGAATTTTAGTGACCCAAACTGACCCAAAATGACCCCAAAATGCCCCAAAATGACCACAGGACTTCCCCCTGCTCCGGCTGGACGCTCTGCCGGCCGCTCCGGCCACCGTCCTGGGCTTCTCCATGTTCAACACGAGCCATCGCTTCTACCCCGAGTTCGTGCGGAGCCTCAACATGTCCTGGAGGGAGAGCTGCGAGCTGGGGCCCTACCCCGGCCCCGCGGTGAGGGGGGACCCCAAAAACCACCCGGGGGGACCCCGAGATTTGGGGGGGAAGGCAAAAAACCCCGCGAGAAACGGTGGGAAAATGGGGGAGAAAAGGGAATTTTGGGGGAGCGCAAAATTGCGAGATTTTGGGGAAAGACACGAAATTTTGGGGGTGAAAGTGATCAAAAATTGGTAGGGACACCCCAAAAAATTCTGGGGGAGTGGGAAATTTGGGGGGCATAAAAACCTGGAAAAATTGGGAAAAATTAAAAAAAAAAAGGGGAGGGAAATGGTGGAAAAATGGGGGAGAAAATAAAAGTTTGTGGGAATTATAAAATTTTGGGGGTCTGGGGGTGAAAATCGGGTGTGGGAGCCTAAAAATTCAGGGAGACAGCAAAAAACTTAAAGGGACCCCAAAAATCTTGAAGGGACCCCAGAAATCTGGGGGAAAATTGACCACAATTCGGAAATTTGGGCTCTCAGAGAACTGAAATTTTTGGGGTTTTCTGGGGTGGGGATTTGGGGTTTGGGGGATCCCAAAACTTGGGAGAGATCCTAAAAACAATGAAGGGACCCCAAAAACCTTAAAGGAACCCCAAAAACCTTGAAGAGACCCAAAAAATCTTGGGAAAAAAATGATAAAAATTCAGAAATTTGACCTCTCAAAAAGCCCGAATTCTTGGGGGTTTCTGGGGGCTTAGGGACCCCAAACCCTCCCAGAGGACCCCAAAATTTGGGGGACACCCCAAAAACCTTGGGGAGAGCCATAAAACCTTGAAGAGACCCCAAAAAACTTGGTAAAAAAAAGGGAAAAATTCAGAAATTTGACGTCTAGGAAAACCGAAATTTTTGGGGGTTTCTGGGGTGGGGATTTGGGGTTCGGGGGACCCCAAAAAGCCCCGAATTTCCCCCGAACCAGCTGTCGGCGGCGCTGCTGTTCGACGCGGTGCACGTGGTGGTGGGCGCCGTGCGGGAGCTGAACCGCAGCCAGGAGATCGGGGGGCGCCCCCTGGCCTGCGCCGCGCCCGGGATCTGGCCCCACGGCACCAGCCTGATGAACTACCTGAGGATGGTGAGGAGGCCCCAAAAAACCACGAAATAACCCCAAAAAAAACCCCAAAACCAGCCCCGAAAACATGGTGGGAATAACACAAAAATAACCCCAAAAAGAACACTAAAAATGACCCCAAAAACAGCCCCAAAACCCCTGAAAAAAGCCAAAAACAACCCTGAAAACCTGGTGGGACTAACCCAAAAACAACCCCAAAACCAGCCCCAAAAACCCTGAAACAATCCCCAATACAACCCCAGAAACAGCCCTAAAAACAATCCCAAAAAACACCAAAATACACCCAAAACCAAGCCTGAAAACCCGGTTGGAATAACACAAAAATAACCCCAAAACCAGCCCCAAAAACCCTGAAAAAAAGCCAAAAACAACCCTGAAAACCTGGTGGGAATAACACAAAAATAACCCCAAAAACAGCCCCAAAACCAACCCCAAAACCCCTGAAAAAACACCAAAAACAACCTCAAAAACCCCTAAAAACGACCCTGAAAACAACCTCCAAAAAAATCCTGGGTGGTTTTGGGATATTTTTGGGTGCATTTTGGGGTATTTTTGGGTGCATTTTGGGGTGTATTTTTGCGTGTATTTTGGGGTATTTTTTGGGTATCTTTTCGGATATTTTTGGGGTATTTTGGGTGGATTTTGGGGGTATTTTTGGGTGTATTTCAGGCATGTTTTTGAGGTATTTTAAGGATATTTTTGGGGTATTTTTGGAGTAATTTTTTGGGTGTATTTAGGGGTATTTTGGGTGTACTTTGACTGTATTTTGGGTGTATTTTTTGGATGTGTTTTAGGGGTGTTTTGGGGTTATATTTTAGGTATTTTTAGGTATGTTTTCAGATATTTTTTGGGTATTTTTGGGATGTTTTTAGAGTACAATTTTGGTGCATTTTGGGCGTATTTTGGGGTGTTTTTGAGGTGTATTTTGGGGTATTTTTGGAGTGTATTTTGGGGCATTTTTGGGGTGTATTTTGGGGTATTTTTTGGATATATTTAGGCTGTGTTTTAGGTGTATTTTGGGGCATTTTTTGGGATATGTTTTGGGCATATTTGGGCCATTTTTGGGTACATTTTGGGACATTTTTGGGTCATTTTTTGGGTCCATTTTGGCCCGTTTTGGGTGCATTTTCCCAGGTGGAGTACGACGGCCTGACCGGGCGCGTGGAGTTCAACAGCAAAGGGCAGCGCACGAATTACAGCCTGAGGGTGCTGGAGAAGGGCAAGGATGGACACAGGGAGGTGAGTGACCACTGACCACTGAGTGACCACTGAGTGACCCCTGAGTGACCCCTGAGTGACCCCTGACCCCGGCAGGTGGGCGTGTGGTTCTCCAACCGGACGCTGGCCATGGACGAGGCCACGCTGGCCCTGAACGCCTCGGACAGCCTGGCCAACAAGACGCTGATCATCACCACCATACTGGTCTGTACTGGTTTGTACTGGGAGGGACTGGGAGGGGATTGGGATAAACTGGTTTGTACTGGGATAAACTGGGAGGGCGCTGCAGTTCCCAAAGCCGCCACCAGGGGGAGCTGTGAGTGCATTGAGGGGTTGGGAGGGAACTGGGAAAGGGTTAAAGGGGGATTTGGGGTTACTGGTTTGTACTGGGAGGGACTGGGAGGGACTGGGACAAACTGGCCAGCAAAACGCTGATCATCACCGCCATACTGGTCTGTACTGGGAGGGACTGGGAGGGACTGGGAATGGGCTGGGAAAGGGTTAAAGGGGTATTTGGGGTTACTGGTTTATACTGGGAGGGACTGGGAGCCACAGGTGCCCATCAGGGTCTCCATTTGGGATCTCCATTGATCCCCCATTGATCTCCATTGATCTCCATTGATCCCGTATTGATTTCCTGTTGATCCCCATTGATCTCCATTGATTTCCCATTGATCCCCACTGATTTCCCCATTGATCCCCCATTAACACCCCATTGATCCCGTATTGATTTCCTATTGATCTCCCATTGATCCCCATTGATATCTCCATTGATTCCCCATTGATCCCCTATGGATTTCCTATTGATCTCCCATTGACCCCCATCGATCATCCATTGATCCTCACTTGATCCCCATTGATCCCCCATTGATTCCCCATTGATCCCATATCGATTTCCTATTGATTCCCCATTGATCCCAAATTAATTTCCCTGTTAGTTTTACCCCCAAACTCATCTCCCAAACCCCAAATCCCAAACCCCAAAATCCCAATGATTGACCCCAAACCCCAATAAGTGACCCCAAAATCTCCAATCCCATATTTAGGAGAACCCGTACGTGATGCTGGTGGGCGGCGTGGGCGGCCCCGATTGCTACGAGGGATTTTGCGTGGACACTGCAGTGACCAATCCCATGCCCAATAACCAATCCCAAACTGCAATAACCGACCCCAAACCCCAATAATTTACCCCAAATCCCATAATTTCTCGTATTTAGGAGAACCCGTACGTGATGCGGGTGGGCGGCGCGGGCGGCCCCGATCGCTACGAGGCATTTTGCGTGGACACTGCAGTGACCATTGCTGACCCCATTGACCATCCCAGACCCCAAACCCCAATAATTAACCCCAAATCTCACAATTTCAGGAGAACCCGTACGTGATGCGGGTGGGCGGCGCGGGCGGCCCCGATCGCTACGAGGGATTTTGCGTGGACATGCTGCGCGAGCTGGCGGCGCTGCTCAAGTTCCGCTTCCACATCAAGCTGGTGGAGGACGGGCTCTACGGGGCGCCCGAGCCCAACGGCTCCTGGACGGGCATGGTGGGAGAGCTCATCAACCGGGTACGGGGTTTGGAAAAATCCTGTATGGAAAAAATCCTATAATTAAAAAAATCCCATTAGAAAAAACCCCATAACGAAAATCCCATAGGGAAAATCCCATAGGGGAAAAAAATCCCACAACGAGAATCCCCATAAGGAAAAAAAAATCCTATAAAGAAAATCCCAAAGGAAAAATTCCCATAATGAAAAAAACCCCATAGCGAAAATCCCATAGGGGACAAAAATCCCATATAGAAAATTCCTATAATGAAAAAAAATCCCACAACGAGAATCCCCATAAGGAAAAAATCCTATAGAAAAACCAATAGGGAAAAAAATCCCATAATGAAAATACAGAAAATTCCATAAGGAACCCAACGGCTCCTGGACGGCCATGGTGGGAGAGCTCATCAACCCGGTACGGAATGGGAAAAAAATCCTATAATGAAAAAATAAATCCCATAATGAAAAAAATCCCATTGGAAAAAACCCCATAGCGAAAATCCCATAGGGGAAATCCCAGACCCCCCTGACCTCATAAATTTTTTGGGGTCCCGCAGAAAGCCGACCCCACATTTTTGGGTTTTGGGGTCCGCAGAAAGCCGACCCCACATTTTTGGGTTTTGGGGTCCGCAGAAAGCCGACCCCACATTTTTGGGGTTTTGGGGTCTCCTGACTCCACATTTTTGGGTTTTTGGGGTCTCCATCCCCCCCTGACCTCCCATTTTTGGGTTTTTGGGGTCTGCAGAAAGCCGACCCCACATTTTTGGGGGTTTTGGGGTTTTTGGGGTTCCCTCTGTGACCCCATAAATGTTTTTGGGGTCCCCAGAAAGCCGACCCCACATTTTTTGGAGTTTTGGGGTTTCCATCCTGGGATTTTTTAGGGTTTTGGGGTGTCCACCCCCCCTGACCCCACAATTTTGGGTTTTTGGGGTTTTGGGGTCTCCTGACCCCACAATTTTTGGGTTTTTGGGGTCCGCAGAAAGCCGAGCCCCCATTTTTGGGTTTTTGGGGTCTGCAGAAAGCCAACCCCACATTTTTTGGGATTTTGGGGTTTTGGGGTCTCCTGACCCCCCATTTTTGGGTTTTTGGGGTCCGCAGAAAGCCGATCCCACATTTTTTGGGGTTTTGGGGTTTCCATCCTGGGATTTTTTAGGGTTTTGGGGTCTCCACACATTTATGGGGTCTCGGTGGGGCTGACCCCACATTTTTTTGGTTTTTGGGGTCTCCTGACCCCCATTTTTTGGGTTTTTGGGGTCCGCAGAAAGCCGACCTGGCGGTGGCGGCGTTCACCATCACGGCCGAGCGCGAGAAGGTGATCGACTTCTCCAAGCCCTTCATGACCCTGGGCATCAGCATCCTCTACCGCGTGCACATGGTGAGGTTTGGGGGATTTTACAGGGTTTTAGGGATTTTATGGGATTTTTATAGGATTTGGGGTTTTTGGGGGGTTTTTTAGGGGTTTTTGTAAGGTTTAATGGACATTTTATGGGGTTTTTATCAGATATGGAGTTTGGGGTTTGGGGTCTGGGCATCAGCATCTTCTACCGCGTGCACATGGTGAGGTTTGGGGTTTTTGTGGGGCTTTTGTAGGATTTTGGGTCATTTTAGGGTCAGTTTTGGGGCTGTTTTCTCTCAGTTTTGGGGCAGTTTTGTGTCAGTTTTAGTGTCAGTTTAGGGTCAGTTTTAGGGTCAATTTTGGGATTGCTTTCTCTCGGTTTTGGGGTCAGTTTAGGGTTAGTTTTGGCGCATTTTTATGTTGAATTTAGGGTCAGTTTTGGGGCTATTTTCTGTCAATTTTGGGTCTGTTTTAGGGTCAGTTTTGGGACAGTTTTGGGACAGTTTTAGGGTCATTTTCAGATCAGTTTTGGGGTGGGTTTTGGGGCAGTTTTGGGTCAGTTTTTTGTTGATTTTGGGTCATTTTGGGGTCAGTTTTGGGGCGGGTTTTGGGGCAGTTTCCTCTCAGTTTTGTGTCAGTTTTAGGGTTGATTTTGGGTCATTTTTGGGGTCAGTTTGGGGGTGGGTTTTGGGGCAGTTTTGGGTCAGTTTTCTGTAGATTTTGGTTCATTTTGTGGTCAGTTTTAAGGTCAGTTTTAGGGCCTGTTTTGAGTCAGTTTTCTGTCAATTTTGGGTCATTTTGGGTCAGTTTTGGGTCAGTTTTAGGGTCACTTTTGGGGCTATTTTGGGTCTTTTTTTGGTGGATTTTGGGTCATTTTGGGGTCAGTTTTGGGGCTATTTTGGGTCAGTTTTTTTGTGGATTTTGGGGTCAGTTTTGGGTCAGTTTTAGGGTCAGTTTCAGGGTTGATTTTGGGGTGGTTTTGGTTCATTTTGGGTCAGTTTTGGGGCTATTTTGGGTCAGTTTTTCTGTGGATTTTGGTTCATTTTGGGTCAGTTTGGGGCGGTCTCCGGGCCCAGCGCGGGGGTCTCACTCGGCGTCCCCCCAGGGCCGCAAGCCGGGGTATTTCTCCTTCCTAGACCCCTTCTCTCCGGCCGTGTGGCTCTTCATGCTCCTGGCCTACCTGGCCGTCAGCTGCGTGCTCTTCCTGGCCGCCAGGTGAGCGGGGACGCCCCGAAAACGGGGCCCAAAAACGGGGGGGAATGACCCAAAAACGGGGCCCAAAAATGGGGGGGAATGACCCAAAACCGGGGCCCAAAAATGGGGGGGAATGCCCGAAAACGGGGCCCTAAAATGGGGAGGGACGCCACAAAAATGGGGCCCGAAACTGGGGGGGAATGCCCCAAAAATGGCCCCTAATTATTTTGGGTGGTCCGAGATTAATTTGGGGTGGTCCCAGATGGGTTCAGGTGAGCTCAGACTGGTTCGGGGTGGTCCCAAATTAGTTTGGGGTGGTCCCAAAATTAATTAGGGTGGTCCCAACTTAATTTGGGGTGGTCCCAGACTGGTTCAAGGTGGTCCCAGATTACTTTTAGGTGGTCCCAGATGGGTTTGTGGTAGTCCCATACAAATTTGGGGTGGTTCCAGATTATTTTGGGTGGTCCCACATTATTTTGGGTGGTCCCACATTATTTTTGGGGTGGTCCCAGAGGGTTTTTGGTGCTTCTGGAGGTCCCAGATTAATTTAGGGTGGTCACAAATTAATTTGAGATGGTCCCAAATTAATTCGGGGTGACTCCCCCAACAACTCGGGGGTCCCCCCCCAGGACTCCCCCATCCCAGAGGGGGGGTCCCGACCTTTTTTGCCCCCCCCCATTTCAGGCTGAGCCCGTACGAGTGGTACAACCCGCACCCGTGCCTGCGCGAGCGCCCGGGGCTGGTGCAGAACCAGTACACGCTGGGCAACAGCCTCTGGTTCCCGGTGGGGGGATTCCTGCAGCAGGGCGCCGAGGTGCTGCCCCGGGCGCTGTCCACGCGCTGCGTCAGCGGAGTCTGGTCAGAATCCCGAAATTTGGGTCATTTTGGGTCATTTTGGGGTGATTTTGGGGTGATTTATGGGGTGTATATGGGGTGTATATGGAGGTATGGGGGGATTTGGGGAGGTTCGGTGTGATTTTTTTGGGTAATTTTGGAATTTTTTTTTTATTTCTTGGGGTGATTTCTGTGGGGTGTGTGGTAAATTTTTGGGGATTTTTGGGGTGATGTTTGAGTGATTTTTGGGATGATTTTTTGGGGGATTTTTGGGGAGATTTTTTTTTTTTTAATTTTTTGGGGTGATTTCTTTGAGGTTTGGGGTGATTTTTGTGAAATTTTTTGTGGTCTTTTTTTTGTTTTGTTTTTTTGGGCTGATTTCTGTGCGATTTGTGGTGATTTTTTGGAGAATTTTGGGGTGATTTTTTAGGGTTTTTTGGGGGTAATTTCTGTGGGGTTTGGGATTATTTTTGTGGGATTTTTTTGGGCTGATTTCTGTGCAGTTTGTGGTGATTTTTTGGGGAATTTTGTGATGATTTTTTTAGGGATTTTTGGAATGATTTTTTTTTTGCGTTTTTGGGGCGATGTTTTTGACATTTCTGATAATTTTTTGGGGGCAGGTGGGCCTTCACCCTCATCATCATCTCGTCGTACACGGCCAACCTGGCGGCGTTCCTGACCGTGCAGCGCATGGAGGTGCCCGTGGAGTCGGCCGACGACCTCGCCGACCAGACCAACATCGAGTACGGCACCATCCACGCCGGCTCCACCATGACCTTCTTCCAGGTCAGCCCTGGGGTGGCGATCAATCGATCTGATTGATCAATCAATCAATCAATCAATCAACCCAAGCAACCCAACCAATCAGCCCAACCCAATCGATAAACCAAGTCAACCCCAATGGCACCATCCACGCCGGCTCCACCATGACCTTCTTCCAGGTCAGCCCTGGGGTGGTGATCAATCGATCTGATTGATCAATCGATCAATCAATCAATCAATCAATCAACCCAACCCAATCAATAAACCCAATCAACCCAACGGCGCCATCCCTGCCGGCTCCACCATGACCTTCTTCCAGGTCAGCCCTGGGGTGGTGATCAATCGATCAATCAATCTGATTGATCAATTGATTAATCAATCAATCAATCCAACCCAATCAATCAACCCAACCGAACCCAACCAATCAACCCAATCAGCCAATCAATCAACCGAACCCAGTCAATAAACCCAATCAACCCATTGGCACCATCCACGCCGGCTCCATGATCTTCTTCCAGGTCAGCGCCCTGGGGTGGTGATCTGTCAATCAATTAATCAATCTGATTGATCAATCAATCAATCAACCCGATCTATCAACCCAACCAATCAGTCGATCGACACAATCGATCAATCAACCGGATTGATCTGATCAGCCAACCCAGTCAATCAAACCAATCAACCCAATCAACCAATGAATCAATCAACCCAATCAACCTGATCAATCAATCTACCCGACTAATTGACCCAATCAACCAATCATTTAACACAATCAACTAATTTAACACAATCAAGCAATCAATCAATGAATCAACCCAACCAATCAACCAATCCAACCAACCCAACCAATCAATCCAATCAATCAGTTAATCAACCAAACCAATCAATCTAATCAATCAATTAAGCAATCCAATCAAGCCAACCAAACCCAAGTCATCCCAACCCAACTCAACCAAACCAACTCACCCAACCCAACCCAACTCAACCCAAACCAGCCAAACCGAAGCCAATCCATCTAGCCCAGCTCAACCCAACTCATCCAACCCAACCCAACCCAACCCATTCAACCCAACCCAACCCAATGAACCCAACTCAGCCCAACCCAATTGAACTCACCCAACCCAACACAACCCAACCAACCCAACAAAACACAACCCAACCCAACGCAACACAACCCAATCCGACCCATCCAACCAAACCCACCACAATCCAACCCAACTCATCCAACCCAACCCAACTCAACCAATCCAACCCATCCCAACCCAACCCAACCCAACCCAACCCAATGACCCCACCCCGCCCCGGCCAGCCCCCCCCAAAGCCCGTCTTCCCCATGGCCGCCCCCCCCACCAGAACTCGCGCTACCAGACCTACCATTGGCCAATCCACCCAACCCAATCCACCCAACCCAACAAAACACAACCCAAATCATCCAACACAGCTCAACATAACCCACCCAAACCAACCCAGCCAAACCCAAGCCAACCAATCCAACCCAAACCCAACTCAACCCAGCTCAACCCAACCCAACTCATCCAACCCATCAAAACCCAACCCAATGAACCCAACCCAACACGACCCAACTCAATGCGACACAACCCAACCAACCCCAACCCAACCCACCCAACCTGACAAAACACAACCCAACCAACCCAACAAAACACAACACAAACCACTCAACCAAACCAAAGCAAACCCAACCCAATTCACCCAACCCAACCGAATTGAACTCAACCCAACCCAACCCAACCCAACCCAACCCAATGACCCCACCCCACCCCGGCCAGCCCCCCCCAAAGCCCGTCTTCCCCACGGCCGCCCCCCCCGCCAGAACTCGCGCTACCAGACCTACCAGCGGATGTGGAACTACATGCACTCCAAGCAGCCCAGCGTCTTCGTCAAGAGCACGGAGGAGGGCATCGCGCGCGTCCTCAACTCCAAGTACGCCTTCCTGCTGGAGTCCACCATGAACGAGTACCACCGGCGCCACAACTGCAACCTGACGCAGATCGGCGGGCTGCTGGACACCAAGGGCTACGGCATCGGCATGCCGCTGGGTACGGCGGGGCGGGGCCGCGGTGGGGGGCGGGGTTTGGGGGGGTCACGCCCACCCTGGGAGGAGGTGGGACCAGCCCGTGTTGTCGTGGCAGGGTCGCCGTTCCGCGACGAGATCACGTTGGCCATCCTGCAGCTGCAGGAGAACAACCGGCTGGAGATCCTCAAGAGGAAGTGGTGGGAAGGGGGGCACTGCCCCAAGGAGGAGGATCACCGCGCCAAAGGTGGGCGTGGCCTCTCTGCGGTGGGGTGGGTTGGATTGGCTGCGTTCGGTTGACCCAGGTTGGGTTGGATTGGGTTGGGTTGGATTGGGTTGGGTTGGATTGAGCTGGGTTGACTTGAGTTGACCAAGCTGGGTTGGGTCGTGTTGACTTGTGTTGAGTTGTTTTGGGTTGGGTTGAGTTGTGTTGACCAATTTGAGTTGGGTTGTGTTGGGTTGAGTTGGCTTGAGTTGATCGTGTTGAGCTGTGTTGAGTTGGGTTGAGTTGTGTTGACCAATTTAAGTTGGGTTGAGTTGTGTTGAGTTGGGTAGGGTTGGCTTGAGTTGACTGATTCAAGTTGGGTTGAGTTGTGTTGGGGTGGGTTGGGTTGAGTTGGGTTGTGTTGACCAATTCAAGTTGAGTTGTGTTGAGTTGACCAAGTTGGGTTGTGTTGAGTTGGGTTGAGTTGGGTTGGGTTGACCAAGTTGGGTTGGGTTGGATTATATTGGCCAAGTTGAGTTGGGTTGAATTGAGTTGGGTTGGGTTGAGTTGACCAATTTAAGTTATGTTGACTTGTGTTGAGTTGAGTTAGCTTGAGTTCGGTTGACTTGAGGTGACCAATTCAAGTAGAGTTGAGTTGAGTTGGGTTGACCAAGTTGGGTTGAATTGGGTTGACCAATTTGAGTTGGGTTGAGTTGGGTTGAGTTGGGTTGACCAATTTGAGTTGGGTTGAGTTGGGTTGACTTGGGTTGACCAAGCTGAGTTGCGTTGGGTTGGGTTGAGTTGGGTTGGGTTGTGTTGAGTTGGGTTGACTTGGATTGACCAAGTTGAGTTGCGTTGAGTTGCGTTGGGTTGACCAAGTTGCGTTGCGTTGCGTTGACGGTGTCGCCGCCAGGGCTGGGCATGGAGAACATCGGCGGCATCTTCGTGGTGCTGGTGTGCGGGCTGGTCGTGGCCATCCTGGTGGCCGTCATGGAGTTCGTGTGGTCAACGCGGCGCTCGGCCGAGACCGAGGAGGTGGGGGCGGGGCCGGGGGCCTCGGGGG
Source organism: Arremon brunneinucha (assembly GCA_035583215.1). NCBI lineage: Eukaryota > Metazoa > Chordata > Aves > Passeriformes > Passerellidae > Arremon > Arremon brunneinucha. The sequence goes on from JAWWEX010000358.1 coordinate 15,593, forward strand.
CCG
>JAWWEX010000359.1:0-15585 GCA_035583215.1 Arremon brunneinucha
TAGGCTGTATGGAAATGCTATAGGATTTGTATATTGTACTAGATTGGTTAGTGAGAATCAGAATATTCAACACAGATGATTTATTGTATTGTAACGGGAACTTTGCTCTCTTAGCTCTTAGCTCTTGCCCCTCTTGCCTCTTAGCTCTTACCCTGTTTATTCTCTTACCCCCTTTTCCTCTCATGCTTTTACGCTCTTACCCTCTCATCCTCTCTACCCCCCTCTTCTCTCGGGCCTTCTCCGAGCTGCAGCTGGCAGCTCCCAGCAGGGCCCTGCACCCACGTCCTTTGCAATAAACTGCAAGTTCCACAACCTGGCTTCAGAGATCTCTCGTCTCCGTCTGTCCTGATTGTGCAACCCCCCGACGCTCTGACAGGGGTATGCAGTCATGGACGGACAAACAGGAAAAAGTGATTGAAGCAGGTCCCCTGAGCGCAGGTTGGTCGGCACATGCTTGCGAACTGTACGCAGTTCTGAGAGCCTTGAAAGGACTGAGAAGGGAAGAAGGGAACAATTTTTACAGACTCTAGGTATGCCTTTGGAGTGGTTCACACCTTTGGGAAAATCTGGGAAGAAAGGGGGTTGATCAACTCCAGGGGAAAGGGACTGATGAATGGGGAATTGATCCAGCTAAACTTGGAAGCTCTAAGACGGCTGGAGGAAATTGCGGTGGTCCACGTGAAGGGACACCAGGCAGGGATTCAGTTCCGAACCTGGGGAAACAATTTGGCAGACCAAGAAGCCAAGACCGCAGCACTGATGATGGTAAGTACCCCGGAGATTGAAGGGATTGAGTTCCTAGATGATCCTCCTCAACCCTCCCAAAAGGAGATTGAAAGCTATGAGAAGACTGGGGGGAAATTGGAAGAAGGTAAGTGGAAATTGCCCAATGGGAGAGAACTAGTCTCTAAAGGTTTTACCAGGAGAATTTTGAGGAAACTGCACCAGCGAACACATTAAGGGGCACAGGCCCTAGTGGAACAATTTTTGAAATTTTTTGGGTGCAGGGGAATTTAAGAATTGGCGAAAGAAGAGGTACAAGGATGCCTGATTTGTCAGAAAATTAACAAGACTAAGGCAAGATAGGCCATCCTGGGGACTCGCCCCATTGCGTACCGACCATCTGAAGGGATTCAAGTCGATTTCACTGAATTGCCCAAAGTGGGGAGGTTCAAGTTTGCGCTGGTGATCATGGACAAAATGACCCATTGGGTGGAAGCTTTCCCCAGTCCACGGGCAACGGCCCAGACGGTGTCCAGAAAATTACTGGAGGAAATTGTGCCCCGATGTGGGGTGGTGAACTACATTGATTCGGACCAAGGAACTCATTTTACGTCAAAAATTATTAAGCAGATGGCGGAGGCACTAGGCATTCGGTGGGAATACCACACTCTGTGGCATCCCCAGAGCTCAGGACAGGTGGAAAGGATGAATCAGACTTTGAAAGCAGTTATCTAAATTAATTTTAGAAACTCAGATGTCTTGGCTGAAATGCCTACCTTTAGCCTTGCTTAATATCAGGACAATGCCTCATTCGGAGATGGGGGTCTCACCATTTGAGATGCTATATGGAATGCCATATAAGCATGGGGTGCCGGTGGGACATCCCAGGCTTGAGGACAGCCAGATTCAGCCATATTTGGTTGCGATCAACAAAAATTTACAGGAACTTAGGAAACAAGGAATAGTATATCAGAGCGCTCCTCTGGGATTTGCTATCCACATAATTCAACCGGGTGACAGAGTTCTTGTGAAAGTGTGGAAAGATGTACCCCTCTCCCCTCACTGGGAAGGCCCCTTTTCTTGTGCTCCTGACAACAGACACGGCCATTCGGACTGTGGAGAAAGGCTGGACACACACGTCTAGGGTGAAGAAAGTCGAACACCAGGAGGAAGCACCCAAGTGGAGTGTCACTTCTTCCCCAGGTGACTTGAAAATCAAACTCCAACATCCTTATAAATGACCGACGGTGAGCGGATAGGTTGTATACTGTCTGACTGTGCATGCTATCCGTTTGTACATTTAAAGTGTGAATATTATCAGGGAACTTTTGTTGTGCACTGCAGAAGGGGGCAGAGGCCAAACGGATTGTGCACTCAGTGTCTGGAAGAGGAGCTTGAGCTACTGACCGTATTCTAACCCTAGCCACAAAATTAGGAATCACTGAATTGGACTCGCATGAGTGCTTTCACATTTTTCAGAATGGGGTTTGTGGAAAGCTCAGGTCTAAGACAGAGGTTCTGGATGTGGAGTGCCGGAAATCAATCAAAGTACCATGCAGTTCCGATGACGTCAGAGTTTCACGGTGGGGCGCCTTCAAAAGGAGATATGCGGCAAGGTCAGAGAATGTATTCCCTGAAGAATATTCCTGCTGCCGCAAAGATGGTCTTCCTCTCTGCTGGTGGCACCCCAGGGGGTGGAGGCAAAGGCAGAGGAGTACGCCTGGTGGGAATCCTGATTGGCCTGGGTCTAGCCGTGTGTGGGACGCAGAATCTGCACACTGAGGTCCCGATGAGAGGTGGAAATGAGAGCTCTGCAGACGACTGCAATAAATGCACTCAGGTGGTCCCGATTGAACGAAGGGACGGGGAAACCTCAGCATAGCAAGCCCCGGAGGAGCGCATCTGGGAGCCTGGCAGGTACTATTGGGTGAACGGCACAAGGGTCAAATTATGTAAATTGGACAAAGGGATCTGGTGTATGGATCCAGAGGCAGGGACACGGAGAGGGCAGTCAGGCAAGCACCAACATCAGATACGGAGAAGGAATGCGGAAATAATGTCAATCCCTGTTTGCAATCAATGTAATCAAACTATGTGGGTTGGGGGAAAACCGGAAATGATTTTTGTGGCATATCACCAGGTGAATCCATTGTGTTATGACAATGCGAGGCTGGGGATGCGCATGATGAATGGGAAAATGTACTGGGTGGGAAGAAATGTCAAATTTGACAGCAAATTTACCCTAAGCAGGGAACCAATCATACTGGATTTGGCACAGGCAAATGATGATAGAGTGTGCCTGCAGTATGACAGTTGTCTGCTTTGTGAAAAACAAAGACGATGAGGATCTTGAGGGAAGAATGTGGGAAATTACTCAGGAATTGAAAAGAAGGGAGTCAGAATTGAGGAAGAAAATAATGGAGCAAGAAAGATTGAAAACCCTTGGAGAGCAGTATGAACTGATTGAAAAACAATACACTGACGGGGAACTACCTTCCCCAGATCGAAACTTATTTATTGATTTAATGCAAGAAATTGCAACTGAACTGGGATTGTCAAATTGCTGGATTTGCGGGGAGCTGAAGTCAGCAGAAAAGTGGCCATGGAAAGGGGAAGATTTGGCTCCAGAACAGCTTCTGAAATGGGACAATCCGAGGGTCTCAAAATTGGCACAGAGGCCTGAGGGATGGATTTTGGACCAAAGGGTAATCAGAACCATTTGCATCAGTCCGGAAGGAAAGGAATATACCAAAATGGTGGGATACACTCCGTGTATAACTACCCTGACGGTAAATTCTAACAATAAGGGCAAGGTCTGGCAGCCAGAAACCCCTACGGGGTATTGGAGCCGGAAAAATGAGACAAATTGTGAATGGAACAAAAAGATAGGACTTTGCTGGGTCAAAAGTCCTCGAGCCAACCCTTACCAATTCTTGGAGGGCCTGAGAGAATACTGGGGAGACCCAGGGAAAATGAACATTAGATGGAAAGCCCCGGATGGGATCTATTGGATCTGTGGGAAAAAAAGCATACAGTGAGTTGCCCCCGAGATGGAAGGGATCATGCACCATGCACTTTGGGCATGATCCGGACCGTCTTCTTCACTCTCCCCCGAACAAAAAGTAACTTGCTAGGGGCTCCTTTGTACGAGACCCTGAGGAGGGAGACAAGAAGTCTGAAAAAGATGATACCTGTCATAAGTGGTAGGCAAACTTGGGGGGAGGAAGAGTGGCTGGCTGCGAGAATAATTGATTATTATGGACCGGCCATGTGGGCGCAAGATGGAAGCTACGGATATAGGACTCCGATTTATCTACTGAACCAGCTGATCAGGCTGCAGGCAGTGGTAGAAATTGTATCAAATCACACCTCAGAGGCCCTGGATTTACTAAGTCAGCAGCACACCCAGGTATGGGCTTTTGTGTACCAAAATCAGATAGCTTCAGACTATTTGCCGGCTGAAGAAGGGGGAGTGTGTGGAAAGTTCAATGAATGGGAATGTTGTATTGAAATTGACAATTATGGGGAAACCATAAGAGGATTGGCAGCCAAAATTAAGAAGGTGGCCCATGTCCCACTTCAAAAACGGAATTCGATTTTACAGTCATCTTGGTGGGACAGATTATTCGATGGGGCCTGGTGGAACAAAATAATATTCTTTGTGCTGTGTTCAGTAGCAGGAATCCTATTTCTTCCATGTCTAATTCCGTGTTTTATTAGACTGGTTCATTCTGTGGTACAGGGGATGCAGATAGCAATAGTACCCGTGGACCTGGAGTTGGTTTCCGGAAACAACACATCCAAGATCATGAGCTTGGGAGAGAGAATGTATGCAAGCAATGCTGCCGAAGTATTGGCAAAATTTGAAAAATGAGTCAGAACGAATGTGAACAATACTGATTATCAGGGTATTCCACAAGGAGAGCATGGAATGAGGATCTAATAAAGTTTTGTTCTCTTTGTGAAAGACCCTTAAAGGTGGCAGGTAGAAGTAGAAAATAAATAGATTTTAGCAAATTGGGATACAGAGGGAGCATGAATTAATGTGGTGATATTAAAGGGGAGGGATTGTAACACATGTTAGAAATAATTCATGCTATTAAAGAAATGTATTTTCTAAAGATTGTAAAATCCAAACGTGTCTCTGACCACATATGGCCTATTCAGATTCTAAGGATTCCTGGACATGGCTAAGATAATGATCAACACTTTAGTTTAAGAATAGACACTTCCAGGACAATGATCACCGGTATCTTGAGTCGTTGGAAACCGCCTAAGAGCGATCATCGTCCGGCAGATTACATCAATCAATATAGCCAGTGATGCCAGAGTTGAATATATTTGAATATATGTCTTCTCCGGAGCCCATCAATGCTGACTATCCACCTGGAGATGATCTTTGTCCAGCTCTGCACACTGAAAGAAACAGCGATGAATGTGAAGAGTTACAAATTAAATTGGGACTCCTTTGCCTCGGGCTCAATAAACTGTATAAAACCTCGTTGCTAGAAGTGACTTGCGTGAACAGGGAGGGTTCCGATGCGATAGAGGTCGGATCCAGGTTCACCCAGCGCCGTTCCCGGGCACGACGCTGTCTCTTTGGCTGCGGTGGTTTCGAAGTCCCTATTTTGGTCGTACAGAAAGACAAATAAATCTTTTCACATTTTTTGGTAATTTGGCTCACGATTGATCATTTATAACAATTCTGGTGACAACCTGACGTGATTTGAATTTGGGGTTCGGGGATCCCTTCCCAGCCAGAAGGCGCCCCGCTGATTTCAGCAGTCTAATGGGATTGGGAGTTCGCAAAACCAATCAAAAATCACCGAACCGAAACCAGAGCCCCAGCCAAAGAGGGATAAAACAGGCCCAGCTCTCGGAAACTCCGTACAATCCGGAGGAGATCCCAGAGACCGAGGTGCTTTTTCCACTCGGAAATCGACGTGCATGAAGAATCCACGCAGGAAAGGAACCGTGAGTATCGCGTGGTTGAGTGGGGTGTGACCGAGCGTGTGTGTGAGACGTGATTCTATCACAAAGCTAGTGTGGACCCCACGATCGCATTTCCACTATCCCACGAGGGACGTGGTTGGTCAAGGGGGAAGCAGACACTTTTTCTTAACACGTGTGGGACCCGGCACTCGTAGGGAGTTCGAGGGGGAATCAGTCACAGTTGGGTCAGAAAGGGGAAAAAAGACGGTCCTGGAAGATTCTAGGAGCCTGTCTGCCTTCTGATCCAGAGAAACAGGTAAGAAAACCGGAGGCCAGTCAAAAAATCCACTGAACGGTTCTCCGCGTGGCTGAGTAAGACTGGAGGCGTTTCGCAAGCTCAGGAAATCGACATCGGACAGATCTTCGGGACTCACATCGAGTGTCCCAGCTGAAGCAGAAGAGGCGAGAAAATTCGCAGGCGGGATTTTTGGAAAAATGGGGTTGGGAAAAAGCAGGTTCCAGAAAAGGCCCCAGGAAAAATCTCCCCAGGGTCCTGGGAAGGTTCTGCCAGAAATTCCAAGGGAAAGTCCATTGGGATGGATGTTAGACCATTGGGACGACAGCCCCAGGAGAGCAGGGAGGTCCAAGGAAAAGATGATACATTTTTGCATGGAAAAGTGGGGAGGGAAAGAGATCGCAAAATACGTGGTTTGGCCAGTGTTCGGCACTTTTGAGGCATGGACATGTGAGTCCCTGTACGACCACGTATTCGATCGCCACCCACAGGATTTCGAGGAAATTGCGTATGCCGAAATGTGGAGATACACTTGTACGAGTTTATACCTGATACGAGCTCTCAGACTTGTGGCAAACCGAGGCAAGGAATGGGAACCACTGGACAACCTTCCACCCCCCTACCTTGTCCCTCCACCCCAGCCAAGACCAGCCCAGGTACCACTGGTGCCTGCGTTGCCTCCCGAGGCGGCGATCCCGCAGGGACAGGTCTCGGTGCCGCCACTTCCACCGGAGCCAGCTGCGGCGCCTCCGCTCCCATGTGAGCAACCGCTGCTGCCAACCCTCCCCAGGACAGAAGAAAACCAGGTAATTTTCCCCAAGAAAGTCAGCTCTGCTCTGGCCCATTGAACGAGGCAGCGGACAAGGAGGGCGACCACTGGAGACAGTGATGACGAGGAGGAGAAGCCCAGCATCTCTCCTTTACGGGAGGTGCTGATGGCTCTGAGAGTTATCAGCTTCGTACACATGCTGATTGATACAGGAGATGTGAGGGTGTTCAAGAAAGAGATGGGGAAATTGATGAACGATCCTTTGGGGGTGGCAGAAAGACTAGACGAATTTCTAGGGACCAGCACCTACACTTATGAGGATCTCAATGCGATCCTGAGGCCGCTGTTCAACAATGATGAGAGGGAGATGATCAGACAAGCCGTGATCAAGGAGTGGGAACATAGAAATCCCAATGGGGAGAACGAGGACCAGAGGTGGCCAAACCAAAGACCGTCCTGGAGTGCCCAGACGGAGGAAGGGAGGCAGAAAATGATAAATCTGAGAAACATGATAATCCAAGGTATCAGAGAAGCGGTGCCAAAGGGGCAGAACATGAGTAATTTACTCAGGGAATGCCAGGGAAAGGACGAAACCCCCACGGAGTGGCTGGAGAGACTCCGAAAGAGCCTGAGAATGTATTCTGGGACAGATTCTGATTCTCCGGTTGGGGGGGGTTTGTTGAAAACTCAGTTTGTGGCAAAATCGTGGGAAGACATACGGAAAAAGTTAGAAAAGATAGATGGATGGCAGGACAAGGAACTGCAGGATTTGCTCTGGGAAGCCCAGAAGGTCTACATGAGGAGAGACGAAGAAAAGCAGAAGATTCAAGCAAAGGTATTGGTAGCTGCAGGGAGGGAAGCACAGAAACAGGAACAGGTCAGAGAATTGGTGAAAGCGGCGCCGGCAAAGAAACAAAACCCTTCCCAAGAAAAAGGTTCGAACAACCAGAAGGACTTCGAGTGCTACTACTGCAAGCAAAAGGGACACATCCGAAGGAATTGTCCCAACAAAGTCAAGGACTAAGCGATGTTTCAGGAAGATTAGGGGTGTCAGGGGCTTTCCAGTTTGGGGTCCGGAACACTGAGGGAGCCCTTGATAAAATTAAGAATAGGACCCCACAGGCAAGAAATTTGGTTTTTAGTGGATTCTGGGGTGGAACGAACCCCGGTGCAACAGTTACCGCAAGGGTACTCTCTGAGCGATGACACAATGATGGTAATCGGGGCAAAAGGGGAACCCTTCATGGTTCCAATCATAAAAGATGTCGAGATAGAGACAGAAAACAAAAGATGTATAGGAAATACGCTATTAATAAAGGATGCGGACTTTAATTTGCTAGGGCGGGACTTGATGGTAGCCCTAGAAATCGGTTTGACAGTGGAAAATTCCCGGCTCAGGGTGAGAATGTATAAACTCACCATCTAGGATGAGGAGAAAATAGATACAAAGGTTTGGTATTTCCAAGGGGAGGCCAAGAGGCTGGACATAGAGCCGATCCATGTTAAAACTGAAAGACCGGGGGACCCCATTCGGGTCAAACAGTACCCCATCTCCATGGAAGGGAGGAAGGGACTGAAACCAGTGACTGATGAATTGATAAAGAAAGGAACAATGGAGCCATGCATGTCCCGGCACAACACCCCAATTAAGGCTGTGAAAAAGACGGATGGTAGCTACAGGCTAGTGCAAGATTTAAGGGCTGTGAATCAGAGAGCTAAAACTTTGTTCCCCACAGTCTCGAATCCTTACACCTTGCTGAATAACATCTCTCCCGAGGACATGTGGTACAGTGTGATTGATTTGAAGGATGCTTTCTGGACCTGTCCTTTAGCTGAGGACAGCAGAGATTATTTTGCGTTTCAGTGGGAAGACCCGGAGACGAACAGAAAGCAGAAGCTCAGGTGGACATCAGTGCCTCAGGGCTTCGTTGATTCCCCGAAACTTTTCGGGCAAGCACTTGAACAGGTGCTGAGTCACTTTGTACCAGCGGAGGGGAGAAAATTGCTACAATATGTAGATGTATTGTTGGTTGCAGGTCCAAGGGAGGAGGTTGTGAGGGTGAGCACCATTGAACTTTTGAACTTTTTAGGGGAAAAGGGGTTGAAGGTGTTGAAGTTGAAGTTGCAATTCACAGAGCCCGAGGTGAGGTACTTGGGACATTGGTTAACCAAGGGAAAAAAGAAATTGGATCCAGAGAGGGTGGCAGGGATTATTGCCTTACCACCCCCACAAACAAAAAGGGAAGTCAGACAACTTTTGGAGCTGTTGGGATATTGCCGGCAGTGGATTGAAGGGTACAGCGAAAAGGTGAAGTTTCTATATGAGAAACTCACCACGGACAGGGTCAAATGGACGGAAAAGGACGAAGAGGAATTCAGGGGGGTCAAGGAAGCACTCACAGCGGCACCAGTGCTGAGCCTCCCTGATGTGAAGCGACCATTCCAGTTGTTCGTGGACATGAACAATCACGCAGCACACGGGGTGCTGAAGCAGGCCTGGGCAGGGGTCAGGAAACCAGTAGGTTAATTATCAAGGCTTTTGGACCCGGTCAGCAGAGGCTGACCCACCTGCTTGCAAGCGATTGTCACTGTAGCATTGTTGGTGGAGGAAGCTAAGAAAGTAACCTTCGGGGCACCTTTGGTAGTATTTGCACCGCACAATGTGTGGGGAATACTACAACAGAAAGCAGATAAATGGCTCACTGATGCTAGATTGCTAAAGTATGAGGTCATTTTGATTCACTCACAGGATTTGAAATTGCGGACAACAACCGCACAAAACCCTGAGCAGTTTTTGTTTGGGGAAGCTTCAGAGGAATTCGTTCATGATTGCGTGGAAGTGGTTGAGTTGCAGACGAAAATCAGGGAGGATTTAGAGGAGGAAGAATTAGATGAAGGGGGAAAATGGTTTGTAGATGGGTCAAGCAGGGTGATTGACGGGAAAAAGAAAGTCGGGATATGCAGTCGTGGACGGACGAACGGGAAAAGTGATTGAAGCAGGTCCCCTGAGCGTGGGTTGGTCAGCACAGGCTTGGGAACTGTATGCAGTTCTGAGAGCCTTGAAAGGACTGAAAGGGAAGAAGGGAACAATTTTTACAGACTCTAGGTATGCCTTTGGAGTGGTTCACACCTTTGGGAAAACCTGGGAAGAAAGGGGGTTGATCAACACCCGGGGAAAGGGACTGATGCACGGGGAATTGATCCGGCAAATCTTGGAAGCTCTAAGGGGACCGGAAGAAATTGGGGTGGTCCACGTGAAGGGACACCAGGCAGGGATACAGTTCCGAACCCGGGGAAACAATTTGGCAGACCAGGAAGCCAAGACCGCGGCACTGATGATGGTAAGTACCCCGGAGATTGAAGGGATCGAGGTCCCAGACGACCCTCCTCAAGCCTCCCAAAAAGAGATTGAAAGCTATGAGAAGATTGGGGGAAAATTGGAAGAAGGTAAGTGGAAATTGCCAGATGGGAGAGAACTAGTCTCTAAAGGTTTTACCAGGAGGATTTTGAGGAAACTGCACCAGCGAACACATTGAGGGGCACAGGCCCTGGCAGAGCAATTTTTGAAATTTTTCGGGTACAGGGGAATTTACAAATTGGCCAAACAAGAGGTACAAGGATACCTGATTTGTCAGAAAATTAACAAGACTAAGGCAAGACAGGTCATCCTGGGGAGTCGCCCCACTGTGTACCGACCATTTGAAAGGATTCAAGTCGATTTCACAGAGTTGCCCAAAGTGGGGAGATTCAAATTTGTGCTGGTGATCATGGACAAATTGACCCATTGGGTGGAGGCTTTCCCCAGTCCATGGGCAACGGCTCAGACGGTGGCCAGAAAATTACTGGAGGAAATTGTGCCCCGATATGGGGTGATGAATTACATTGATTCGGACCAAGGAACGCATTTTACGTCAAAAATCATTAAGCAGATGGCTGAGGCACTAGGCATTCGATGGCAATACCACACTCCGTGGCATCCCCAGAGCTCAGGACAGGTGGAAAGGATGAATCAGACTTTGAAAGCACAGTTATCTAAATTGATTTTAGAAACTTGGATGTCTTGGCTGAAATGCCTACCTTTTGCCTTGCTTAATATCAGGACGATGCCTCATTCGGAGATGGGGCTCTCACCATTCAAGATGCTATATGGAATGCCATATAGGCACGGGATGCTGGTGGGACACCCCAGGCTCAAGGACAGCCAGATTCAACCATATTTGGTTGCGATCAACAAAAAGTTACAGGAACTTAGGAAATAAGGGATAGTATCTCAGAGTGCTCCTCTGGGATTTGCTATCCACAAAATTCAACCAGGTGACAGAGTGCTTGTGAAAGTTTGGAAAGATGTACCCCTCTCCCCTCACTGGGAAGGTCCCTTTCTTGTGCTCCTGACAACAGACACGACCATTGGAACTGCGGAGAAAGGCTGGACACACATGTCTATGGTGAAGAAAGTCGAACACCAGGAGGAAGCACCCAAGTGGACGGTCACTTCTTCCCCAGGCAACTTGAAAATCAAACTCCAACATCCTTGTAAATGACCAACCGCGAACTGATAAGTTGTATACTGTCTGACTGTGTATGCTATCCGTTTGTACATTTTAAGTGTGAATATTGTCAGGGTGTTTTTGTTGTACACTGCAGAATGGGACAGAGGCCAAAGGGATTGTGCACTCAGTGTCTGGGAGAGGAGCTTGAGCTGACTGACTGTATCCTAACCCTAGTCGCAAACCTAGGAATCATTGAATTAGACTCACAGGAGTGGTTTCACATTTTTCAGAACGGGGTGTGTGGAAAGCTCAGGTCTAAGGCAGAGATTCTCTATGTGGAGTGCCGGAAATCAATCAAGGTACCGTGCAGCTCAGATGCCGTCAGAATTTCACAGTGGGGCGCCTTCAAAAGGAGGTATGCGGCAAGGTCAGAAAATATATTCCCTGAAGAATACTCCTGCTGCCGTGAAGATGGTCTTCTTCGCCGCTGGTGGCACCCCAGAGGGCGGAGGCAAAGGCAGAGGTGTACGTCTGGTGGGAATCATGATTGGCCTGAGCCTAGCCATGTGCGGGACGCAGAGTCTGCACATTGAGGTCCCGATGAGAGGTGGAAATGAGAGCTCTGCAGACGAGTGTGGTAATTGCACTCAGGTGGTCCCAGTTGAACGAGGAGATGGGGGAACCTCAGCATACCAAGTCCCGGAGGAGTGCATCAGAGAGCCTGGCAGGTACTGTTGGGTGAACGGCACGAAGGTCAAATTATATAAATTGGACAAAGGGATCTGGCGTATTGATCCCGAGGCAGGGGCACGGAACGGGCAGTCAGGCAAGCACCAGCATGAGATACGGAAAAGGAGTGCAGAAATGTCAATCCCTGTTTGTAATCACTGTAATCGAACAATGTGGGTTGGGGGAAAAATGGAATTGATTTTTGTCACATATCACCAGGTGAATCCATTGTGTATGACAATGCAAGGCTGGGGATGTGCATGATGAATGGGAAAATTTATTGGATGGGAAGAAATGTCAAATTTGACAGCAAATTCACCCTAAGCAGGGAACCAATCATATTGGATTTGGCACAGGCAAATGATAGTGTGACTGCAATATGAGAGAGTTGTCTGCTTTGTGAAAAACAAAGACGGTGAGGATCCTCAGGGAAGAATGAGGGAAATCACTCAGGAATTGAAGAGAAGGGAGTCAGAATTGAGGAAGAAAAGAATTGAACAAGAGAGATTAAAAACTCTGGGAGAACAGTATGAATTGCTTGAGAAACAATATGCTGATGGGGAACTACCTTCCCCGGATCAAAACTTATTTATTGATTTAATGCAAGAAATTGCAACTGAACTGGGATTGTCAAATTGCTGGATTTGTGGGGGGCTGAAGTCAGCAGAGAAATGGCCATGGAAAGGGGAAGGTTTGGCTCCAGAACAGCTTCTGAAATGGGACAATCTGAGGGTGTCAAAATTGGCACAGAGGCCTGAAGGGTGGATTTTGGACCAAAGGGTGTTTGGAACCATTTGCATCAGTCGGGAAGGAAAGGAATATACCAAAATGGTGGGATACACTCCATGTATAACTACCCTGACGGTAAATTCAAACAATAAGGGCAAGGTCTGGCAACCAAAACCCCATACGGGGTACCGGAGCCGGAAAAATGAGACCAATTGTGAATGGAACAGAAAGATAGGACTTTGCTGGGTCAAAAGTCCTGGAGCCAACCCTTACCAATCCTTGGAGGGCCTGAGAGAATACTGGGGAGACCCAGGGAAAACGAACATTAGATGGAAAGCCCCGGATGGAATTTATTGGATTTGTGGGAAAAAGGCATACAGTGAGTTACCCCCGAGGTGGAAGGGATCATGCACTCTGGGCATGATCCAGCCAGTCTTCATTACTCTCCCTTGAATGAAAAGTAACCTACTAGGGGCTCCTTTGTACAAGACCGTGAGGAGGGAGAGAAGAAGTCTGAAAAAGATGATACCTGTCATAAGTGGCAGGCAAACTTGGGGGGAGGAAGACTGGCCGACTGCGAGAATAATTGATTATTATAGGCCAAGCACATGGGCTCAAGATGGAAGCTACGGATATAGGACTCTGATTTATCTACTGAATTGGCTGATTAGGCTGCAAGCAGTGGTAGAAATTATATTGAATCACACCTCAGAGGCCCTGGATTTACTAAGTCAGCAGCAGACCCAGGTATGGGCATTTGTGTACCAAAATCGAATAGCTTTAGAGTATTTGCGGGCCAAAGAAGGGGGAGTGTGTGGAAAGTTCAATGAATCAGAATGTTGTATTGAGATTGATGATTATGGGGAAACCGTAAGAGGATTGGCAGCTGAGATCAAGAAAGTGGCCCATATCCCAGTTCAAAAATGGAATTCGATTTTGCAATCATCGTGGTGGGACAGATTGTTTGATGGGGCCTGGTGGAAAAAAATAATATTCTTTGTGCTGTGTTCAGTAGCTGGAATCCTATTTCTTCCATGTATAATTCCTTGTTTTATTAGACTGATTCATTCCGTGGTACGGGGGATGAAAATAGCAATAGTGCCCATGGACCCGGAATTGGCTTCCGGAAGCAACACATCTAAAATCATGAGCCTGGGAGAATAGAAGTATGCCAGCAATGATGCCGAAGTATTGGCAAAGTTTGAGAAACGAGTCAAAATGAGTGTAAACAATACTGAGTATCAGGGGATTCCACAAGGAGAGCATGGAATGATTTAATAAAGTTTTGTTCTCTTTGTGAAAGACCCTTAAAGGTGGCGGGTAGAAGTAGAAATAAATAGATTTCAGCAATTTGGGTTATAGAGGGAGCATGAATTAATATGGTGATATTAAAGGGGAGGGATTGTAATATATGGTCGAAATAATTCATGCTATTAAAGAATGTATGGTATAAAGATTGTAAAATTCAAAACATGTCTCTGACCACCCATGGCCCGAGAGCAGATGTCTATTCAGATTCCAACGAATTCCTGGACACAGCTAAGATAATTATCAACACTTTAGTGTAAGAATAGATGCTTCCAGGGTGATGATCACCAGTATCTTGAGTCATCGGAAACCTCCTAAGGGCGATCATTGCCTAGCCAATTGCATCAGTCAAGATAGCCAGCAACGCCAGAATTATACATCTGAATACATGGCTTCCCCGGAGCCCATCAACACTGACTATCCACCTGGAGCTGATCTTTGTCCAGCTCTGCACACTGAAAGTAACAGGGATGAATGTGAAGAGTTACAAAAGAAATTGGGACTCCTTTGCCTCGGGCACAATAAACTGTATAAAACCTCGCTGCAAGAAGCAGTTTTCGTGAACGAGGGGGATTCTGACGCGGTAGAGGTCAGGTCCAGGTTCACCAAATGCCGATCCTGGGCTCGACGCTGCCTCTTTGGCTGTGGTGGTTTCGGAGACCGTAATTCGGTTGCACAGAAAGATTACTATATCTTTTTGAAATTTTTGATAATTTGGCTCACAACTGATCATTTATAACATCATGAACCAGCTTCTGGGAAAGTTGAACAATGCATTAGCCTGTTTAAAACCACCTTGAAGGCACTGGGTGGGAGTAGTTTCAGAAATTGGGAGATGCATTTAGTCAAGGCCGCCATCTTAGTTAACACCCGAGGCTTCACCAACAGAGCTGGCCCTGCCCAATCTGAACCCCTGCATACAAAAGACAGGGATACGTTTCTGTTGATACACATGAGAGACATGCTGGGAAAAACTGTTTGGATTAATTCTGCCTCGAGCAAAGACAAGCCCATCTGTGGGATTGTCTTTGCTCAGAGACCAGATTGTATCTGGTGGGTGATGCAGAAGAATGGAGAGACACAATGTATACCTCAAGGGGACCTTGTTTTGGGGTGAACTGTCTGTTACACTGTCCCTGTTATCTAGATGTATATATGTTTATAATTAGTTTAATACATGTATGTATATAGTTTAAAAGTTTTAGTTTGATGTAATGTTGGTATGGGAAAAAATTCATGGTGGACAATGAAATAAACAGGGCAGGAGACTTTTTCTCCTTGTAATGCCTTTATTAAAAGTGATCAGCTCAAGGTTGGGAAGCCTGACGGGTCTGCAGTCTCCGTCATCGCTCCCAGGGTGACTCGCAGGAGGAGGATATGCGTAGCTTTGCCCACTAGGGGCAGAGCTGGCGGTCCAGTCCTCGTGGGAGCCTTGGGCATAACCCCGATCTCAACTTTCCACTGCCTCCCGGCTCTGGGTCTTGGTTTCAGATGATGTCCTTGCTCAGCATGAGGGGCAACAAAGGTTTTCAGCATCTCTGCAGGCTCAGCACTCTGTTCCTCACATCTAGACATCACTCTAATTTCTTAATTCTGTATTGGCTCGTTGT
>JAWWEX010000360.1:0-15540 GCA_035583215.1 Arremon brunneinucha
AAATCAGGAGGAGGGAAAATTTGGGAAGGGAAACTTGGGATGGAAATTTGGGAGGAAATCAGGACAAGGGCAAATTTTGGGGGTAAATGATTGGGGGGAAAACTTTGGGAAGGGAAATTTGGGATGGGAAATTTGAGTGGAAAATCGGAAGGAGGGATAGTTTGGGAAGGGAAATTTAGGGGAGGAATGAGGGAATTTGGGGAGGGGAAGTTTGGGGGGCAAAGCTTTGAGGGGCAGAAATTGGGAGGGAAATTTGGGGCAAAAATCAGAAGGAGGCAAAGTTTGGGATGGAAATTTGAGGGGAAATCAGGAGGAGGGAAAACTTGGGGGGAAATGATTGGGGGAAAAGTTTGGGAAGGGGAATTTGGGGGGGAAATCAGGAGGAGGCAAAGTTTGGGAAAGGAAATTTCGGGGGATTGAAAACTTTGGGATGGGAGGGAAAGTTGGGGGGGAATTTTGGGGAGGAATAGTTTAGAGGGACTCAAAACTTCTGGGGTGGGAAGAAAAGCTTTGGGGGAAAGGATGGGAAAAGTTTGGAGGGAAAAGGATTTGGGAAGGGAAAAGGATTTGTGAAGGGGAAGCTTTGGGGGAAAAGAAGAAATTTGGGGAGAGGAGAAAAATTTTGGGGGGCAGAAAAAGTTTGTGGGGGAACATTTTGGAATAGGAAATTTTGGCAAAGGAAGGAAAATTTAGTGGGAAAATTTGTTGGGGTGGGGGGAAATGGAAAACTTTGAGAGGGTGAGGAAAAATTTTGGGCTGAAAATTTTGTGCTGAACCCCTTTGTCCCCTCTCTTTCAGGTGACATTCAGTGACAGCGACCCCGAGGAGCCCCAAAATCCCCCAGATCCCCCCAAAACCACCCAGAAAAGTTCCTGTGCCAAGAGGAGGGTTCAGCCCCAAAAATCCCCCAGGAATTCTCCAGGAATTGGGGCTCGGACCCGGCGGGGACGGCCCCGAAAGGAGCTGGGGACCCCCAAAAAGAGGGAAAAAAGGGGAATCAACCACGAGGAAAATGTGGAAAAGAAGGAAAATGACATCCCCCAAACGTCTCTGGAAAAGAGGGAAAGAAGGGGAAACTCCAGAGTGGAAAATGTGGAAAAAATGGGAAATCCTAAAATGGAAAACGTGGCGAAAAGGGGAAATCCCAAAATGGAAAAAACAGGAGATCCCAAAATGGAAAATGTGGAAAAAAGGGGAAATCCCAAAATGGAAAAAACTGGAGATCCCAAAATGGAAAATGTGGGGAAAAGGGGAAATCCCAAAATGGAAAAAACTGGAGATCCTAAAATGGAAAATGTGGGAGAAACGAGAGATCCTAAAATGGAAAATGTGGAAAAAATGGGAAATCCGAAAATGGAAAAAATGGAAAATCCCAAAATGGAAAACGTTGAAAAAATGGGAAATCCCAAAATGGAAAATGCGGGGAAAAGGGGAAATCCCAAAACGGAAAATGCGGAAAAGAAGGAAAAGGGAAAACCCAAAAAACCTCTGGAGAAGAAGGAGAACAGGGGTCCCCGCCGGGCTGGGGGTCCCCGGGAGAAGAAGGAGAGGGGGAACCCCCAAAGTGGAATTTTGGAGGAAAAGAGGAATTGGGAATTTTCTGGGATTGAGGAGCGGGACCCCCTGAGGGCCGTGGAGGAGGAGGAAGAAATGAGCTTTGAGCTCCCCCCGCTGCCCCCAGGTGAGTTTGGGGGTTTTTGGGGGGGTTTCACCTCGGTGACCCCAAAATTGTCCTTTTTAACCCCAAAACTGCCGCGTCTTTTCTAGGCGGGGCCAGCAAGGAAATGCCAGGAATTGGGGACAAGGGGGATCCCCCAAATCCAGAGGGACCCCAGCCCTCTGCTCAGCATGGTGAGCTCCTGGAATTTGCAGGATTTGGGGAATTTTGGGGCGATTTTGGGGTTCAGCTGGGCATGGCCTGGCTTTTCCAGTTTTCCTTCCTTTTCCAGGAATTTTCCTTCTTTTTCTCAGGAGTTTTCTCTCCAGAACTTTTCCCCAAAACTTCACCTCTTCCCCTCAAATTTTCCCTTCTTCCCCAAAACTTTTCCTCCCAAACTTTTTCCCTTTGCCCAAACTTTCCTTTCTTGCCCCCAAACTTCGTCCCTCCTGTCCTGACCCCTCCTGTCCCCACTGACCACTGTGACCTCTGTCCCCTCCTGTCCCCTCTGCCTCACTGACCACTGTCCCCTCTGTCCCCACAGGTGACCCCTCACTGGACACTGTCCCCACAGGTCACCCCTCACTGACCATTGTCCCTGCAGGTGTCCCCTCTCCGGCCACTGTCCCCTCACCGGACACTGTCCCCTGTCCCCACTGACCCCACTGACCGCTGTCCCCACAGGTGACCCCTCACTGACCATTGTCCCCTCTGTCCCTCCAGGTGCCCCTCCCTGGACACTGTCCCCTCTGTCCCCATTGACCACTGTCCCCATTGTCCCCACAGGTGACCCCTCACTGGACACTGTCCCCATTGTCCCCTCTGTCCCCACAGGTGACCCCTCACTGTCCCCATTGTCCCCACAGGTGTCTCCTCTCCGGCCGCTGTCCCCTCCGTGGCCGCTGTCCCCTCTGTCCTCACTGACCACTGTCCCCTCTGTCCCCACAGGTGTCCCCTCTCCAGACACTGTCCTCTCACTGGCCATTGTCCCCTCTGTCCATGCAGGTGACCCCTCACTGGACACTGTCCCCTCACTGACCACTGTCCCCTCTGTCCCACAGGTGCCCCCTCTCCGGCCGCTGTCCCCTCTGTCCCCTCACTGACCACTGTCCCCATTGTCCCCACAGGTGTCCCCTCTCCGGCCGCTGTCCCCTCTCCGGCCGCTGTCCCCTCACTGACCACTGTCCCCACTGTCCCCATTGTCCCCGCAGGTGTCCCCTCGGTGGTCGCTGTCCCCACTGTCCCCATTGTCCCCACAGGTGTCCCCTCCGTGGCCGCTGTCCGCTCGCTGCTGGCCGAGGCGCTGGCCTGGCTCGGGCACTGTCCCCCGGGCTCTGTCTATGCCCAGCTGTGCCAGCTGCTGGCGCTGGCCCTGGGGGACAGGGACCCGCTGGGCACGGCGGGGCTGCTGGCCGAGTCCCTGGGTGTCACCCTGCGCCACCAGCTGCTGGCCATCGTCCACGCCCGGGCACGGTGGGTACAGGGCTGGCACCTCCGTGTGACACCCTGTCCTCTGTCCCCTTCACAGTGTCCCCATCTCTGTCCAGTGTCCTCTGTCCCTTCCCAGTGTCCCCATCCAGTGTCCTCATCCCTGTCCTCTGTCCCCTTCCCAGTGTCCCTGTCCAGTGTCCCTGTCCCTTTCCCAGTGTCCCTATCTCCTTCCTAGTGTCCCCTTCCCAATGTCCACACCCCTGTCCTCTGTCCCCTGTGCAGTGTCCCCATCCCTGTCCAGTGGCCCTGTCCAATGTCCCCATCCAATGCCCCTTCCAGTGTCCCATGCCAGTGTCTCTGTCCCTCTCCCAGTGTCCCATCCCTGTCCAGTGGCCCTGTCCCATTCCAGTGTCCCCATCCCCTTCCCAGTGTCCCCTTCCCAGTGTCCCCGTCCCTTCCCGGTGTCCCCTGTCCCCATCCAATGTCCCTGTCCCCTTCCCAGTGTCCCCTTCCCAATGTCCCTGTCCAGTGTCCCCGTCCCTTCCCAGTGGCCCTGTCCAATGTCCCCTTCCCCATGTCCCCATCCCTGTCCAGTGTCCCAGTGTCCCCATCCCAGTGTCCCCATCCCTGTCCAGTGTCCCCTCCCTTCATCCCCAGGGCCTGGGTCCCATTCCCAACGTCCCCATTCCCAACGTCCCCATTCCCAACGTCCCCACTGGGGATTCCTCCATGGGGAAGGGGCTCATCCTATACCCCACATCCCAACAGGGAATGGGGCTTCTCCCATATCCCATATCCTACATCCCATATCCTACATCCCCATCCCATATCCTATTTCCCATATCCCCATCCTTTATCCCATATCCTTTATCCCATATCCCACATCCCATCTCCCATATTCCCACATCCTCATCCCACATCCCATATCCTATATCCCATGTCCCACATCCCATATCCAGATCCCACACCCCCATATCCCAATCCCATATCCCCAAATCCCCATCCCGGCCCCATCCTAAGGGATTTTGGGATGACCCCACAGGAAGGAGAGGAAAGCAGCAGCAGCAGCCGGAGGGGACATCTCAGATCAGCTCCAGGGCCTCTCCCTGGATTCCCAGGATTCCCAAAATTTCCGGGATTCCCAAAATTCCCAGGATTCCCAGTCCCACCTGGCCGAGCTCGAGGAGCTTTTCCAGTTCAGCTCCGCGGGTTTGGGGCCGGCGCAGCGGGAGCGGTTCCGGGAGCAGCTCCAGAAGATTCCCAGCGGTCAGTGCTGGGATTCCGGGCTGGGAGAGCCCAAATTCCCCATCCAGGGACTGGGAGATCCCAAATTCCCAGTGTGGGGGTTGGGAGATCCCAAATTCCCCATCCAGGGGTTGGGAAATCCCAAATTCCCAGCGTGGGGGTTGGGAGATCCCAAATTCCCAGTTTGGGGACTGGGAGATCCCGAATTCCCAGTCTGGGGATAAAATCCCAAATTCCCTGTTCGGGAATTCCAGGCTGGGAGATCCCAAATTCCCAGTTTGGGGATAAAATCCCAAATTCCCAGTTTGGGTATTTGGTGACCTTGAATGGGGTGGAAAGGGTTGGAATTTAGGTCTGGGAATTTTTCCAATTTTGGGATTCCATGGGGTGGAATTTTGGGGAATTCCAGGGTCAGTGCCACATTTGGGGTGTCCCCTCAGGTGTCACGGTGTGCCAGCTGTCCCTGGTCAGTGCCACCCCCGGTGCCCTCGGGGACACGCTGCTGCTGACCCGGCTGGAGCGCGGCCAGGAGCCCGTCAGCGTGCGCATCGCCACCGAGCGCTGCCAGGTCAGAGGGAGCTTCGTCCTCTTCATCCTCATCCTCCTCTTCATCTTCTTCCTTATTCTCATCTTCATCCTCATCCTTATCTTCATCGTTGTTCCCATCTTCATTCCCCTCCTCCTCTTCATCCTCATCCTCATCTTTGTCCTCATCTTCATTCTCACCTTCGTCGTCATCCTTATCTTCATCCTTATCCGCGTCTTTGTCTTTGTCCTCATCTTCATTCTCATCTTCATCTTCTTCCTTATCCTCGTCTTCATCCACATCCATGTCCTTATCGTCCTCCTCCTTCTCCTCCAAATCCTCATCTTCATCCTCTTTCTCATCCTCATCTTCATCCTCATCTTCATCCTCCTTCTCCTCCTTCTCTTTCTCCTTCTCCTCATCCACCTTCTCATCATCATCCTTCTCCTTCTCCTCATCCACCTTCTCATCTTCATCCTCCTTCTCCTCCTCATCTTCATCCTTCTCCTGGGGGGTGGAGGGCCCTGACCATTACAGGGATGGGATCCTGGCTCCATCCTCATCCTCCTTGTCCCTCTCTTCCTCGCCCTCCTCTCCTTCTCATTCTCCTTTTCCTGGGATGGGGACACCTGCAATTCCAAAGATTGGGATCCCAAATCCATCCTCATCCTCCTCTCCCCATTCCAGGGATTGAGATCCCAAACCCTTCCCCATTGCAGGGATTGGGATCCCAAACCCCTCCTGATTTCAAGGACTGGGGATCCCAAACCCCTCGTGTCCCTCTCCAGGCCCCCCTGAGCGGGATCCTGCGGGAATTCGAGCGGATCCAGCGGGAGCAGCGCGAGGCCAACGCCTGCACCGAGCGCCAGGAGTGGTGGGAGCGGCGATCCCGGCTGGACCTGCGCATGCAGGTGGGACAGGGACCCCAAAATCCGGGGAAAAACCCCAAAACCCCCCTGGGATTCCCTGGAAAAACCCCCCTGAAAAACTCCCCTGGGATTCCAGTGGGATTTTTCCTTGGATTCCCGATGGGATTTTCCCTGGGATTTCCTGGAAATCCCCCTGAGATTCCTGTGGGATTTCCCTGAGATCCTTGATAGGATTTTCCCCGGGATTCCCTGAAAAATCCCCTGAGATTGAATGGGATTTTCCCAATTCCCTGTGGGATTTCCCCTGAGATTCCTGTAGGATTCCCTGTGGGATTTTCCCTGGGATCCCTGATGGGATTTTCCCTGGAAATCCCCCTGAGATTCAATGGGATTTTCCTGATTCCCTGTGGGATTTTCCGTGAGATTTCTGTGGGATTTCCCTGGGATTTCCTGTGGGATTTTCCGTGGGATTTTCCCTGAGATTCCTGATGGGATTTTCCCTGGAAATCTTCCTAAAATTCCATGGGATTTTCCGAATTCCCTGTGGGATTTTCCCTGAGATTCCCTGTGGGATTTTCCCTGGGATTTCCTTTGGGATTTTTGCTGGGATTCCTTTAGGGATTTCCAAGGGATTTCCCGTGGCAATCCCGGAGTTTTTGGGGTTGGGATCCCGTTCCCATTGTGTGTTTTTCCCCAGAGCCTGATCCAGAGCCTGGACTCGGAGGTTTTGGGGTGCTGGCGGGGGCTGCTGCTGCCCCGGGATTCTGAGAATTCCCCTTTGGATGAGCAGGAATTGTCCCAGCTGCTCCAGGAGCTCCAGGAATGCGGCTGGGAGCGCCCCGAGCCCGCCCTGCTCCGGGTATGGGGCTGGGATTTGGGATTTGGGTTGAGAATTTAGGATTTGGGATTTGGGGTTGGAGATTTGGGGTTTGGGGCTGCTCCAGGAATGCGGCTGGGAGCGCCCCGAGCCTGCCCTGCTCTGGGTATGGGGCTGGGATTTGGGGTTGGAGATTTGGGGTTTGGGGTTTAGAATTTGGGGTTTGGGGTTTAGAATTTGGGGTTTGGGAATTTGGGTTTGGGCATTTGGGGTTTGGGAATTTGGTCTGCCCCAAGCCCGCCCTGCTCCGGGTATGGGGCTGGGATTTGGGGTTTGGGTTTCGAATTTAGGATTTGGGATTTGGGGTTGGAGATTTGGGGTTTGGAGCTGCTCCAGAAATGCGAGCGCCCCAAGCCTGCCCTGCTCCGGGTATGGGGCTGGGATTTGAGGTTTGGAATTTGGGGTTTGGGATTTGGGGTTGGGATTTGGAATTTGGGGTGGTGACCCTTCAATTTGGAGGTGCTGATCCCAGGATTTTTTGGGGTTCTGATCCCTGGATTTTCGGGTTCTGATCCCAGAATTTGGGGCTGCTGATCTCAGGATTTTTGGGGTTCTGATCCGTGGATATAGGGGTGCTGATCCCAGAGTTTGGGGGGGCTGATTTCTGGATTTCGATTGCTGATCCCAGATTTTGAGGTGCTGATCCCAGATTTTGGGATTCTGATCCCTGGATTTTGAGGTTCTGATTGCAGATTTTGTGATTCTGATCCCACATTTTGGGGTTTTCCCCCTGTAACTGTCCCTCTGTGTCCCCAGGTGCTGCTGTCCGTGCTGTCCCCGGCCGATGGCCGCTCTCTGGCTGCTGCCCCGTGTCCGGGGGGGTTCTGATCCCACATTTTGGGATTCTGATCCCATTTTTTGGGGTTTTCCCCCTGTAACTGTCCCTGTCCCTCCCCAGGTGCTGCTCTCGGTGCTGTCCCCGGCCGATGGCCGCTCTCTGGCCGCTGCCCTGTGTCCGGCCCGGCCGCTGCGGGCGCGGCTGCTGCTGGACGAGGCCCTGGAGCGGCGCCGGGAGGGCCCCGGGGGCAGCGCGGGGTCCCTGGTGCTGCTGCTGGACAGGGTGAGAGCTGCCCTTCATCCCCACCTCCCTCCTCCTCATCCTCTTCCTCCTCCTTTTCCCCACTTCCTTTTCTTCCTCTTCCTTTTCTTCCTCTTCTTCTTGTTCCCTTTCCCTTTTCCTCTTCCTTCTTCCTCCTTTTTCCTTCTTCCTCCTCTTCCTCTTTCTCCTCCTTTTCCTTTTTCCTCCTCCTTCTTCCTTCCCTTTCCTCTTCTTCCTCCTCCTTTTCCTTCTTCTTTTCCTTTTTCCTCCTTTCTCTTTCCTCTTCTTCCTCCTCCTTTTCCTTCTTCCTCCTCTTTCTTCTCCTTTTTCCTTCTTCCTCTTTCTCCTCCTTTTCCTTCTTCCTCCTCCTTTCTCCTCTTTCCTTTTTCCTCCTCCTTCTTCCTCCTCCTCTTCCTCCTTTTCCCAACTTTCTTTTCCTCCCCTTCCTCATCTTCTTCCTCCTCCTCTTCTTCACCTTCCTTTTCCCCTTCCTCCCCTTCCTCCTCCTCCTCTTCCTCCCCTTTCCCTTTTTCCCTCACATTTTCCCCGTCCCTGTCCCAGCACCTGCAGCGCCTCCCCTGGGAGAGCTCCGGGACCCTGCGGAACGTTCCGGTGACGCGGCTGCCGGGGCTGCGCTTCCTGCTGCGCTACGGGATGGGACAGGTATGGGGACACACCTGGGGGGACAGGGACACACACCTGGGACACACCTGGGGGGACAGGGACACACCTGGGGACAACTGGGGACAAGGACACACACCTGGGATTGGGGACACATCACTGCCGGGGCTGCGCTTCCTGCTGCGCTACGGGATGGGACAGGTACCTGGGGACACCTGGGGGGACAGGGACACACCTGGGGACAACTGGGGACAGACAGACACACCTGGGATTGGGGACATACAACTGGGATTAGGGACACATCACTGCCGGGGCTGCGCTTCCTGCTGCGCTACGGGATGGCACAGGTATGGGGACACACCTGGGGGGACAGGGACACACCTGGGGACAGCTGGGGACAGGGACACACACCTGGGATTGGGGACACATCACTGCCGGGGCTGCGCTTCCTACTGCGCTACGGGATGGGACAACAGGTACGGGGACACACCTGGGGACACCTGGGACACACACCTGGGATTGGACACACACACATCTGGGATTGGGGACACCTGAGGGGACAGGGACACACCTGGGGACAGCCACAAACCTCTGGGACTGAGGACACACCTGGGACAGGAACTCACCTGGAACACACCTGGGATTGGGGGCACACTTGGGGGACACCTGGGACTGGGGACACACCTGGGATTGGAGGGACAAAATGGGTTTTGGGGCTGATTTGGGGTCAGATTTGGGGCTGATTTGGGATCAGCTCCTGCAGGTACACCAGAGGGACAAAAACCTGGGGTCAGGGACACACCTGGGGTTGGGGACACATCTGGGACACACCTGGGGTCAGGGACACACCTGGGGTTGGGGACACACCTGGACAATAGGGACACACCTGGGGACACCTGGGATTGGGCACACACACGTGGGGACAGGGACACACACCTGGGATTGGGGACACACCTGGGGACACCTGGGACACACCTGGGTGCCGTTCCCCGTTTTGGGGTCCCTCACCCCCCAATGTTTCCCCTGCAGCGCTCGGGGTCGGTGCTGAGCCAGGGCGTGAACCCCAAAAACGCTTTCTACGTGCTGAACCCCCAGCGGGACCTGGGCGGCACCGAGGAGCGGTTCCGGGCCTGGTTCGAGAGGTGCCGCCCCAAAAACACCCCCGGGACCCCAAAAATCCCCACCAGGACCCCAAAAACACCCCCGGGACCCCAAAAACACCCCCGGGACCCCAAAAATAACCTGGGACCCCAAAAACACCCCGAGGACCCCAAAAATTACCCTGGGACCCCAAAAACACCCCTGGGATCCCCAAAAATTACCCTGGGATCCCAAAAACACCCCTGGGACCCCAAAAATCCCCACAGAATCCCAAAATACCCCTCAAGGACCCTAAAAATCCCCTTCAAACCCCCAACCCCCTCAGGGAGCCCCAAACCCTGCCCCTTTTCCCCCAATTTTGGGTCCTGCACCCCAAACTCTGCCCCTTTTCCCCCGTTTTCCTTCTCCCATCCCGATTTTCCCGTTTTTCCCCCCATTTTTCCCCCATTCCCAGCGAACCTGGCTGGCGCGGGGTCTCCCATCCCGATTTTCCTGGTTTTCCCATTTTTCCCATTTTTTCCCCCATTCCCAGCGAGCCCGGCTGGCGCGGGGTCTCGGGGGCGGCGCCGACCCCGCAGCAGCTGCAGGAGGCGCTGGGGGAGCGCGACCTGTACATGTGAGAGACACCCCAAAAACGGGGCTGGGGTCGGGGCTGGGGGGGGATTTTTGGGGGGATTTGGGGCTGATTTGGGGTTGGATTTTGGGAGATTTGGGGTTGGATTTGGGGCTGATTTGGAGTCGGGTTTGGGGGGGATTTGGGGCTGATTTGGGTTGGATTTTGGAGAGATTTGGGGTTGGATTTGGGGCTGGTTTGGGGCGGGATTTGGGGGGTGTTTGGGATTGGATTTGGGGATGATTTGGGGCTGGGTTTGGAGATGTTTTGGCGTTGGGTTTGGGGGAGATTTGGGGTTGGTTTGGGGTTGGATTTTGGGGATGTTTGGGATTGGGTTTGGGGCTGATTTGAGGTCGAGTTTGGGGGAGATTTGGGGCTGGATTTGGGGGAGATTTGGGGTCAGGTTTGGGGGAGATTTGGGATTGGTTTGGGACTGGGTTTGGGGCTGATTTGAGGTCGGGTTTGGGGCTGGATTTGGGGTGGATTTGGGGCTGATTGGGGGGAGATTTGGGGTCAGTTTTGGGGTATTTTTAAGGGTTTTTTTTTTAGTGTTCCCTGCTGGTTTTGGGATCGGTTTTGGGGCTGATTTGGGGTATTTTTAAGGGGGATTTTTTGAGTGCTCCTGGCTGATTTTGGGGTCAGATTTGGGGCTGATTTGGGATCTTCTCCCCCAGCTATGCCGGTCACGGAGCGGGGGCACGGCTCCTGGACAGGCAGAGCCTGGCACGGCTGGGTTTGGGGTCAGATTTGGGGTATTTTTAAGGGGTTTTTTTTTGAGTGTTCCCTGCTGGTTTTGGGATCGCTTTTGGGGTTAGATTTGGGGCTGATTTGGGGTCTTTTTAAGGGGTTTTTATTGAGTGTTCCGTGCTGATTTTTGGGGTCAGATTTGGGGCTGATTTTGGGGTCAGCTTTGGGGCATTTTTAGGGGTATTTTTGGGGTATTTTTTCCAATACTCCCTGGTGGTTTTAGGGCTGATTTGGGGCTGATTTTGGGGTCCATCCCCACAGTTACGCCGGTCACGGGGCCGGGGCGCGCTCCTGGACGGGCAGAGCCTGGCGCGGCTGGGTTTGGGGTCGGATTGGGATCGGTTTGGGGTCGGATTTGGGGCTGATTTGGGATGTTCTCCCCCAGTTACGCCGGTCACGGGGCCGGGGCGCGGCTCCTGGACGGGCAGAGCCTCGCCCGCCTCCCCTGCCGGGCCGTGGTTCTGCTCTTCGGCTGCTCCAGCGCCGCCCTCGCCCCGCGGGGAGCGCTCGAGCCCTCGGGCCCCGTGCTCAAGTTCGTCCTGGCCGGGTGGTGAGTGCGGGGTTGGGGTTGGGATTTGGATCGGCATTGGGGTTGGGATTGGATCGGGATTGGGATTGGGGTTGGGATCGGGATCAGGATTGGGATTGGGATTGAGATTGGGATTGGGATTGGGAATGGGGTCGGGATCAGGATTGAGATTGGGATTGGCATTCGGATTGGAATTGGGATTGGGGTCCAGATTATTTGGATCGGGATTGGGATTGGGGTCGGGATTATTGGGATTGGGATTGGGATTGGGAACAGGATCGGTATTGGGATTGGGTTCGGGTTTGGGATCAGAATTGGGATGGGGATTGGGATTGGAATCAGGATTGGGATTGAGATTGGGATCAATATTGAGACCCGGATTGGGATTGAGATTGGGATTTGTATCAGGATCAGGATTGGGATCAGAATCAGGAGTGGGATTGGGATCAGGATTGGGATTGGGGTCGGGATCAGGATTGGGATTGGGATCGGGATTGGGATTGGGATGGGACTGAGATTGGGATCAGGATTGGGATTGTAAATGGGATTGGGATTGGGATTGAGGTCAGGATTATTGGGATTGGGGTTGGGATCGGGATCGGGATCGGGATCGGGATTGGGATCAGAATTGGGATCGGGGTTGGGATTGGGATCAGAATTGGGATTGGGATTGGGGTTGGGATTGGGATCGGGATTGGGATCAGAATTGGGATCGGGATTGGGATCAGAATTGGGATTGGGATTGGGATCGGGATTGGGATTGGGATTGGGATTGAGATTGGGATCGAGATCGGGGTTGGGATTGGGATCAATATTGAGACCCGGATTGGTATTGGTATTGGTGTTGGTGTTGGGAATGGGATTGAGATTGGGATTGGGATTGGAATCAGGATCAAGATTGAAATCAGAATCAGGAGTGGGATTGGGATTGGGATTGGGATCGGGATCGGGATGGGATCGGGATTGAGATCCAGATTGCGATCGGGATCAGAATCAGGAGTGGGATCAGGATCAATATTGGGGTTGGAAAGGGGATTGGAAATGGGATTGAGAACGGGATCAGGATTGGGATTGGGAACTGGATAGGGATCAGGATCGGGATCAGAATCGGGATTGGAGTCGGAATTGGAATTGGGATCATGATCGGGATTAGAATGAGGATTGGGATTGGGATTGGGATTGGGATCAGGATCACGGTCGGGATTGGGATGGGGACCAAGATCGGGATTGAGATTGGAAGAGGAAGCAGAATCGGAATCAGGATTGGGATCGGGATTTGGATCGGGATTGAGATTGGGATTGGAATCAGGATCAGAATCTGTATCAGAATCGTGATCGGAATTGGATTTGGGAAGGGGATCAGAATCAGGATTGGGATTGGGAATGGGATTAGGATTGGGATTGGGAATGGGACTGGGATTGGGATTGGGATTGGGATTGGGATTGGGATTGGGATTGGGATTGGAAATGGGATTGGGATTGGAATCGGGATCGGAATCGGGATCGGAATCCGTGTCAGAATCATTATTGGAATTGGATTTGGGATGGGGATGAAAATCAGGATTGGGATTGGGAATGGGACTGGGATTGGGATTGAGATTGGGATTGGGATTGGAAATGGGATTGGGATTGGAATCGGGATCGGGATCGGAATCTGTATCAGAATCGTGATCAGAATTGGATTTGGGATGGGGATGGGAATCGGGATTGAGATTGGGAATGGGATTGGCAATGGGATTGGGATTGGGATTGGGAATGAAATGGGAAGCAGAAGCGAGATCGGAATCGGAATCAGAATCGGGATGGGGATGGAGATCGGCATCGGGATTGGACGCGGAGTTGGGATTCGGGTGGGGATTCGGATCGGAATCTAAATCGAAATATGGATCGGGATCGGGACCGGAACCGGAATCAGGACCGCCAACAGGATCGGGATCAGGAACAGAACCTGGATGGGGATGGGAGTCGGGACGGGAGTCGGGATCAGGGTCGGGATTGGGATCGGTGCCCCCGGGATTCGGGGAGCCGGGGGCATTCCCGGGGTTGGGACCGGCTCCGATAGGGGCGGCGGAATTCCAAACCCCGATTCCCGATTCCCACCCTGGTTTCATCCAGGGATAACGGGAGGGGCTCCAGAGCTTTTCCGAGGGCAGTTTGGAATTTGGGGGATCCTGGAATGGTTCGGGTGGGATCCGTGGATCCTCAATCCCGCCCCATTCCAACCTTTCCTTGGGCATTCCCAAGGATCCGGGGGTTCCCCAACCCCATTTCCCCCTTTCCCAGGGAATTCCCTCCATTCCCAGCTCTCCCAGCCCGGCCTTGGATCCAGCCCCATCCCAGCTCCTCTCCAAGGAGGAATTTTGGGAATTCTCCGGGAATTTGGGATTCCGCTTCTCTTTTCCAGCCCCAAATCCCGTAAAAATCCCTCGGGGTGGATCCTGGATCCCGAAATCCCGGAATTCTTGGGATGGGATCCGTGGAGCTTCAATCCCATCCCATTCCGACAGCTGATTCTTCTCTGGGAAGGAATTTTGGGAATTCTCTGGGAATTTGGGACTCCATTTCCCTTTTCCAGCCCCAAATTCCATAAAAATCCCTCGGGATGGATCCTGGATCCCAAAATCCCGGAATTCTTGGGATGGGATCGATAGATTTTAAATCCCATTCCGATTTCACCCCAATTCCAGGTGATTCCAACCTTTCCTTGGACATTCCCAGAGATTTTCTGGGAATTCTTTCCCAAAATCCCCCCCTGTTCCCATGGGAATCCATTCCCTGTTTTCCCCATGGGAAAATTCCCATTTTCTTCCCGGAATTCCCAAACTGGGAATTCCATCCCGTTCCCTCATCCTGAAATTCCCAAACTGGGAATTCCATCCCATTCCCAAAATTCCCAAAATTCCCAAACTGGGAATTCCATCCCATTCCCTCATCCCAGAATTCCCAAACCGGGAATTCCATCCCATTCCCAAAATTCCCAAAATTCCCAAACCGGGAATTCCATGCCATTCCCAAAATTCCCGAAATTCCCAAACCGGGAATTCCATGCCATTCCCAAAATTCCCGAAATTCCCAAACCGGGAATTCCATCCCATTCCCCAAAATCCCAAAATTCCCAAACAGGGAATTCCATGCCATTCCCAAAATTCCCGAAATTCCCAAACCGGGAATTCCATCCCATTCCCCAAAATCCCGAAATTCCCAAACTGGGAATTCCATCCCGTTCCCAAAATCCCGAAATTCCCAAACTGGGAATTCCATCCCGTTCCCGAAATCCCAGAATTCCCAAACTGGGAATTCCATCCCATTCCCAAAATCCCAGAATTCCCAAACTGGGAATTCCATCCCATTCCCTCATCCCAGAATTTCCCATCCTTTTTTTAAAATTATTTTTTATTATTTATTATTATTAATTTGTATTATTATTAATTTTCCATCCATATTTTTCATTTCTTCATAAATTTTCCACTATCATTTTTTTATTTTTTCAGGAATTTTCCATCCATAATTTTTTAATTTTTCCAGGAATTTTCTATCATTTTTTAAAATATTTTCAGGATTTTTCCATCCATAATTTTTCATTTATTTGGGAATTTTCCATCCTTTTTTAGAATTATTTTTTATTATTAATTATTATTAATTTTTATTATTATTAATTTTCCATCCATATTTTTTTTATTTTTCCAGGAATTTTCTATCAATTTTTTTTATTTTTTCAGGAATTTTCCATCCTTTTTTAAAATTATTTTTTCAGGGATTTCCCATCCCTATTTTTTTTATTTCTTCCAGAATTTTCCATCCTTTTAAAAAATTATTTTTTATTATTGATTATTATTAATTTTTATTATTATTAATTTTCTATCCATAATTTTTTCATTTCTTCATGAATTTTCCATCTATAATTTCTTTTTTCCAGGAATTTTCCACCCATAATTTTTTAATTTCCTCATGAATTTTCCATTCAAAATTTTTTATTTCTTCCAGAATTTTCCATCCTCTTTTAAAATTATTTTTTATTATTAATTATTATTAATTTTTATTATTATTAATTTTCCATCCATATTTTTTTTATTTTTTCAAGAATTTTCCATCCATATTTTTTTTATTTCTTCCAGAATTTTCTATCCTTTTTTAAAATTATTTTTTATTAATAATTATCATTATTTATTATTACTATTATTAATTTTCCATCCATATTTTTGTTATTTTTTCAGGAATTTTCCGTCCATAAATTTTCATTTTTTCAGGAATTTTCCATCCATAATTTTTTAATTTTTCCAGGAAT
>JAWWEX010000361.1:0-15503 GCA_035583215.1 Arremon brunneinucha
CTGAATCCATCAGTGTCCCCATGGTGCCCCTGGAGTCATTCCTGAGCCCCACAGGACTGCAGGGGAGAGGAGCTGAGGGGGTGCCTGAATCCATCAGTGCCCCCATGGTGCCCCTGGAGTCATTCCTGAGCCCCACGGGACTGCAGGGGTGCCACAAACCCAGAGTCTGTGTAAGGGACAAGGGCAAACTCCCCCCTGGGAGGTGCCTGGGTTTTCCTGCCTGGCCTGAGCAGATATTAACCCATCTGATTCTGTGCTTATCTGGGGGGACCTTCACCACAAAGACGACAAGCTGGAGAGGATTAAGGGAGCATCGTTGGGATCCATGGAGTGGTGACATTTTCCTTATTGTGTCCCTGTCACTCTCTTTCTGTCCCCCCCACCACCTATTTTCTATTTCTTTCTCTCTCTCTCTCCCCCATATTTACTATCAAATAAAACTCATGCTGTTGTCACTGGCAAATGGTCTTGTTTGCACCTTAATTTGGGCAGAGGCATTTCTAAGAATCTTAGTAATCAGATCATGACATATATCTAGAGTTAAATTTGAGTTCTGCCTAGTGTTGTCATTCCCGACCCTACTGACTCTTACACCCATCAAATGGCTTCATTTTGCTTCTCTGGAATTGTTCAGGGAAAGAGAAATTCGCTTCAGAAAACTTCTTAGAAGATTTTAACAGAACTATATGCTTTATAAAATCCTATCAGTAGCTGGAGTGGCATTAGAGTGGAAACAAAAGTACTCAAAAACTGAGAAAGGAACAGAATGGATGCTCACTATGGAACACACAGCTCAGTTCTACTCCCACAACAGCAAGGGCAAAAGTCCTTGCCATTTGCTCTATATAATTATTATTACTATTACTATTATTACTATCCCAGGGGAGCAGCAAAAATAGCATCCCATTTTGCATCTGGCTTCCAGCTTTATATTAGCAGAAATGTAGGACACACAGGAAGCAAAACAGGCCACACAAAAGGGGAACCAGTCAATCTGATTTTATGGCTTTGATGCACGGATTCTCAGTTTTCCTCAGCCTTGAGGAATGGTAACTCTCAGAAAAAAGCTGCAGCTACGTGAGCCCATGTTCCCCAGCATGAGTGGTTAACAGAGGAGTTACAGGGATACTGGGCACCTCATCAGTGACTTACTAGTTAGGGCATCAAATGCATGACATGTGGCTGGTTGGTGACTGTCCCTTTAGAGTAACCATCAAATGATCTCTCAACTTCCCTTAGAGCAATAACTGTATTTAAATGAGCCTTCACCAGTACAAGTCCAACATAAGATAATAAGCTCTAAGTCACTGACGTGCTGACAAAGTGAGCAGAGCAAATCCAGCCCACACATAAAGCATGTATCAAGTTGAAGTACATATTCTGAATTCTTCTGGTAAAAAACACCAAGCTCTATGCTCAGCTCTTTCCACAGATCCTATCCAGAACTCAGAGAAGTCCCTCAGCTGGAACAGACTAATTAAGAAGAAAGGGAAAGATCATATTTATGTGTAAATGATACTCCAAAAAAGAAACACTATCAATAATGTAGTAGTAAAATACTTGAAAGGAAATGGATTTTTGATGAAGTCAGTTTTTCAACATCTTTATTCAGATAAGAGAATAATACTTTTAAATTGCTATTCACGCTGACCGCCACCACTTGTTAACATTTTGCCCCGGGGAGGAAACACAGCTTAGCAGTACAAGGGCTCTATAATAAGCATCTTTATCTCCTTGGGATTCTTGTTATGTTTTCCTCAGTACTGTAAACCTCATACCACTTGGGCTGACTCACACAGACCCCGGGAGGAGGACACAGAAGAGAGAGCTGTTTTCTCATGAGAAGTTCGACATGGTGAAATTCCTCTTCCATTTCAGCAGCTCCACAGCCGATTTACACCCAGCTTGACCTGGCAGATGTAACTCTTCTTCTTTCACTCCTAATTTGCCTGCAGTTGGCTCAGGTTCATAGCTGTTTGGAGTGCTCTAATGGCTTTCCTGGTTGGAGCTATAAAAAACGTCTGAGCCTACTCAAATATCAGCACAAGGGCATTATCACAGGCACTCCTTGAAAGTGGCAGAAATAATGGGGCAGATGACCTGGCAGACAGCATTCCTGTCCTGCCAGCTTGGAGGATGTAGCCCACAACCTGTCACCATATGTTTGGCTCCAAACTAGGGGCCAGAGAGGCCAGAATGGTACAGAGAATTCAGGTGATTTTGTTACCGCTCAGCAAAGACAGGGAGCTGTGAAGCTTGCAGCATCACCTACATTCTCTGTCATTCCTTTCCAAAGCTTTACTTCTGAGAACTGGCAGCAGGAGTCTTCCTCTTAGACACTCTTAAAGATTTGGTTTCCAAAAGCGCCTTTGTTCTATAGTGGCTTTGGATGTATTGCCACTCTGAATTTGCTCCTGTTTGTTTTTATACAATGAAGGCCTTAAGCCTGCTCTGTTAAAGAAAATTAGAGGGAAGGCACTTCCAAGCTGTATATATATCATATGGACTTACAGCACGTAATGGAGTACACTTCAGAGACCCTTCATTTTAGCACTGGAACAGTGCTGAAAGAAGTTGTGGATGTCCTATTCACAGAAGTGTTCAAGGCCAGGCTGGATGAGGCTTTGAGCAACCTGGTCTAAGTGGAAGGTTTCCCTGCCCTTCCCTGTGGGATATTGGAACTAGACAATCATTAAGGTTCTTTCCACTGGAAATTGTTCTGTAACTCTCTGACCCTATGATCTAGTTTAACCCCAGCAAACCTCTGCAGTTCAACAAAGTGAACAGTGTCTAAAAAAGTAGAATCAGAAAGCTCAGAAACAACTGCAAGCACTGGGTTAAACATATCCACTCAGACTCAACTGGTGTGAGTACTCAGCAGTGATGAAGGCACACCTCAAGTGCTGTGTCCAGTTCTGGGAGCCTCCATTCAGGAAAGACATTGAGATGCTGAAGAATGACAACGATGCTTATGAAGGGTTTGGAGGGTTAGTCCTGTGAGGAATGGCTGAGGGAGTTGGGGCTGTTTAGCCTGGAGAAGAGGAGGCTCAGGGAAATTATTAGTTTGCTCTCCTTATTGCTCTATAGAACTCCCTGAAGGGAAACTGTAGCCAGGCAGGGGTCCCTGACAAAAAGCAACAGGGCAAGAGGAAATGGCCTCAGGTGGTGCCAGGGAAGGTTCAGGTTGCACATCAAGAGGAATTTCTTCACAGAAAGGATGATTAAACATTGAAATGAGCTGCCCAGGGTGGAGTCTCCACCCCTGGAGGTGTTAAAGAAAAGACTGGACATGGCATTTAGTGCAGTGGTCTAGATGACATGGTGGTGTTTGGTCAAAGGTTGGAATCAACGGCCTTGGGATTCTTTTTCAACCAATTGACCCTTTGAGTTTGTGATTCTGTGTTAAGGGGGATGTCTTCACACCTCGACTTCACACCACTTCAGGTGCTGGAGACAGTCAAGGGAGTCTCCAACAATACAGAAACTTAAGCCACAGAAATTTCAGATCTCGTTAGGTTGCCAATTTTATGCCTGCACCACAGGAGCCATTCTATTATGTAAAGTAAAATATAAATTGAACTGCTGCTGCTACAAATGCTAGTTAAGACTTTTTTTTTATTTGGTTCTACATTATTTTGCATACCACCTCTTCTTCCACACTGTGTGGGCACAGGCCTAAACGTCCAGGAAAAAAGTCTTACATGTGCAGAGATGAACTGAGGAAGCATAAGTAAAGGGAACATCAATTACAGGTTACAAGGCTCCATCTTGTACTGTGAATGCAGGTGGGATTTGTAGACAGCATGAGCTTGGGCTGCCTTGGAACAACATCAATGCACTCAAATGAGCCTCTGACACACTGAACACCAAAGTCGTGATCCCAGGGAGGAATGCTAACCTCAATTAGAGGGGTTCAAGAGGTGTTAACTCTAAGCCAATATTCACCTCTTGCTCTTTTTCTGAGGCTGTAGTTCCATGTGCCACCACTCCACAAGGAGGCACAGGCTGCCACCACTCCAATATGCTGATAAGCAGTGCTTTCCTAAAGCACTGCCACAGCACTGCTGGTTGCTACAAATATGTATGTATTTTTGTTACTAACATCTGACCTTAGAGAATTTATTAATGAAAAACATTGCAGCTTGCGGAGGAAAACTGCTTTAGCCTGAAGCAAACTGTCACTGAGGTCAGTGAGTAAAGCAACATGAAGGTAGCTAAAGGTGACCTAGGAAGGAGGAGAAAAAAACATGTGATTTTTTTCTTTATGGCTTTGTTATGGTAAACAAGAACTTTGTGAAAGGCTTTTTTCTATTTTTTAATGGGTGTTTTCCTTGTGCAATTGCTCAAAGTAGACATCTAGGTATAGATGGGGGTGGCCAGAATATTTTCTACATAAACATGTCCACCTGTACCATTTTAAGCAATTTTACATAATTTGTCTAACAGGTGTCTGGACCTCAGAGTTGAAAACTTGCTGTTCTGTTTTTGTTTTGTGATGACTGAGCGTAAGTTCCACTTCTAAAGTTGTAGTAACATGCAGACTACACAGAATTATTAAGGTTATACAAAGTCACTGGTTTAGTAAATGTCGGTGGCAAGAGAACACAGTCTTTTCACAAAAAAAAGGAAAAAAAGAAATATGATTGTTTGAAGAGGGGTTGAGATTAAATGAAAAATACTCAATTTTGGGTTGTTTGTGTGTCTGTAATTTTGCTCTGAGCACTCTTTCTTGAATAGGGGTCAGCCTTTCTGCACAACATCACCTTCAGTGGAGCTGAGGGATGATACCAGGCTGTAACAAAATCCTGTCCTTCAGGGAGTCATTAGGGCCCCAAAAGGTTGTTACCTTAAACCATTATTTATTTCTCCTTCAGTAAAAAGAGAAAATTCCACAGGCTGAAAACCAGCAAGGAGTAGACTTAATCACATCAAAGAATGAGAAGGGAGATGAACAAACCTGTTTCTAAGTTGGCTTTATTACTGTCCACACTTGTGCCTCCAAGCAGAAAATAAACCCCAAATCTAAGCTTTTGAAAGCAACACAAAAATTGTAATCCCTTTTCTCTTGCTAATACTGAAGGGAAGACCAAGAGTCAAAATATTCCCAAAGTAAAAATCAACTATTCCAGAACCATGTGAATAAATAAAAGAAAAAAAAAAAAAAAAAAGAAAGGAAGCTGCAAAAGTCATCTTAAAAGTAGGACAAAGACCTCTGACAAACTAAAATATGGAAAAAATAAATAAATCTTGAGTGTGCCACATTCTGTGATCTAGAAGACTAAAATAACGTTTGGAGAGCCATGAATCAATATGAAGCATTTCAAAACAGTTGGCTCCCTCCCAGATACATCCCTAAAGACATACTGTGGGAACATTCTTTGCACAAAGTATTGTAGCTGCAATATAGTTGATAGCTTCCCATGAATTTATAGTTCCAGGATTACTGTAAATAAAGTATGTTAAACAAATTTAAAAGAAAAAAAGGTATTTCAATATCAAAAAGACTGCATACTGAAAGAATACTCAAAACCATCTGCCCTTGCTTTTATGACTTTTGAAAGACCAGATGTTCAGAAATGCACAAGGACAACTCCAACTTAGATGTACCACTGCCAGTATCACGTGCATCAACTTATGCCTAAAAATGTAATTTACTGGGTTGGGGGGGCAGGGGGTGTTAAGTACCATTTAAGAGAAGGACTCCATGATCAGCAAAATGGTTTAATGCAGGGTGCTACATTTTATGAGACATGAAACATATTTCTTGGTTTAGAAAGCTTCTCTCCTCCCTTTTTCTTCCAGCACATAGCTCCCATTTCCCACCCTACCCCTACTTTTAAGCCTGGTTTTTGTTATTTCTGTCTAATCTTCCCCACACCCACCCAAGCAGCACCCAAATCCACTATAGTGAACACTTGTGAGGAATTTGCCGGTGCTGAGTCTTTAAAAGCAGCCAAAATGGGTAAGTATGGAGGCAGAGGTCAGAAAAAAAGCAAAAAAAAACCACAAACCCAACTGTGTGAGTAAGCTCCATTCACAAAAAAAAAGAGTCTAAAGTGATGCAGAATATGTTCTCAGTCTGCCAAGGCAAAACACATATTTCTTCTTCTCCTGTCCATCATTTCATGAGCACGGCTGCCACTGTGGCTTACACTCAGCAACACCTTGCTCCCCAGGCAGTCCTATTGAGAACTGCAAGCTAAGGCAGGGAACAGCATTCTCAGCATTAACAGCAGCAGTGGGGCTGCCCCTTTGTCAATCATCTATAATCTGTGCTCTTATTAAAAATAGCTGATATCTCTGCTGACAGTTTCCAGCCCTGGCGCAGCAACCTGTTCAGTTTGTAAAAGGATTTAGGGCTCCAAATGCTGCAATAAATCTTGTAACTGCTCACTTATCACTTGATAGCCACACCCCTTTGGCATCCTAGGGGCCATGTCACTGGAGATAAGGTGTTTATGTTAACTTGGGATGTATAGCATACCTCTGAAGCTGGATGAGTGCCCTTTTGCAGGATGTTCTGTACATTAAAGTCATGCAGCCAAGAGCCCTGAAGGTGTTGAAAGAGAAGAAAAGGCTTTTCATAGAGCTTAATCTAATTAAGGCACATTAATGAAGGTTAGGATCATCTGTCACATTATCCAGACACATCCTTTCGTGCATCATCATCTAATTACAAAGTCATATTTTCTTTCAAAGCTTTTCATCTTGATCAAGAAAATGTGATGGGAAATTCAATATCTAAAATACAGGTGGCTTAGATAAGATTTATTCATCTTTCCTTTCTTTTCCCCTCTTCTCCCCACCCTCCCCCCCCCCAAAAAAAAGAAATATGATGCCTTTTTTTTTAAATAGTGGCTTGTTTCACCAGGTAGTACAAACTCGCATATATCCAGTACAGCCTGGGGAACAACCCCAAATAACATCCCCAAAGCTTTTGTTTAAGGGATTGTAAGACCTTATTTCAGAAGAGTAGAGGAAGAAAAAAAGCAGGGAGATTGAAACACCACATACTGCAAATGAATAAAGGATTTCAGGTGCTGTGGCTGCTGGAATGGTATCAGGCTAGATTTCTCTAACAGCTTTGAGAGCACCTTCCCACCATCATCACATTAAACACAGTTGTCAGAGAGAGCTCTACCATCCTTGACCAAAAAAGCAGGAAAGGCAAATTCTTATTTTTGTACAACCCTATTCATGGAATTTCAGCAGGGCAGGGGAAAGGAGAGGAGAGTTTATGCAGGCAAGTGAGCATCCCTCTGTGAAACTGCAAATTCCTCCTGAATCTTCCTGGGAGCAGCTGGAGACCACAAATCTTCCCACTTAAAAAGGCTAACACTGGAACCAAGAGCAGTTTAATTTCTAAACCTTGAGCAGTAGGTAAATCCGTTAAAGATGGATGTGATGAGAATCCTACTGGAGAAGAATTTATTGGAGAAATTCAGTAATGCCTTGAAAATACCTTGAAAATACCTTGATCTCATAATTATTCTGTGACACAAGCATGACAACTTCTAATCATATCAGCCCCCAAGTTGGTTACTGCTGCCTTCCCACAGAAGGCTGCTGGTTTGGTGCCACAACTGTTGAGCTCACCACTGCACTCCTTATCCATGTCAGTGCAAATGCCAGTTGCCCATGTCACCTGGCAATGAAGGTTCCTTGGGTTAACTCTGCTCAGGAGACCTACAAGAACACCCAAGCTGTCACCCTCAGGAATAGTCCCACTTGGTCACACCCACTCCTCAGCCAAGCTACAGAAAGAAAATAGATTATTGTAAATATCGCACCGCTGACCCTCAACGTTCAGTTTCTGTGTCTTCCTGAAACTGGTGCTGCAGGGAGACTGAGGCAGGAAACAGTATTTTTGCTTTCCCTTCCATGAAGAAATATTTTAGCTTTGCAACAAATCCCAAAAGGCTGCACAACACATAGTTCCCACCAGTGGCTTGGTCCAGCTGCTGATGTTGGGCTCTGAGCACATATGCTGAACTTTGTGCAATCTGTTCTCTGATATTTGCAGTGCTGGGTCTGAAAGAAAGAGGCAAGAGCTAGACTTGCTTGGACTGTTCAACAGGATTAGTGAGAGACTGAAAGGATTAATGGAATATGTAGGGAAGGAACGGCTTATTAGCATACAAGGAGCATCCAGAGCTTGCAAGGCATGCTTGGGTTTTAACAGATACCTTCTTTGGGGTTTATTAAGTTTGTTGTTTACTTCAAGCAAAGAAAGCAATGCAGGAGGCATGACCAGCGTGCCTAATGTCTCACTTTCATTTAAAGTGTTAATGAGGAGTAGGCCCTGCTGAGGACTACATACATTTCTGAAAATTCAGCTTAGACTTGGACACAGGTCTCATGGTCCACTACCTCATAGACTGAAATGAATGTTAATGCAAATCCAAGCCAAACCAACTTCTCCCAACCTTCCTCTGTGAAAAGGAGGGGGACCAACACACAATCTTGAAACTTAAAACATGTGTGAGTACTTATAACTGAAGGTATCTACAGGACTGGTGGATACAAAACCAAAATGCAATAAAAAGGCATAAATTATACTGTGCTATTTTTATCCTCTTCATATTTCTCATGAGTCAAGCAAATGCGAGCACTACTGATGCAACCATTCCCCATATATTTGTGCTTAGGACACTGCAGACATTATTTTGATTAAAATCCTATCCATTACCCTACTGGGGACAGACATTTCCTGGTAAGCAGGCACAACTACCAAAGGTCACTCAGCATCAGGGTCACCATCTGCACCTTCACCCCTTTCCCTGAGACTCTCTGCCTCATTCTGCAACCTTTAGCCAATGAAAGAGATCAAAACCACTGCAAAGCTTTGGGGATGGATGCTTCACTGCCTTAGGTCAGTCTAATCTAATTCTAACTTCCAACACAGAGCACATTTAACAGACACCTGAGAAGCTAAGACAATCTGCTGTATACTTCCTCCCATCTGCCTACATGCTGACAATTGAGATCAGTGGCAAGAACAGAGGAAAACCCCACAAATTCACTTCATTATTAAGTTACCTATTCTGCAGCAATATGTGTGTACTTTCCTAATGCCTTCAGTGCTATGTTAATTTCCTGGTGCATAAAGTTTCTTTAGCATTCATATAACAAATACAGATTTGGCACAAATGTTACTCTCTGAACATGTAGACTCAGATAGCCTTAAACTCTGGAAAAGCTGGCACCCCATTATAGCCCCTTTCTGGTTTTATTCTGTTTCTGGTTATCACTGGTCACATTTATCACCGTATGAATGTAATTGTCAAATTGTCATTTTACGAAAGAAAAAGGTTGTCCTTGTGACAGGCTTACTTTTCTGTGTGCCATGGTTTATGTGAGTAGTAGCAGCCCTAACAAAGAGCATGTGACCTGATTTCCCAGATGTCTGTAAATGTACTTGGCGTTGAATTTTAAATTTGACGGAATTCAAAGCTCTTCATATAAAACACAACTCAAGTTAACTTTTATCTCTATTTTTTCCCTTTCTGTCTCTCAGCAGCTGTTCTTCTTTTATTATTTCATGTGCTATATTCAATATGCAAAGTTTCCTTGTTTGTTAGAGTGCATTACACTTTCTAATGCATCTGTCATGCTGAAAAACAGGAAAGTAGCATAAAGCCTCTCTTGTGAGTTTTTTCCCCCCAGTTAAAGGAAGGCTTAGGTGGAAGGAAAAAAAGAAATAAATAAAAGAAATTTGCCTGTGAGCATCTAGAGAGCTTAAGAAAAAGGTTCTTCAGCTGTATGAAAGTTTAAAAATTAAAATACCAGTGAATTTAATGCTTAGAAACGACAATGACTGGTCCTGGGAATTTTCCTTAAAAGGGTGATTTGGGAGCTAAGACACAGATAGGAGACCTGGATTCTGTTCTACATCTCAACATCTTACTGGTTAACCTCTCAGATTATGCCAGCCCTGGAGGTAATTAGAAAAATAATTCACATTCTCATCTGAACCAATGCAGGGACCTATGGGAGTGGGGGTTTTAGATACATTATCTAGACTTGCATTTACCCTTCCTTGTGTTAATTCTGCCAAAACTGTGCCAAAGACAGTTCAGTCCTGCCTCAGAAGTGTTTCCTCACTACAGCTTCCTGGATTATAAGACATTTGGAGTTTTGTTGTCAAGTTTCTTTGGAGCAGAAAGATCACAAGGGCTGGATCTGGGTATTTCTTCACAGCAGTCAGGATTATGAGGCAGTAGGAGAAACCCAGCCTGGGCTGTGCAAAATTAACTCAGGTTAATTCACCCTCCCAAAGTCCCAGCAGCTGAAGATCACTCCTGCAGAATTCCAGATGGACATTGCACTATTCCTCCTTATGGAATCCACCTGAATCCCCACAGCATGCCACACAGCACTGAACAGCTTTCAAAACTGTGCACACTTTAGGGCACTCTTAGCAATAAATAAATTACTATTTCTCAGTAATAAATAAAAATCAAACAACAGAATTAATGGGCATTTAAGTAAACATTAGGAATATCACTAGTTACTGGGGCATATAGGAACCATATCCCTGTAAGTGTGTTTATACAAACAGGTGCATATAAGGGGAGAGTGCACTTAATATTTTTATGCAGTTTTTTAAAAGGCAGGCTCAATCTAACCAACAGAGCTAAATGTATGAATTTTGGCTGCATAAATGTATGA
The DNA here is from genome assembly GCA_035583215.1 of Arremon brunneinucha. Lineage (NCBI taxonomy): Eukaryota > Metazoa > Chordata > Aves > Passeriformes > Passerellidae > Arremon > Arremon brunneinucha. The sequence goes on from JAWWEX010000361.1 coordinate 10,672, forward strand.
AAATGGCTGTAGCTCGTTTCCAAAAGCATGTGGTCACAAAAAAGTTCACATCCCTGACTAATTTTCTGGCAGGTTTTGCTGGTGGTTTCTAATTTCAACAAAGTTTCATAGGGGCAAAATTCCTTACATCTCTCTGCCTGGCACCTGAGTCAGAGGCTGGAGGGTGTCTCCAGCAGCTGGCCAGGCAGTCTGCTTCAAAGGGCAGCCCATATTCTTTCAGGATGTATTTTCAAAGGTGTGCTCTTCAGTTTGAAGCAGAGCAATGTGAGACCTAACACTGCTGTCTGTCCATGAAACAGAATAATCTTATTCTACCTGCCACTTCTTCAAGTCCAAATATCCCCCATATTCCATATTAAGCAGGATTTTTGGTCACCAACAAATGAAATGGAGCCATCAGGCAAGGTTACATCACAGATGCTGTCTGACTTCATTCAAAGTTCAGTGTTTAAATACACATATATATATATATATATATATATATATATATACTCACACACATATATATACATATATATACATAAATATATACAACGTATATCTATATATAGATGTGTGTCTATATATATAATATATATATATATATATACACACATATATAGCTACTGTAAGTAAGCTGTGCAGCTCCCTTGTTTTAAAAGCTCAGAGGATTCTTGTCTCTAGACCCAGCCACAGCAAATTGACAGCAGGATCTGCTGGAAATGGTCTGTTCATGAGCCAAAAGCCCAACACAAAATTTAAATATATTGCAACGTTTTGGGAAAAAAAAATGGAACCTTGTACTCAATGTGTAGCAAATATGTGTTTTGTTGCCAGGCTATTTGGTCTTTCTGAATGCCATCTTAATGTTTTGCAAATACTATTTCTCTCCCAATCTATCTGCATGCTGACATTTGCAAGCAATCTGAAACCACAGTCTGAAATGGTATTTAAGTTCCTAAAATCCTTTAAAACTTCTAATTGCCTTTTAAATATAGGTCTGATTGACTCAGAACTAGATCTACAATCAGAAATTATGAGCTAAACATGTTTCTCATTTTAACTCTACAGCCACATAGCCAACATTACATTTATGTAGTGCTCAGACATCGCAGTTAAGACTGGGTTTCAGAGAGGAAACTAAGCTAGAAAATACCCATTTAAAAAATACCTTCAAAATTATGATGGAAATATTAAAAAAAAAGAGGCTGAAAAAGAATTAATTAAACTTCACTGCTCAAAAGCAAAAAGGATCTTGATGTGCACTGCAGAGAAAGTGCATATTAGGTTGGTAAGAAAATCAGATCCTTCAGATTACTCTTCCCCTTCAAGTACATTGGATCTAATTTAAAGTGTCCCGTCCTTAATCCACCAAATATTTAATTATTCATATGAAAGAGTGCCATTTCAAAAGGGGTGGTTTGGAAAACTCCGTGTTAATGGCCACGAGTGGCCTGATACCTGAGTCACTCCAGACAAGGTGGTACCTCAGTTCCCTGTTCCTCTCTCTTTGGTGACTTTCCTGCTCAGACATTATTAATAGGCCTGCATACCTTCTGAACCAGCTCTGCCTTGACACACTGCTGAGGGAGAGGAAAATTACCTACACCAGGCCACTGCCATCTGCCAGGTCAGCCTAAAGCAAGACTTTAGTGCTTTAGAGCATTGCAATCATAATCATTCCTCAGTCCCATGGGTGCTTCTGCCTCCTGATCCACCAGATGGACAAAGGTGGGACTGAAACATCTTGGAAAACACCTCACTCTACCCCAGCCCTGATGTGAGTGCAGATCACAACATGGTCCTCTGTCGTGATCCCAAGGTTTTCCTTTTTGTTCCTAACTGCATAAGGGAAAACCCCCAAGACTTCTCTCCCCTGGCACAGATCAGCACCAAGAGCAGCCAAGAGAGTAGAGATGGATATCCATATCTGATATCCATTCTTCCTTACATTTCTGAGGCTTTTTGGGCTCCTGAAAAGCTGCTGTCAAACATTCAGTTTGCAGTTGAATTCCAGCAGTTCAGAGATCATAATGGAATCACTAAAAACAATAGATCAGAGTAAAAAAAGTGATGCCTGATCCACAGTTTCACAGGTTCTTCCGTATCTATTACTTCTTTTGTGGCAAGTAGTTTATCTCTGTTAATGTCCCAAACATATAATCTCTATGCCTGAGGAGACTAGTGAGCACTAAATAAAATGCAAGGCTAAAACAATAGAAAGAGTAGAAATAAGTCATATATTTCTGTATGCCTGTTGGAGTACAGGAATTCAGTTTGGTGTGAGGAATGGGAAGATAGGCTGAAAGAGGAGAGAAGCAGGAAAACACTTTTGGAGGTAGGAAGGGCTAAAATCTTATTTCAAGGCATCTGTCTAGGAAGTGATCAGCAGATGAAAAGCTCACAACATCTGGCATTTAAAGAGAAAGTCAATATTTAACAGGATTTCCTCTGTCTTTCAAAATATTGATTTTTGAAAATGAACAGCTTTTAAAAAGCATATGTATACATACAAAACCAAAAAAAAAAAAAAACCAAAAAAAACCCAAACCAACTCAAAAGCAAGCTAGCCACAGTGCTGGGTCTTAGTACATCAAGCAGCTGTCTCAAATGTGGCTACCATCTGCCCCAAGGGAGGATTTAAACCTGACAGACTAGAAATTAAGGAACAATTGTCCTCAGCTGATCAGGTCATATTCGTAATTCAACCTAACCTTAAAGTCCATCTGCAATTCTCAGGGGCCACGGTCAAAATATGTGTTATGTAGAGCTGAAAGGTACACTGGCCACAAACACATCCTGTCTCCTGCCCCAACACAGGGAACAAGGCAGGAATGGGGCTCACACTGCTCCTTCTCCTCAGCACTCTGCTGCCTGTGTTTCCTGCCCTTTCCCTGTGAGACAGCAGCAGAGCAGGACTGCAAAGAGCTATTTTGCAGGAAAAGGTGTGTGTGGTGTGGTTCACAGCTGATCATGCTCACAAGACTCTTCTAGGCTGGGCTGATTGTTCTCCTGAAAGTATTATGCATTTAGATACATAAAATAAGTGTTATCAGATCAAGAGCTAGGAAAAAAGGCTAGGTTTATCAATTCTCACAGGAATTTACATATTTCTATATGTACGTATTTCTTGGAAGCCAATGATTTTATAATGTAGAGAAGTATTTCTGAGAAAGTGTCCCTCTCCTAACAGAAAATAACCTGAGCTCTCTAGATTCCAAATGAGCCAAACTCTCCATACACTCGAGCCAGTTAAATCAGTTGTGACTCTGACCAGAGCTGCCATTGCAATCTCAAAAACAAGGATCTAATGATCTATGCTGCTATCTTGGAAATGAATTATAAATACCTTTTAAAACAGGGTTTAGTTTTCCATAGCAACTTTTAAATCAAGTGTTGCCTGCACATGTCAAGTCTGTGGCCAAAAACACCATGTATGGATTATCTCTAAAAGGCCCTGTTTCAGAAAGGAAATTTCTTTTTCTGCTCCATTTCTGAATCTGAAGTACACCCTTCTTCCAAATTGAAAAAACATGTGCATGGAAAAAAATGTAACAGGAAACTTGGATGAAGGAGCTGCAACAGGAGGTCATCATTAAAAAATTCTAAGTTTAAAGCTGAAGAAGGACAGGAAGTGTCATTCACTCCTCATAAACCCTGGTAACAAACCTAGACTTGGGTTGGAAAAATCTCCGTCATAAACAAACTTCAATACGTGCCCAGAAGGAAAGTTAAATAAAACCCAGGCCAGGTAGACTGGGTTTAATTTAACCCCAAACTGTAAATGAAATCCTAAACAATGATGCCTCAAAAGAGTCAACAACCTTGATCCAGATAAAAGCTGGCTTAATTTGTTAAGTCTGAGTACTGTTCAGTTGTCCTAAATTCCATCTCAGCCCCTGAGCCTAGTGTTTCCTTTTGCTAAATGTTTTTGAAAGCCTGAAGCAGCCAAAACACCGAGTACAAAGACTCATGTGCAATTTTGGCCATGATAATAAGTACTAGATGATAAAGGACTTTTCCTTCCAAATTTTTTTTCCTCTGAGTTAAACCTACTTTACCCGAAGCCCCTACCAAGAAGTTCAATTTCTTTGCATGAAAAGGCATTAATAAGAAGGAAGAGGATGGACACTGGACCTCAGATCTCAGGCTTTCCTTGCAAAACAAAGGAGACAAATCCTTGCAGAGTACAGTGTACAAATGCCAGCAATGTACATTTCACTGGAGCAGGGGGGTACTGTGAATTCACAAGTCTGTATTCCCTGAAGAGCTGCATGATGAGGAGGACATGGACATGAGCCAGCTGAACTGTTTCTTTTCATGCAGCAACTTATCTTCTATGTAATGTCTTTCACTTCAAAATAGTTCTTTGAAAAATGATGTGGAGCTAGTGCAGCAGCTGCAGAGCACTGCTGCTGCATACCTGGTTTGCTGCACAAGCCACTCTGGAAAGCAACTGAGGAATGAATAGCTTGTCTCCTCTTGTGCAATTGTCAGGTGCTGAGAAGGATGAAAATTTGACAAGAAAGTCTCACAGATATCTATGCTTAGCAGAAAGATTTTTAAATGTGGAGTCTGATGAAGGAATAGAAGTGGAAGCAAGTTTTGATATAGAAGAAAAGAATTGCTGAGCCAGCCTTACTGGCTAACCAAGAAGGCAAAGGGTGTGTTAGTTAGAAAGGGGTTTTATGGTTTAGAGCAAAGGATAAACCCACCCCAAACAAGATGTTTTTACCAAGCAAGAAGATAGCACAGGCAAACAAGCCTGCCGATGTGGCAAGTAGAAAAAAGGTCTCAGAATTTTCCACTGCAAGAAAACTGAAAAACAACTTTTAGCTTAAACTGTAATGTAC